>RJWH01000701.1:268606-280634 GCA_004363575.1 Solenodon paradoxus
AAAAAAAAAAAAAAAAAAAAAACAATGTAAAGAAGAGAGATACCAGATGACCTCACTCATAGGTGGAATGCGAACAGACAAAACAAAGGAGCAGATGAAACAAAACTAACCCTTAGACACTTGCAATAGAACTGAGGTTACCGATAGAGAATGGGATGGAGAAGTGAGGGGCGGGTGGGTTTTAAGTGGTGGCAGAACCCACTGGACAGTGATGAAGAACACTTGGTGATTTGGTGGAGGGCAGGGCATGTGTATATATATATATATATATATATTATATATATATATATATATATTATATATGAGCAATGGGGAAACTGCACATATGGAGAACTACACATGAGTTTAATTTGTAGAACAAAGTTACTGCTATAACATTCTAAAAATAAAAATAATAAAAGGTTAAAAAAGACAAAAAATCTAAAGTAGTCTTATCAAATAAAATGATAATCTGATAATCCTTGACTCTGGTAGGTACCTAGGGTATCATAATTTAAATATTGAGAAATTTTACCAAAAAGTCTGAATTTCTGACCTTCTTTGAAAAATCGAAATTGTGGGCTTACTCTACTATTCAAAGTTATGGCACCCGTAACATCCTGCACATGACCCACACTCTCAATTTTCCATATGCGGTGGCTTTGCTTCTCCTTTTTCCAGAGCCCTTGTTAGCTCCTAACTCACTATATAGTTATGTTTATTAGTCTCCTTCAACTAGAATGCAAGTTGCATGAGGGCAGGGATCTTTGCTTTGCTCAGTGATACATCCCCAACCCTGGATATTGCAACTTAGCACTTAATTGCTGAATGAATGAGGTCTACATTTCCAAATCCTAATAGTCAACTACCTGTTTGCATCCCTGAAGACACTTGCATTTGTCCACCTGCCCTACATCCCTGCATAGCAGCCTATCTCTCCACTGCCCCTTATTCATGCTTCTCAGGCCACACAGGCTTTCCTGTGCCCGCTACTGGGCCCTGCATATATGGTTTCCCCAAGTGGAACACTCTTTCTGCCCCCTTGTGCCTGGTTAACTTCTGTTCATCCTGCATTCTCAGCCTAACCTACCCATGATTGCTCTGCTTAGGTTATTTCCCCTGAGTATGTGGAATAACTGCCTGTCATTTAAAAAAATAACACGTACTAGAGAAAACTTCTTGCTTCCATTTCTAAAGACATGAAAGGTTTTTCATCTGCCTTTAAAGGTAGACTCCCTCTCCTTCTTCTCTGACCCTTAAGGTTTGAATACAGGTTCTGGCTCAGCAGTCGAGAGCCCAGAGCCTTTGAGTATGTCAACACTGGAAACCGGTTCTACACAGGGCCACACAAGGAATAATTATGAGTTGGTAATCAGCCCCTTGGTCCTCTGTTTACACAGGACTTAGATTACCCTGGGCCTCCTCATTGCATCCCATCTATGTCAACACTGGGAGGTTGGGAGGAGAGAGGTGGCCGGCCTCCCAGGGCGGGCTGGCAACACAGCTCATCCTAACAGAAGAAGCAGGACGGGCACCTTCCCCAACCAGACAACCTCGTGATCCAGGGCTCCTCGTGGAAACCTGTGGACAGAGAGGTGGAGTTTCCAAACAGAGGCTCTGGGAAGTAAACCCAAGTGGAGCATGGGATATTCTAGACTGAGAGTTGAGCACAGCACAGCTTTCCATCTCTACTAAAGTTGGAGGTGAGGAAACTGAGACTCAGAGAGGGTAAATGGTGCACCCAAACTACACAGCACTTGAGTCCCAAAGCTGGCACAGGAAGTCACAGGTTTCACATTTTCCGGGCCTGGGCTTCTAGAGAGGAATATCAGGAATTCTAGCTGTGGGACCAAGTCATAGAACTGGATTACAGTGGGTAGAATGCAGCAGCTGTTATCAGGGAATAATCAAAATTAAAAACAAAAGATATCTATCCTGCAGCTCCATTTGCAGCAGGGCCCTGACATGTGGATTTTGTGAAGCTCCTTGGAGATTCTGATGTGCAATGCTGGAGGGGAAGGGCGGGCCTGTATGTTGCTTCTAACTTGAAAGATACTCACCTGTGGACATGAAGATGTGACTTATGCTAATAGCAGGGATCAGTGGGACAATTTAGTGCCGTTGAGGAGCAAGGCTGTCATCGCAATGGGGCTTGCTCCTTTGGCATTTAGTGATAGATGATAGAAGCCATGCAGCAAAGACATTGCAAGGGTAGCTCCTCACAATGGATTGTACTGAGTCCTGCACATCTTTTTAACATCCTGCCAGAATATTCATATGTGAAAAGCCAGTTCATGATCACAAGAGCCAAAAATTCAATTTCATCTTACATAGAAGAAGGGGATTTCTTTAAAAGCATGATTTTATTATACTCTTCCTGGAGAGCAACAACTATGTTAAACTTACATGTAAGTTGTCCTTCCTGTAATTGGGAACATAAATCAGACTCTGGAGGATCATATCACCCCTGGTAATGTGGCCCACATCGTGCCTGAATCACCAAGACAAGCCCTCTGTATTGGCCTGCATGTTTGCTTTTTTTTTTTTTTTTTAAATTGTAGTAACGTACTCTACACATTAAAAGAGACTCACGTATAGGTGCCCCGTTCCTCAGATATATGTCAACGCACCTGACCTCCAGCAAATCCCCAAGTGTTCTTCACCACTGTCCAGTGGGCCCTGCCTCTACTTGCTCCCCTCCCCGAGTCCCTGTTGTAACCTCCGTTCCACTGCAAGTGTCCAGATGTTAGTTTCATCTATTCCTTTGTCTGTTCACATTCCATCTACCAGTGAGGTCATCTGTATCTGTCTTCCTTTATTTTGACTTGTTTAACTTAGCATCATCCCCTCTAGATCCCTCCATGTTGATTCAAATGACAGGGCTTCATCTCTTCTAAGGGCTGTGTAGTATTCCATTGTGTATATGAACCACATTTTTTTTATCCACTCATCTGATTTTGGACACCTAGGTAATTTCCAGTTCTTAGCCATTGTGAATAGGACCGCAATAAGCATGGGGTGCATAAATCTCTGCGGTTAGTATTTTTGTGTCTCTTGTTTTTGTATCTTTTTTGTGTCTTTTTTATACCCAGAAGTGGATGGCTGGATCATATGGGATTCCCATCTTCAATTTTTTGCAGAATCTCCATACTGTTTTCTACAGCGGTTGCAACCAATTTGCACTCCCACCAACAGTGTAAAAGTGTTCCCTTTTCTCCACATCCTCACCAATATTTGTTGTTTCCAGACTTTTGAATAATAGCCAGTCTCTCAGGTGTGAGGTGATTGCATTTCCCAGAGAGCCAGCGAGTAGGAACATCTTTTTATGTACTTGTTGGCCATCTGTATATCCTCTTTAGAAAAGTATCTTTCCAATTCCTCTTCTCATTTTTTTGATTGAATTGCCTGTTTTTCTGTTACTGAGTTTTATGAGTTCTTTGTATATTTTAGATATTTAGCCCTTATCAGAAATATGTAAATATCTTCTCCCAGTTACTAGGTTGCCTTTTGACTTTGGCGATGTTTTGTTTCCCTGTGAAGCATTTTTTAGTTTGATGTAGTCCCAGTTGTTGATTTTTCTTTCTGCTTCCCTTGATGCTGCAGTTGAGTCCCCAAAGGCCTCCCTAAGGCTGATGTCATGAAATGTCTTTCCTATGTTGTCTTCCAAGAAATTTTTGTTTTATGGTTTTATGTCCAAGTCTTTAAGTGCACTTTGAGTTAATTTTTGTAAGTGGTGTATGAGGGTGATCTAACTTCATTCTTTTGCATGTGACTGTCTAGTTATCCCAAAACCATTTATTGAAAGAAATTTCCTTTCTCCATCCGCAAGCTTTTGACTCCTTTGTTGTCGATTAACCGACAGTAAGTGAGTGGATCACTTTCTGGTGATTCTGTTCTACTCTACTTCACTGATACGTGCCTGTTATTATTCCAGTACCGTACTGCTTTGATCACTATCGCTTTGTAGTATAGCTCAGTGTTTGGGAGTGTAATCCCTCCAGATTTATTCTTTTTTCTTATAATTGCTTGGACTATTTGACGTCTTTTGTTGTTCCAAACACATTTTTAAGATATTTTTGTTCTATTTCCTGGAAATAAACCAGTGGGATTTTAATGGGGTTTGCATTAAACCTATATATTGCATTAGGCAAGATGACAATTTTAATGATGCTGATTCTTTCCAACCATGAGCAAGGGATGTCTTTCCATCTCTATGTATCCTCCTCTATTTCTTTTAAGAAGGACATGTAATTTTCATTGGACAGGTCTTTCACTTTCTTTGTTAAGTATATTCTATTTGATTCTTTTTACTTCTATTTTAAATAGTGTGATTTTCTTGATTTCATTTTCTCGTAGTGTGTTGTTTGCATATAAGAATGCGACAGATTTTTGTGCATTAATCTTGTAGCCTGCTACTTTACTGTATTTGTTGTTTGTAGTTCTCATCTAATCAGATTAGACAGAATTTTTAGGGTTTTCAAGATATATAATCATGTCATCTGCAAATAATGAGTTTTACTTCCTTCGTTCCAATTTGGATTCCTTTTATTTCTTTTTCTTGCCTAATTTCTCTAGCTAAGACCTCCAGAACAGTATTAAACAGCAGTTTTGAAAGTCAGCAGCTTTGCCTAGTTCCTGACCTTAGAGGAAATGCTTTTAATTTTTCACCATTGACCATGATGTTGACTGTAGATTTGTTGTTTATGACTTTTATTATGTTGAGGTATGTACATTCTATCCCCATTTTATTTATGCAGGACTTTTAATCATAAATAGGTTTTGAATCTTGTCAAAAATGTCTCAGCGTCTATTGAAATGACCATGTGGTTTTCTCCTTGCTCTTGTTGATATGATGCATTACATAATAATTAAAATGCCGAACCAAACTTGCATCCTTGGGATAAATTCCACTTGGTCATGATGGATGAACTTTTTGATACATTGTTGTATTTGGTTTGTTAATATTTTGTTGAGAATTTTTGCATCTATTTTTCTTAGAGATATTTGTGTGTAATTTTCTTTCCAGGTGATGTCTCTATCAGATTTTGGTATCAGCATTATATTGGCCCCGTAGAGTATATTAGGGAGTGCTCCCTGTTCTTCAATATTTTGGAAGAATTTGAGAAGAATATGTATTAATTCTTCTCTGAAGGTTTGGTATTAGAAAAGCCATCTGCTTCCTGGCTTTTATTTTTAGGGAGACTTTTGATTACCTCCTCAGTTTCTTTGCTTGTGATTGTTCTGTTCAGGTTTTCCAATTTTTCTGCGCTCAGTCTTGGTAGACTGGATTTTTCTGAAAATCTGTCCATGTCCTCAAGGCTGTCTACTTTGTTGGCATAAAACTGTTCATAGTAGTCTTTTATGATGTTTTGTATTTCTGTGGTGTCTATTGTAACTTCTCCTCTTTCATTCCTAGTTCTAGTTATGAGAGTTTTCTTCCTTTTTTTCTTTGTAGGTCTAGCAAATTGTTTGTCAATTTTGTTTATTTTTATAAAGAACCGACTTTTGGTTTCATTGATCTTCCGGATTATCTTTTTGTTTTCTATTTCATTTATTTCTGCTCAAATTTTGATTATTTCCTTTCTTCTACTGCTTTTTCGCTCCAATTATTCTTCTATCTATAGTTGTTTTAACTGTAGGGTTAGATTGTTTATGTGCAATTTTTCTTGTTTCTTAAAGTGGGCCTGGATTGCAATTAATTTCCCTTTTGGTATTGCTTTCACTAAATCCCATAGATTCTAGTAGTTTGTGTCTTAGTTCTTATTTGTCTCTAAGTACTTTTTAAGTTCCTCTTTGATTTCCTTTTTTTAACCTATGAGTCATTGAGAATCATATTGTTTAGTCTCCAATTAATTTGGGTTCTTCCAGTTCTGTTTTGTTTTTTCTTTTTGTGGTTGATTTCTAGTTTTAAGCCACTGTGGTCAGAGAAGATGCTTGGTGTGATTTCAATCTTTATAAATTTGTTGAGACATGTTTTGTATTTTGTGTTCCAACATATGATCTATCCTTGAGAATGTTCCTTGAGTACTTGAGAAGCAAGTGAAATCTGTTGTCGTCGAATGAAGCATTCAGTATATGTTTATTAGACTTAACTATTCCTAACAGGCATTTAAAGCTGCTGCTTCCCTGTTAATTTTCTGCTTTGCTGATCTGTTCATTGTTGTGAGATGTTGAAGTCTCCGACTTTATTATGTTGCTGTCGATGTCTCTTGTCAATTTTAATAATACTTGCTTAATGATTTTGATGCTCCTTCATTTTGTGCATATATATTGATAAGTATTATGTCTTCTTGCTAGATTAACCCCTTAATCATTACATAATGCTCATCTTTGTGTTTTGTTATGCTTTTTAATTGGAAGTCTGTTTTTTCAGATAATAAGTATGGCCATTCCTGCCTTTTGTGGTTGCCATTTGACTATAGGATTGTCTTCCAAGCATTGACTTTGAGTCATGTTTATCTTTTGAAAGAAGGTGAGTTTCCTGAATGTAGCAGAAGGTTGGGTTATACTTTTTAATCCATTTGGTCACTCTGTGTCATTTGATTTGTGAGTTCAGTACATTAACATTTAGGGAGACTATTGATATGTAGCTCTTTAGTGTCATTTTGTAATTTGTCTTTTATATATTGTTCCAGACAGTGTCTTTATTCTTCTTTTTCCCTTCTTAGGTGGGTTGGGTGTAGTTGTATTTTCACTGTTGTCCTTTTTTGTTTTCTTCTTTTCTTTTCCCCTGGAGATGTGTTTTGAGGTTACCATGAAGTTAGCTTTAAGAATTCTCTGTTGATTTCCTATTTTTATTTGAAGGCCTGTTAGTCTTCCACTCATTCTAACCATCAGTAACTTTAGCTCTCTTTTCTTCCCCACTTTTTATATTTTCTGTCTTACTCTTTTTAAGTGGAGTTTCTTTACACTTTATATAGAATCTTTCAGTATTTTTTGTGGAGCTTGTTTTGTGGTGATTAATTTCTTTAACTTTTGCTTATCTGAAAAGCTTGTCCTCATTCCTTCAGTTCTGGATGATAATCTCACAGGGTATAGTATCCTAGGTTGAAATGAAAATTCTTTTCTTTCAGCCTTTTGAATATATCATGTCATTCCCTTCTGGTCTAAAGAGTTTCAGTTGAGAAATCTGCTGACAAGCTTATGGGTACTCCTTTTTATGTGATTCATTTTCTCCTGGATGTTTTTAAGATTCTTTATCTTGTTTTTTGACATTTTAATGACAATGTGTCTAGGTGTAGGTCTGCTTGGGTTTCTTTTATTAGGGACTTTTTAACTTCCTGGGTCTTCAGGCTTGCTTCAGTCTTCAGGTTAGGGACATTTTCAGCTATTAACTCTTCAAATACAGTTTCTGCCCCGTTTTCCCTCTCTTCTCCTTCTGGGACCCCTGTAATGTGAATATTGTTTCTTTTGATGTTATCCCATAGAACCATAGAACTGTTGTTGTCATTTCTTTGCATTCTTTTTTTTTTTCTATTTGTTGATTTGAGTACATTCCTCTGCCCTATCTTCCAGTTCACTGATTCTTTTGGAGGCCTTATCCATTCTATTCTTGAGGCCCTCTATTGAATTCTTTAGGTCACCTACTATATTCTTCATTTCTTTGACATCTATTTTGAGCTGCTTCATTTCTTATCACTTCTTTTTTTTTTGTTCTCTTTTTCTTCTTCTATTGTTTTGTTGATTTCCATGAGTATATTACCACTGCTGCCTAAATTCATCCTCAGGCAGTTTGTAGATGTCTATTGTATTCAGATTTTCCCCTGGGTTTTTGACTGGATGCATCATTTCACATACATTTCTCTGTGTCTTTGCTCTGTTTGGCATTCTGTTTGTTTCTGTGGATTAGGTTTCCCTGCAGTGATGGCCTTGTGTAGGGTATTGACTTGCACCAAGTAAGCCGGATCTTGATTTGGACACTGGGATTTCTTGAGTTTGTGGGGTCACCTCTGGTTGAATTTGTTGAAGGTCTTATGTGGGTCCTCTGTTACTGCCCGAAAGTTCAGTCAATGGATTTGGAATTTGTGTGGGGGATGCACAGCCTTCCCGCAGTGTCCCGGCTCCCAACAGCAAAGACCATCTTGCAGCTGGCCCACAATCAGCAATCAGGTGGCAGTTTGGGCTCCACCTACAAGGTAGCACTTAGTGGGTAGCATTGACAGTTTCTCCTTCTGGAAGACTCTTCTTTCTTTAAGCCTGAGGGTGGGATTTCTGGTGGGTGAGAACTGCCGCTCTGGGGCAATATGGTGGGAGGAGATGGGGTTGAGCTGCCCTCCAGTTATGGGGCACCCAGTGTAAATTTCTCCCCGGTCATCCTGTTCACATTACCAGGGCACTGGTTCTCCTTCCACCCTGTACCTAGATTCTCTCCCCTGGATCCATGTCCCAGTCCCTCTGGGTGGGCTCTCTGCTGTATCAGTGATTCCTAGGAGGGCTGGTTCTTCCTGCAGTTCTATGCCCACTGCTGCAGCCCTAATCCCATGTCTGATTCCGCAATGTAGCTCTGTCTGAACCCAGATGTTTTTGCCTACCATTTGTTGCCTTGATTGCTGTTGTTTCTCTACAGCCTGTGTGCCTGCTTTCCCTCAGTGTTTGTTTCTGGAAAACAGGTGAATTCTGAGTTGCTTTGTGGGGAGGACATGAGTCATACTCCCATTAGGTCGCCATCCTGACTGGAAGTCTCTACTGCTGTGCATTTGCAGCTTTCCCACTTACAACAGTTGCACATAGTCAAGTAAAGAATCTAATTTAGCCCATCTTTCTTTTTTAAATAGAGGAAGGAAGGGAGGGAGAGGGGAAGAAACATGTTGATCGATTTAGTTGCTCATTTTGGTTTTCACCCTGGCCTACATCACAAACCTGGGGCTTGGAGCTATATGTGGTTTGCATACCAGTGTCTCAGTTGCCTGAGCTACAAGGGCATACTCTTAGCCCTTATTTAAAAATGGCAAATATAAAGAAAAAAGTGACGTTAACATTCATTAAATATTGTCTTCTCTTAAACGCATAAGTATCCATGATAATTTTATGCATTTTTCAACTTTATATATGATTTTAACATGACTTTCATTCACTCTTAAATTATGAAAAATTATGTGTCAATATATTTATAGTTATAAACATTATATGCATTTATAATAAACATATTTTATAACTCTTAAAATAGTGTTGGGTCTGGTTGGTTTGGCACTTAACTGATCTGAAAACAACAAAAACTTCAGGAAAACAATAGATCTGTACCTCCTGGACCAGTCTTGAAAAGGCCTAGGGCACCTCGATGTGGCAAGGCATGTTGGAAGGATGAATCAACTCTCAAGATCTGGACCTGGTAAGAATTGAAAACAGACCTAGAACAATAAGGAGGCAGGGCTGGGACTTGTTTCAGCTGAATATAGAGCTTATCGGAACGCCTCCTGGAATGCATGGAGAGGGTTAGACTCGTATTACACAAGCACCTACCGCAGATCTGGACCTATGCTGGGTATATACATTCATCTCCTACAATTGCCACCACAGTTCTAGAGGAGATGCTATTAACCTTCCTGCTAGAACTCAAGAAGCCCAGATGAGACAGTAAGACCAACTTGTTGAGTCCACACTGCAATCTCAGAGCAGAAGCCAGTCTGTTCGCCTTCAAGGCAGCTCTGTCGACACAGGCCCTAGGTCTTCTACCCAAGGAAGTCTGTATTTATTTGGTTTTTGATAAGCACTCTGTTTTTTGATGCTTTGCTGAGAGCAATTGTGCAGCCTGGATAGCAGTGGGGTGCTTCCTCGGGAAAGGCAGGGCTTCCCTGGGAATGGGAAGTCACTCTTGCTTTTCTGAATTTGACCATTCTGACTTTTGGCTGAATTGGTACCTGGGACATGTATCTATGTGACTTACTGTATCTGGCTGTTCAACTCAGTGTGACAGCCTTCTGGCACATACTTCCTATCCTGAGTGCCTCACAGCTGGCAGGCCCTTAGCTTCCCAGTCCCCTGGTATCCAGGTCTGTTGTTGTGAGCTGCCTTCCTGCCCTCTTTGGTTAGGGCCTTCTCAGTTCCATGAGCTGAGGTCCTGTAGGTGAATTTCCTGTGGGCCACTCCTTTCTAGGAGGAGTTCAGAAGCTGTAGACCCTCTGAAATCTGCCCATAGCCCTGTCCTGAGGTGAGTTTCTACCACAGGCTCCCAGTAAGTGGGTGTGCGTGGGTGTTAGGGCAGGAATGGAAGGCATGGGTAGCATGTGTGGTCTTGCTTTTTAGAGTGGGGAGTTAGTGCTTGTTTGTGTGGGGTTGGGGTGTCATTTAATGCGGCCATGGACAGCTGTTATTTTGAGCAGAACTCGACTTGCTGCAACAAATTGTATTAAGAGAAGCCATGGGATGGGGAACCCCAGATCATCTTCCTCCACTTCCCCTAACCTTCCTCCAACACCCCTCTTCCTGCTCCAAGCCCTCTGTCATAAGCAGACAGCTCCCTCCCTCCCTGGTTCCCCAAGGACATTTCCAGTCCCTCCCAGTCTTTTGTTTTCCTGGGTGCCACAAAAGACAATTTGGGAGCAGTGTTCTTCCCGCATTTTCTTCAACTACCTTAAGCCACCCTGAACAAGCATGTAATCTTAATATACATACTGTGTGTTCTTTGCAAGCAGTGTCAGGAAATGACTTTTCAAACTTTATTGTGCATATGTATCACCCAGAGATCTTAAAATGTAGATTCAGATTCAGTAGGTCTGGAGTCAGGCTTCAAGAACTTGCATTCCTAACAAGTTCCCTGCTGATACCAATGCAGCCCACTGGGAAACCACACCCTAAATTAGAAGCTTCAGGCAATTCCACTTTTTCTCCCATCAGCCAGTTAAGGTCCTCCTTCTAGAGCTCCGAAGTCCCTACTGTGGGAGTGTCTGGAGGAAAGAGGGGAATGAGTCTGGCATGTGTCCCCTTCTTAGCCAAGACTTCATTTTTCATAGCCCTCTCTAAACTAGAATTCTCTTTTGTTTATATATTCTTTGCTCTCTTCTCTCTTGCTTTCTCCCAAAGGTCCACAGATATAGTTAAGACACGGAAAACTTATTGTCAGTTGGGATTTTATTTCATTTTGTTACAGTGTGATTCCCCTGGGAAGGCTGAAGTTTTCTCTGCTAATCTGCATCTATCTCCCCCACTATCCCTCCAGTCTCCTCTACTCTATGACAATTGTTAATCCCTGTAGTCAGAGGGTATGTGGGGTAGCATAGCAGGGGGCCTGAAGACACACATGCTTCTCTTCTGGATTCTGCCTTGAACTGCCAGGAGTCATGGCCTTCTGTGGGTCTTGGTTTCTTCATACATCTAAGTGTGCAGAGGAGGGCAGCAGTGAGAACAAGGAATATTATCCTAAGAGCACCAGAGGAGGACAGCAATGAGAGTGAAGATGACACCTGAGATTACTGTCATGACAACATGGGCAAATATGTGGCCGAGCAGGCATATGGGCCCCCCATGTGCTAGATTCTTTAATTTTAATTAATCAACAAGCTTATTATAGGTTGTTCCTGCAAAGCCTGAAGCTTTAACTTCCCATCTGAACTCCTGAACTCTTTTCTATTCTTATGTGTGTTTTTGGGATGACCTGTAGTTTCTCTGGGTTTTAGTATCCTTGTTTACAAGTTGGAAGATGTGAGAGCCACCTGATTTGGGCAAGTTAAGACATAATAGGGCCTTGAATATAAAGGTGCCTGGCATAGGTCTTGGCAAATTGTCTTAGTAACTTCGAGCTGCTATGACAAAATTGATACAGGAGACAAAAGAAAACAAAAAACTGAAAGTTGTCACTTTCCAACTAAGCATGAGAAACAACGTTTTGCAGTCTGAAGCAAGACCAGATGCTGTTCAAGCCCTCTCCTGTTTACTGAACGCAAGGACTTGATCCCCATCCCTCCACACTGGCTTAACACTCCAGCCCATCAACTCTCTACCCCTGAATCAACAGCTCAGCCAGATGGCCTTATCAGAATTCCACCTCTAGCCCCCTCCCTGCTAGTCAGCGCCCATACCCTTAAAAACTTCTCTCTCACAGTTCCCTCTGGTT
>RJWH01000701.1:280734-617849 GCA_004363575.1 Solenodon paradoxus
AGCCCAAGGGCAGCCTTGTCTCTGCCTCTTATTGCTGAACCGGCTTACAAAAAAACGCCACCCTGTCCACACGTGACCTCTTTGTGGGAGGAGAGGGAAAGGGAGAGGAGGAGGGGGAGGGGGAGGGGGGAGGAAGGGAAGAAGGGAGGGGGAGGGGGGGAGAGAGAGAGAGAGAGAGAGAGAGAGAGAGAGCGCGCCAGCGAGCTAGTCTCTTTTTCTATTTTGGTAGGGGTATTAGTCCAATTACCCTCATGACTTGTCTAAATGTAATTGCTTCCCAAAGGCCCTACCATCACACTGGGAGTCAGGGATTCTATATATCATTTTTCAGGGGAAACATTCAGTTCCTAAGAGTAAAGATTAGTCAACATGACTGAATTGGGTTGTTCATCTGGGAAGAATGAACAGACTGCCTCCTACATGTTGGGAGAAGCAAAGTCGAACTGCAGAGGGTGCAGGGAGGACCCTGCCCTTCAGTGTGCTAGAATCTCTGGCATAGAGATTCTAAATGAAAGATTGTGAGGTGGCAGCTAACAAGGAGGCCAGGTCCCGGAATCTGAAGGACAAATACAGCAGGCAGGTGGGGATTGGGATGGGGAGGGTAGCGCTTGCTGAGTGGCCCTGACAAGAGGCCCCAAATATTTTCTGAGGCTTCAGCCCCCAGAATGCATGTCTTCCAGAGAACAGCAGTGAGAAGGTAAGAGAGTGGAGCTGTAGCTGTCTGATTCAGGAGTTCTGAACGGTAGAGATGTTCTGCAATTCTGGTGAGATGTGGGTGGGGAAGCCCAAAGATAACCTGCTTGACTTCCTTGGGGTCTTAACCCCAAAGACCCCTTCTGGCTGGGAAATTGGGAAGTGTTGAAGGGGTGTGCATAGGAGGGCAGCAGTGAGAACAAGGAATTCTACCCTAAGAGCACTAGATGAGGACAGCAATGAGTGAAGACGACACCTGACATTACCATCATGACAACAGGGGCAAGTCATGGCAAACACTTTTGAGACAGTTTTTTCTCACCTAGAAATGCAGGGTGGCTGTAGTGATCATGGTAGTCACTTTCAGCCGAGTATCAGATGACGGCTAATATTGTTCACTAAAAGAAGCAGTGGTAGCATTTGCTCAGCTGTAGTCTCTGTTCTCCATTTATTTTTGGTGGAGGAGCGAGAACACAGAGATGGTATTTTATTAAGGAATTTTCCTGTTGTTTTTCTTCAGGCATCACTGACCTTCAAGAAAGTCTCCAAAAAAGATGCAAGGGCAAATCCCTGGTAACCCATTAAACTTCCAAAGGCCTGTGTAGAAACCCACCTTGGGCCATTGTTTTGGACCAATCTGTACACATCTTGGGGGCTACAAGTGACCAAATGTGACCAGTGCGTTTTTTGTTTGTTTTTACTGTGGCAGCGGAGGGTAGGGAAATTTGAGGCCCTCGGCAGTGGGCTTGGCTCGCTGGCAGAGGTGGCAGCAGGGCTATTTGACCTTCTTCTTAAGGTGCAGGTTATTGGTGTGGCCACACTTCTCGCGGTAGTGGACAGCGCGGGAGGTGGGCGCGGGGTGGCCCTGTGGCAGATCCGCGCCAGCTGGCTGAGGGTATGCTCGGTGACGCCTCTCCGCAGGCGCAGCACCTGGTGCAGCGTGGACTCTTTCTGGACGTGGTAGTCAGGTTGCCACCATCCTCCAGCTGTTTGCCAGCAAAAATCATGCTGCTGGTCAGAGGGGAGGCCCTCCTTGTCTTGGAGTTTGGCTTTGACATTTTCAGTGCTACCACTGAGCTTGACCTCGCGCAAGGTCGTCTTGCCCGGCAGGATTTTCACAAAGATCGGCATCTCTGGCTATCTCATTGAAGAGAAAGAGGGCTGTGTTGATTTTCCAAAGGGTAACCTGAAGGAAGGAGAACTGGGTACGCCACTGGGCAGACAGATTCAGCCTTCCCAGAAGAGCTGGGATCCGCGCCCCTGCCCCGCCAGCAGACGGCGCGCACGCGCCGTGGGGCCTCGGGGGAGGCGGACCCGGCGCCCCGGCCCGGCGTGCGCGAGGCCGGCGCGGGGTCGCGCACGCCGGGCCTGCGGTGCAGGCGCGGCGCTGCGGGAGCCACTTCCGGGCCGGGAGGGGCGGGGTCGCCGGCGGTCGGCCCTCCAATCTCGGAGGCCGCGGCGACTGGGGGAAGCCAGTGCCCCGCCTCCGTCTAGCCCGTCGCGCGGCGAGGTGGGCTGGAGTGTGTGTCCAGGGAAGGCGTGGGGAAGCCGGTTCCGGGCCGGTGCGGGGGCGCCGGAAGAGGGAGCAGGATTCGGGTTGCGGGGGGAGTCGGGACTGGGTGGCAGGCGTGTCCGGACTGGGGAGGATCCTGGTGGGGGTCCTCTTGGGTGATAGAGGGCCCGGCCGGGCCGGACCGAGCGGCCGGCGGCTGAGGCCCGGGGCGGACGGGGAGCGTGAGGCGCGACTCCCCGAGCCGGAGTGAGTGGGAAGTCCGGCCGCCGCTGGTGCGGGCGGCGGGGCGGAGAGCGCGGGACCCGCCCCTCCCTTCATGGTAGGTAGGAGTGGATTTGGGGCCGCCGGGATTGGCTGATCCTTCGGAAGAGAGGAATGAGTTCTAGAGAGGGGAACAGGGGGAGGTTGAAGTCCAGGGTGGGCCGGTTTTTAAAGGAAGGCTGGACCCGGGGACTGGGCTGTCTTCAGTCGTATCCTCCTCCGGGGTAGGTTGACGAGTCGCGCCAATCCGGGAGTTTCCAAAGGTCTGTACCTTGGCGTGGAAGCGTGGCTTTCTAGGAGGCTGGGTCTGGATTCGTCTGATCAGCTGTAGGAGGGACAGGTAGTACCGGCGGGATCCGCTTCGCTGATTTGAGGCGCTAGGGGTGGGGTGTGATAGCTGCCAGTGCAATCTGAGCTCTCAGAGGAGGGAAGGAACCATTTCTTGATTGCTCTGCGCGATCCGGGCGTGCGAACCTGACTGTTTAAAGCTTTAGAAGTAAACAAACCTGGTTCCCATTTGCAGAAGGAGAACACTGAAAAAGATCTGTTAGGGGAAGATGCCGAGTACCGACCTTTTGATGATGGTGAGTCTTTCCCCAAACGTCGTTCTTGTTATAAGGTCCCTTAAGTTTTATTTTTAGTCCAACTGATCTGACAGTAAATTTCATCTCTGATGGTTGCTTTCGGTAGCTGAGCATTTCTGCCAACTTTTATTTTGGGTTTGATGATTAAAATGGGTAAATAACTGATTAAACTTATGGATCTCTGTTTAATATACGAAGAATCTTATTTCAAAATTCTTGCAGTTGATTTTACTCTCTCTTATACTACCATAAGAGTTTTGAAATGTCTCATGCATTTTGTCTGGGTTTGTCATATATTGGCTTATAAATACTTGTCTCCTAGAGTAGAATTAAGACTTTGGGGGGTTCAGGTATCACCTCTTATTTTTCTAGAGATGAATAAGCCTATCATAGTGCTTTGTATATAATATGTGCTTAACAAATGCTTGTTGAATCGAACTAGTTTGAATTTAAAGTTCCTTTATTGGGTTGAGGAGTACATCCACTTTGGTAGAGACTTTTTTCCTCTTTTCTTTGTGCTGTTTTTTTCATTCAGCTGAGGGAATAGCATTTCCAAATGAGTGTTTACCAAAATGACATTTTGTTCTTGAGTAAATTGTGATTTTTATAGACTTTTTAGTGAGAATCATGGAGACCCCCATGCTTTCAAAGAGGGATGTAGAAAAAGTATCTGGACTTAACTTTTTTAGTAAATCACTTATTTGAATATGCTATCCCATTTTTCAAAAACATTGATTTAAAAGCAATTCCTTTCCATCTCTTTATATCACTGTCTCAGAGAATTGTTTGCTATTACTGGAAAATAGGCAAAAACCAATAGTGAAAATTTCTGATACCTAGTGATAGCTTCCTGAGTGAGAAAGCCTGTAAGATCTGCAGGATAAAGAAGAGGGAAACCAAGTTGTGATTAATTCTGGTTTGAGGCAGGGAACAAAGATGCATTTAGAGACAGATTACTTGGTTTATACACAGATTCTTAATTCAATTTATTTAAAATAATTTCTTACCTCAAATCTCATGGATTATCAATAGATAACAAAATTCTTATTACAAGAAAATTGGAAACTATAAAGGAAAAGGAAGCACTCCCCAGTAATTCCCCTGTTCAGAGATAACTACTGTTAGAATTGGAGGGTTAATGCGGAATGACTTGTAACATTGTAACAATTTGTTTAAATTGACGGTTTGTTTTTCCTCTTACAGATCTATATCTTATATAAATTATGTAAATGTGTAAGTAGTATATACCTCCATGCCCAGAGACTTGCTTATTACTTCTTGGGCCTATGCATTCCCTTTGACAGTCTAGCAATGAGTGCTTTTATTTAGAATTTTAACTTTTGTTTTGGAGGATTTCTCTGGCTGTTGCCACTACCTTTTACTTCCTCTTCTCATAATCTAGAATGTTCAGGAGTGTTGCTTTTCTTGTCAACATAAGGAATTCACATAGGTAATAATTGGCTCTGAAGAATCAGCCCTCTCTGAAGACACTAACCATGTTGCTTGAGGTTCTTTTGCTGGAAAAGGTTATTTCTTCCTGATTTCACTTTTATTTGAGACTAAGTAGTAAAGAACCAATGACCAGTACTGAGTTTTCAATGGTGGGCATTAAAGTGTTATGATTGAAGTTTAAAGTGTTTCTCTAGCTACTTACATGATATGTAAGACATGTCCTTCACCTTCTAACTGAGAAGAAAAGAACCCAGTTAATAAAAAAATAATCTCATTTCAAGGCCGGGCCAGTCTCTCAAAATTAGAAGCAATCTTAGAAGTCATATGATGCAACTCTTACTTATTGTTGTGCGTGTATCATTTTTAGACCGTCTGATAAATGGAGATCCAGTTAGTCATCCTTTCTGCTGGGGGAATAAGATGGACAAAAGAGGAAACAATACAAGGTGGATTCAGGAATAAATATATATATCTGGTAGATTATATTTATTGAACACATATTGCATGTTAGATACAGAAATAAATACTTACGCATTTAATTTTCACAAAAACCCTATGAAAAATATGCTGGTATCCTCCTTTTATAGATGAAAAGTTAGATTTAGAGAGGGTACTGCAGTCGGGTAGGCACATTTTGCCTTTTGGCAAAAGGGGTTGGAATAGCTTTGCCTTCTCCGGGGTCACTTTGGAAATGAGTCTGTTGTTTTCTAGTGTAATCTTGTCCTCATTATACCCAGGTGTTCAGAATTATGTCTATAGGTATAATGCTGTAATCTCTGAATTGCATTTCAAAGTAATAATGGCATTACTATTTACTTGTTATAAAAAGAGAGCAATATGACTTAAGTGAAAAACTACACTGTGGTAATAAAACTTGAAGGTCAGCTGTAGTCCGTGTGTGACAAACCTGGTATTCTAGACCAGGGAGCTGGGGCTATTAGCCTCTGTGTTCATGCCCTTAATTTTGTCCCATTTAATTAGGGTAGTTTGTCTGCCTTTTTCCATTTGTTCATACATGAAATGTCAGAGACTGTAACACTTTCCAATTATGTCTCAGAGAAAATAAAATGAGTGAGTGTCTTTATCTACTGAGAATTGCAGTGCTTTCAAAGGGAATTCAAGTTAAGACTTTTAAGCAACCCTTCTCTTTGATACCCTTTTTTTTTTTTTTTTTTCATGCCTATTCTTCTCTTCCCTAGTAAGTGCTATCACTTTGCTAGTTGCCAAATACTGGTAACTTTAAGAAACATGTGCCTTATAAAGCTAAGTCTACTATTTGGTTGGCTTTTTTCCCATCCAGTCGGTGAATCAGGGTTACCATATTCATCTAGGTAGTGTCGGGTGTGGTTTGAATAGCTGTTTTTCTAGGGCTGTGAGTCTCGACCATGGCAAGCATGGTGTTGCCCGCTAGGGACATTTGGCATTGTCTGGAGACATTTTTGGTTGTCAAACTTGAGGTGCTAGAGGCCAGGGCTGCAACTAAACATCCCTGTTATGTACACACTCCCACAACTAAGGATTTTCTGACCTAAAATATTTCTCGTACTAAGGTTGAGAAATCCTGCTCTAGGGTTCCTGAGCATGAATATCAATATTGGTAGCCTGTGCACTTACAGGGTGGGAAAATGAGTCTTTCCTGAGTTTAATGGGCCTGTCACTTGTGGTTATTATGCTTGTGTGTCAAGCCCTGCTGCTTTGGAATAAATGTTGGAAAGTGTACAGCATGAGCTTCTGCAGCAGAGTAAAATTCTGCAAAGGAAATGCTTTCCTCTGCAACATTTCTTCAGCAATCTTTCCTTGCTTTGGAAAGTCAGTTTTATTTTGGAGTTCATAGCCAGATCTTTCCAGATATTAGAGCTTTATCATTGACCCTTAAATCCCTTTCAGGGATGCTTTTCTTCTTGATTTCAAATGGGACAAGTAATACACTGAAAGACTGACATTAAGCTCATATCTGTTATTTGAATCTGGTGTCTTGTAAGATTGTCTAGAGAAAGGAAAATGCACTGGGATTGGAAGGACATTTCAAATTTTGTTGACAATTTTTTGAGTGGTCATTTTAGGATGAGCAATGTATTTGGCATTGTTCCATTTTATGAATAAAGCAGACTACTACTAATAATAAGTATGATAATTTGTCCCTTTGATCTAAAGAAAAGGAGAGCTACAAATAGATAAACCCAGAATCCTAGTATATGAATCAGCTTTTGCAGTCTGTGTGTCAGGAATTTTTAGTAATACTTGCCTTCTTAATTAGGCTTTACCCAATCTAATATTACACACAGTTTGTACACATAGCAGAATTTGGATTCAACCTGGGATTAAGAATTTTCCATGGGGAATTGATTTATAATGAATCCATGTGCATAAATATATAGAACCCAATTACTGAGAGAAATACTGTGCTACGGGATCAGGGGAGATAGGAGCTATCTGGAAAGATGCAACAGTGAAGCAGAAAGTAGTTTGTTGGATATATCAGTTGTTTCCTGGCATACTTCAGTGGTGTGATTGAGGAGGTGAAGGTATTAATTATAAAGGCTGGACTATGTTAAGGAAGACCAACAGGGACTGCTGAAACATCAGAACTAAGAGCCATTATCACTTTCAGGTCTGAAAGGAAAAAGGAGTGAATAGTTTCTGGAACTTTGGGAAAGCTAGCTGAAGGAGAGGGTAACTGGGAGGAATGCAGCCACTGCCCTTTAGTGACTTGACAAGAAGAGAATCAAGGGGAATAAATACCTTGAACTATTTCTTTTTCCAATCTTTGGTCTCCTGTGGGAACCTCCTCAAACCCAATGGGAAACCAGAGAAAGGAACCTGGGTGATGTGATTCACAGAGGGCAGCCCCATGAGACACCTTGGAGAAGATGGGGTAGAGGATCTGGAGGAGCAAAAGGCAGGATGCCCAGCATGCTGAAGTCAAGGTCAAGTTAGTTTTGAAAGTACAAACAAGAAGATAGTGTTTGAGCAGTCTTGAAGAAAAACATGGATAGGACATGGAATGTTATGGAAAAGGATTGTTCTCACTGATTAACAGATGGGTGGATTCAGAAGCAAAGTGTTACCACCTCTTTGGCAAGCTCAGAGCTGCATGGTTCCAGTAGTAGCCATGGAATCTTAATTGCCTGAAGAGCCTTTAGAAATTCTGCAGTCCAGCTTCGCTTACATTGTAGGAATTCCTTCCATAATGCTTTGTCAGGAGCCAGTGCAGAATCCTTCTTAAGGAGTTCTTTCCATTTCGGCCCACTTTAGTTGTTAGAAAGTTTTTCATTTGTCCAAATTACTGAATGAATCATAGGATTAAGGTTTGGCTGTATATAGCAGAACAATTTAAAATAGTAGCGATTTTTTAAAAGATAGAAATGTGTTTCTCTAAAGTGACGTGGAGAGTAGACAGTTCCTGGCTGATACGGCATTCCTAGTTCTTGGAAAAACTTCTACCATCTGTGGTACATCCCCTCCTGATCCAGTAAACTCATGCTCTCTGGTTCATGTTTCATTTTAGTTACAAATGCTTTCATGTGAAATTTATTATATACAAAGCTTACGCTACATTTTATGGACTGCTTCGCAAATGCAAATTTGCGTGTCATCCTTGTGCAGGGACTGTGCTAGTCTCTCTAGCGTTATAGTTTTAGTGTGTGTGCTTTCGAAGTGAGCACTCATACTACATTTTAAAGATAATAAGAAAAAACAATCATATCTGTTACTTAAGAAATAGAGCGTTTACCTCCAGCCTCATGTACCCCACCCCAATTACATCTCCTTCCCTACCCTCAAGGAACTACAGTGAGAATATTCCTTTTCTACACTTACAGTCCTGAATAATTATTCCCTTGCTGGTTTAAAAAAAGTTGCCACCTGTGTGTGCATCCTTAAGTTTAGATCAGTTTGTTTTTTTACTTGATAATGAATGTTTATACGTATAGTGATTTTCCTGTGCTGTTCAGTATTTGAGATTATTCTGTGTAATTTAGTTCATTCACTTTCATTATATAGTAGTTTATTTTAAGAATAAGTCATAGTTCATCCATTCTACCGATGAAGAACATTTTGTTTATTTACAATTTGGGGACTTTGAACATTATTGTTAATGAGTATGAGAGTTCAGTGTGAGAAACTTGATTATTTTTTTTTCCAATTTGTTAGGCATGTAAATCTGATTGATTTCAATATACATTTCCCTGACTACTAATGAAGTTGTGTTCTTTGAGATGTTTATTGATTATTTGGATTTTCTTTTTTATGGGCGCTTCTTTATGTCTTAGGCCTTATCAGTTACTAAGCTGCTACTCCTCGTAGTTCTATTACATGTATATATTTTGAGGTTTTGTTGCGAGTTGCATACAGATTCAAGGTTATTATAGCTTACCTAGTAAGTTCAGCTTTTTAATTAAATATGCTTCTGTTTTAGTATAGCTACTTTAGCTTTTTGTCATAAATAGGCAAAGGATAAATGTTCAGTGACTGAATGACTTGCCTGTTGCATAGGTAGAAACTGTGGAAGAGTCTTCTAACCTTCTTTTATGGGCACACTGTTATTTACATATATTATACCATTAAGTGAATAAATAACTTTTGATTCAAGAGTGTTTTCTTTTTTTGAGGTATAACTTGTATGCAATAAAGGGCACACATCTTAATTTTACAGGTCAATAAAAATTCATAACCATATACAAATGTGATGCAGTGCACTCATTGCCTAAATCAATACCTGAATTGTCTGGCATCCCAGCAAGCTCTCCTTATATACCTCCCAGTTGATAATCCACAAAAAGTTATCTTTTGCTGATTTTTGAGCTTTCTGTAATGGAAACTTACAGTATATTTGCTTCTGTGAATGTTCTTTTTGCTCAACAACTTTATTAATGAGAGCCAGCCATTATTTTATGAAGCAATAGTTTAAGACATATTTTTGAGGTAGTTTTGATTTATAAACTAGTATAAACCCATATGTCTAAGTTCACCATTCCTCAAATATATGACAGCATGCCACACTCACCACCAGATGACCCAGAGTCTTCTACCACTGTCCATTGGACCCCACTACCCACTTCTCCACTGGTAACATCGGTTCTGTTGTCAAAATGCAAGGGTTGGTTTTTGTTTTGTCTGTTCCTTTGCTTTGTTTCTTTATATTCCACATATGAGTGAGATCATCCTGTATTTGTATTTCTCCTGATTTATTTCACTTAGCGTCATTCCCTCAAGTTCCATTCCTTTTTGTTGCAAATGACAAGGTTTCATCTTTTGCAAGACTGTGTAGCATTTTATTGTGTATTTACCACATCTTCTTTATCCATTCATTAGATGCTGTGCACCTAGGTAGTTTCCAGTTCTTGACTACTGTCAATAATGCTGCAGTAAATGTGGGGGTGCATGTATCTCTGCAAATTAGTGTTTTTACGCTTTCTTCTAAATGCACAGAAGTGGGATGATGGGATCATATAGGATTTCCACTTCCAATTTTTTGAAGGATCTCCTTACTGCTTTCCTTAAAAGGTTGCACCAATTTACACTCCCACCAACAGTGTGAAAGAGTTCCCTTTTCTCTGCATCCTCGCTGGCATGTTTCCAGACTTCTGGACGATAGCTAGTCTCACAGGGGTGGGGTGATGACCCATTTTGATTTGCATTTCCCTAATAACAAGTGAAGAGCAACATCGATTCATACGCCTCTTGGCCATCTGTGTGTTGTCTTTGGAGAATTGTCTCTCCAACGCTTCTGTCAGTATTTTGATTGGGTTAGTTTTCTGTTGTAGAGTTTTGTGAGTTCTTTGTTTTGGATGTTGAGCTCTTGTCAGATAGATGATAGGCAAATATCTTTTCCCAGTCAGTAGGATTTTTTTTGTTTTTGTGATAGTTTCTTGCGCTGTGCAGAAGTTTTTTGGTTTGATGTCGTCCCATTTGTTTATTTTTTTTTGTTTCCTTTGCTGCCAGAGTTGAGTACCCAAAGACCTCTTTGAGGCTGCTGTCATGGACTGTATTTCCTTTGTTTTTTTCTAAGTACTTTATGGTTTCTGGTCTTACATCCAAATCTCTAATACATTTTAAATTAAATTTTGTATATGGTGTAAGGGTGTGGTCTAGATTCGTTCTTTTTCATGTAGTGGCCCAGTTTTCCCACAACCACTTGAAACATTTTTCCTTTCTCCATTTTATGCTCTTGGCCTTTTGATCATAAATTACCCGACTATATGTGTGCTTATTTCTGTTGATTCAATTCTGTTCCACTCATCTGTGTTTCTGTTTTTAATTCCAGTACCATACAGCTTTGAACTTAGTTGCCTTGTAGTATAGCTCAAGATCTGGGTATTTAATACTGCTACCTTTTTTTTTTTTTTTTGATCGTTTTGGAAATTTTTGTTTTTTGTGATTCCATATAAATTGAATTTTTATTTTTTATTTCCTTTAAAAAATGCCAGGGGGATTTTGGTGGGGATTGCATTAATCTTATATATTGCTTTAGCTAATTAACAATCTTAATTCTTCTCAACTATGATTATGAAATATCTTTCCAATTCTTTGCCTCTTACTCTACTACTTTCAACAAAGTCTTATAGTTTTATTGTACAGGTCTTTCACTTTCTTTGTTAAGTTTATTTCTAGGTATTTAATTCTTTTTGTTTCTGTTGTGGATGGGATTGTTTCTTGATTTCACTCTTCTATCATGTGATTGCATGTAAATATTTAACAGATTTTTTCTATATTAATTATATAATCTGCCACTTCACTGTACTAATTAATTCTAGTAGTTCGTTTCATGGCTTCTTTAGGATTTTTTATTTATATTAAGCCATCTGCAAATAGTGATAGTTCTACTTCTTTTCCAGTTTGGATTCCTTTTATTTCTTCTTCTTCCTGCCTAATTGCCTTGGCTAGGACCTCCACTACAATGTTAAATAATAGTGACAAGATTGAACAGTTTTCTCCAGAAATTAGAGGAAATGCTTTCATTTTTTACCACTGAGTATGATGTTGGCTGTGGGTTTATCATATATGACCTTTATTATTTTGAGTTATGTTCCTTCCAATTTTAAGTAAAGTTTTTATCATAAATGGGTGCAGAATCTTGTCAAATGCTTTCTCTGCATCTGTTGACAATGATCATATGATTTGTCCCCTTGCTTTTGTTGATGTGGCGTATTCTATGAATAGATTTGCTTATGTTGAGCCATCCTTGCATCTCCCTGATAAATCCCACTTGGTCATCATGGATGATCCTTTTGATGTATTGTTGTATTTGGTTTGCTAATATTTTGTTGAGGATTTTTGCATCTGTGTTCATTAGAAATACTGTTTTGTAATTTCTTGGTAATGCCCTTGTCTGCTTTTGGTATCATTATAATGTTAGCCTCATATTAAGTGTTTGGAATTGTTTCCTCTTCATCATTTTGTTTTTGAGAAGTTTGAGAATAAGTAATTCTTCTTTGACTGGTGAAACACTCTAGTAAAGCCATCTGGTGCTGGGCTTTTATTTTTGGGGAGACTTGATTACTTTTCAGTTTTCTTGATTGTGATAGGGTCTGTTCTATTTCTTCTTGATTCAGTCTTGGGTAGACTATATTTTTAAAAAAATCTGTCCCTGTCTTTCAGCTTGTCCAGTTCATTGGCATATAGCCTTTCATAGTAGTCTCTTAGGATACTTTGTATTTCTAAGGTATCTGTTGTAACTTTTCCCTTTCATTTCTGATTCTAGTTATGAGAGTTTTCTCTACATTTTTTTTTTTTAGTAAACCTAGCCAAAGGTTTGTTTATTTTCTCAAAGAACCAACTTTTGGTTTCTGCGATATTTTAAATTGTACTTTTGATTTCTATATCATTTATTTCTGCTTAAATTTTTATTGATATTTGATTTCAGTTGTTCTTTTATAGTTGCTTTAGACGTAGGTTAGATTGTTTATTTGCAATTTTTCTTATTTATAGAGGTAGGCAAATTTTCCTCTTAGCACTGCTTTTGCTGCATTCCGTAAGTTCTGATAGCTTATTTCTTCATTTTCCTTTCCAAGTACTTTTTATATCCTCCTTTTATTTCTTCCTTTATCCCAGAGTCATTTGGAAGTGTGTTGTTTAACCTCCACATACTTTGGAATTTTGTGATTGATTTTTAGCTTTATGCCATTGTGAACAAGAGATGCTTGGTATGATTTCAACCTTTTTAAATTTGTTGCGATGTGGTTTGTTTCCTAGCATATGGTCTGTCCTTGATAATGTTCCATGAACTCTTGAGGAAAATACGAATTCTGCAGTCATTGGATGAAGTGTTGGTTATAGTCTGTTAAATTCTCTGTTTTAATTTATCATTTAAAACTCTTGTTTCTCTGTTAATTTTCTGGATGGTTGATCTGTTCATTGCTTCAGATGGGGGTGTCGAAGTCTCCTTTCTCCTCTCCCTCCCTGCTAGATGATAACTTTTTTAAAGTATACAATTCAGTGGTTTTTAGTGTAGTCAAAGTTCTGCAAACCCGAGCTTTGAACACATTCAGAGTGTGCAGCCATCATCACAGTCAGTTTCAGAACATTTTCAGAAGAATCGTCATACTCATTAGCAGGTACTGATGTTGTTCCGGTCGCCAAGCCCTAGGCAACCATCAGACTACATTTTGTCTCTAGATTCCTTATTCCAACCATTTAATATAAATGGAATCTCATAATATATGGTCTTTTGTGATTTATTTTTTACTCAGCATACGTTTTCAAGGTTCATTTATGTCATAGCATGTGTCAGAATTTCGTTCCGTTTTATTATATGGTTTTTCCTGAATAATTTGAAGTAGTGGCTATATCCAGTCGTGTTTCTGTTTTCTTCTCATCTACAGGGAGCATAGAGGTTTGAAGTTTACTTTACAATTAATAGGATAGTTTATATTATTAAGACTACTTATGTTACTCATTTTAGAGTAGGAGTTATTAACCTTTGGAATATGAACCTTAATGACTGACCTTCAGAATGTCTTGAACCCTTTATAATTATTTGAAAGGTTTGATGCTTACAAGTATTTTTTGGTTGAGGAGTTTTGGAGATTAAGAAAATTTAAGCTTTTTTTTCCTTTTTCTTTTTCCCCCTTTATTTTATTGAGATATAAATTTAAAGTGTGCAGTATAATATCTTACATATATTGTGAAATTCTGACTGCAGTTAATTAATATCCATCATCTTATGTAGATACAAGGAAAACAAAGAGAAAATTTTTTTTCTTATAATGAGAACTTTTAGGATCTACTCTTTTAGCAACTTCCATATGTAGCATAGAGTATATTCTGGTCATCATGTTATACTCATGTATATCATGTACTTTACATACCCAGTACTTACTTCTAACTGGAATTTTGTATCTTTTGACCACCTTTATCCAATTCTTCCCCCCGCCACCAACCACCATACAACATATATGATCTTTTTGTCTACGTGTGGATTTAACTTGCGTTAAAAAATAATTTTCAAAAGTAAAATTATGATACTCATTTGAAGATATAAAATGAACACATTAAATATTTTATTTTACTCATAATGAAAAAGCTAGGCAGGCATTTTATAACTGGTTCAAAGGAGAAGTCCAGAAAGCATATTTATAGATCAGGAATATTAAAATGAATATACAAATGGAGACAAAACTAGTTTCTTCCTATTGCATGTGTGATTTTCCATTGGAAGTGCAGATTTCCTCTTGCACTTTGTTCTTTTTTTTTTTTTTTTTTTAAAGAAATGAAGGTGAGTAAGGCAGACAGGAAGAGAGAGAGGGGAGGAGAAGCATTTTTTCCTTTTTTTGAACTTTCTTTAGTTCATACTGGCTGTTCCCCCAAGACCTTAGGACTTGAACCCAGGAGTATGTGACCTGTGCTCCTTCAGAAGCGATTGACTTGTTACTTCACCAGGGTGCACCTTCTCTTGAACTTTCAAATAATTACCTAGAAGTCTGAAATGCATGCAAATGTCAATTTTAAATTTAAATTTTTTTAAAATTTTTTATTAGTAAGGGTGCAGGCAGGAATGAAAGTGAGCAGGCAGCCTGGAAGAAGCTCTGTATCTCATTTAGTTGTTCATCTTGGTTGTGGTTGTCCTTCACCAGAACATGAACCTAGGTGCTTAGAATATACATGGTCTCCACTGACCAAAGGTGACTGATTAAACTGTTGCTCTACCAGTTTGCATCTTTAATTATTATTTTTTTTAAGTTATGTTATCGTTAGTTGATTGTAACCTTTTTATTCAGGTAAACTCATATATGTGTATATATATACATATATACATGTATATACATGTGTGTGTATGTGTACGTGTGTATGCAGGCAGGAATGAAGGGCAGGCAAGCAGGAAGAGAAAGGAGGAAGGAACACTTTATTTTTATTTTGTTGTTCCCCCTGGCCCCAGTTCTTGAACACTGAAACTTGGGATGTATTTGGAACTGCTCCTGTACTAGACCGCTAGGCCACCAGGGCGCACCCACTTCAATTTTTAATAGCAGTTCCTTTATGACTAGATTTTTAAAGACAAAATTTTTGTAGGGTATTGATTGGTGATCAGTGAGTAACACTGGCATAGATCTCTGATTTAGTCTTTTGAACAGGAATGTGTGTCAGAAATCTCCAGAGAAGTAGCCTTTTCCAACTTACTTAGATTACACTTCTCAGCATATATTCCATATTTTTCACATCTGATAGCATCACGACTATTGGAGAGAGGGGATTTCTACAAACATTTATAATTTAGAAAGTCTAGGTGTATTAATTCACCAGTCTGTAACAAAGATAGACAATTCTATTTATAAGTATGAGAAGTTCAGTGACTTCTTATATTACCAATTACCATACTCAGGGAAGTCAAGACTTCTTTATGTGGGAAGAATATAAGATGATTTCTACTAGACTTTGCTTTTTATCCAGGGAATTCTTATTTCTAGTCTTGAGAATATAATGAAGATCTTTTGTACTTTGAAAGGTCATCTCTGTGCATATGCTCAGTAAGTCACTTAATTACTCAAACGGACTCCAGTTGTTTATAGCAGGTCGGCAGTATGCGCGTTAAAGTTCGCGTCGTGCGTTGTTCCTGCCGAGAATGTAGTTGCTGACAGAGTCCGTAATTGCTTTTACCTCTGCTTTGTATCTCTCAGCCTATTCCTCTGCTTATTGAATTTTGCTTTATGCATTGTAGTCTTACTGTACTAGTTTCATCCCTTTCTTGATGTATTTCAGAAGCGCAGTGCTCAGAATCATTAGTTGATAGAATCCGCATCCATATTCGTTTGATGCCTTGTTCTGACAGGTAAATAAATTTAATTTAAAAAAGATCATTTGGCAATGTTTATAGCTATCAGCTTTCATGAATTCGAAGGCTTGATTTTCCTTGAGTGCACTCATAATAGCTTAAGAACATTGCATGTCTGTCTCCTTTCTGAGTCCTTAATTGTAGCGTAGTGATGGTAAGATACATTGCCGGAATTCTCTTGTGCCAAGTGTGGGGCTATCACACTTCACAAGTACTTGTGGAATAGTGCTGAACGTGTCTGTGACAGCAGGGAAAACACAGACTGTTGAGCTCTTTGTGATGAACCTCTCAGATACTGAGCGTCTCTTGACTCACATAGTGGAATTCTGGGAGGAAATATGTGGTTCATTCTCTACCGCCTAAGAAATGATAACGCATTCCTTCATCACAGTCACTACTGGCTGCTTGGAAGGACTGTTTGATTCTTTTTGTTCAATTCTTACCAAAGGACTTTTCCTTTGGGCTTGTGATCTGTTTTTGCTGATACTTTAATACCCTTTGATACTCTGAAAACAATAGTGTTTTCTTACCTGTTTACTTTGCACTTTGAAGTTCTGCAGAATATGACATGAAAGAGAATGAGATCCAATTAGCATTGTTTTTTATGTTTTTAGTGCAGAAGTAGAGTATGGATAAACACATTAATTCAGTGGCTCACCTTCATTCTCTAACCTGAATCTCTGCCTTTAAACTCTCATTTGATCTTTGTTAAGGCAGTGGGTGAACTGGACAAAACAGGTTTTTCTTTACCTTGGCAAACCTTTCTGCTTTAAAGCTCACATTTCTGGCTTTTCTGGAAAAACTGTTGAGTACTAAATCCTGCACTTGTATTAGAGGTGAGTGAAGTGAAAAGAAGAGTAAAATAAATCCATTCTCTGTAGCATTGTTGGGTGGAAGATTTGCATTTTTATTAGTTGCTGGTCAAAGATTATGTATTAGCTAGGAGCAATTGAGTTGATCTCAGGGCTTGCTGTGACTGAGCTCTGACACTGACACCTTCAGGTAAGCGAGGCAGATGTCTTTTTATACCCCGTTTAAGAGATGGATAGCTATTCAGTTAGGTGATTGCATCTCAGCTGTTTGATAACTTTCATAAATGAAGAGGCTCAAGAGAGAAGGGGCATATTACAGTGTAGAGAAAAGATTTCTTAACACAGATGCCTGTCACATTCATCTGGAGGTTTTTCAAAGTACGTTATTTCTGGTCTCCCTTCCATATTTACTGAGCCTTTCGATGGAGTATTCCGAAAACGTCTTCTTGGATAATTTTTACTTCACAGTTTAATTGAAAGACTATTGGACAAGAAGTTAGATTCTTAGGAGTACACTGCTTCTAGTTCGACCCCAGGGAAAGCACATTTTACTATTAGTCTTGGAGCATCAGCTTCTTCATCAGCAAAATGGATTGGACTAGGTCATCTCTAAGGTCCTGTTGAACAGCAGCATTTTATGGTATTGAAGACAATATTCCTGCAGCAGAAGTACTTTTCATACAAATTCTTTCAGTCTTTCTTTTAGAAGCATTGAAGTAGTGTGTGTGAGACTCTAGCTGAGAGGGAAGAAGGTTTGCGGTTTGAGAAAATCATTAAATAGCAGTCTGCACCTGAAAACACTCAGTCTTTGAAAGACAGTGTCTAGGTCACTTGGCAATGCTGTCTGTCTTAGTTGGGAGAGTAGAGAAGCGCTGACTCTTAATTCAGCTTATGGAGTAAACTAGATGGATAATGAAGTATCTCTTGAACCTATTGATCTTCTGATAGTTTGATTCTGGAAAACCAAGCAGGGGAAAATGTAGTGGAAAAGGAGTGCGTTTTGAGTCAGAAGGTTTGAATCATGGCTCTGCCATTTCCGAGCCATGTGACCTTTGGACCTCATTGTCTTCATCTTTAAGGACAGAGAGCCATCATAAACTGATCTTTAATGTCTCTTTGAGTTCTGATGGCCCATAATATGTGACCTTATCACAATGGGGCCTGCATGTGCAAAGTCTGGTTACAATTGACTAGACGTTCTCTGCAGGTTCAGACACTTTCTCCAGGAGAGAGGTGGGAACGGGGAAGCAGAAACTAGGATCTTACAAAACAGACTGTCATAAGTGCATTCACTCTAAAGTGTTGAGCTCCTACCATGTTAAAGATGCCCTTCTCCATGCTATACGAGATGTAACCTATATTTTCCTTCTTGTTTATTTGGAGTATTAGAAGAGAGTTCGGATATTAAGTCAATTATTTGGTTATTCTCCCTCACCAAGGTGGGGCGCTTTGTCTCTAGGACAAAATAACTCACAGTGCAGTGGGCTAAATGCCGTTGGGCCCCGATTGACTCTTGAGTTAATGACCTAATTTGAGACATACTGGACAATTCACATATTAGAAATACAAAGAAGATATTGCGCTGTTGTGAACTTTCTATAGGGAAGAAGTGTGCCCAGAATCCTGATTTTATAGTGACTAGACAGTGATAATATTAGGCATTTCTGTTTTGAATTTTTCCTGACAGGACTGAAGACCTTGTACTCAGAACCTGTCTGATTGTTTATGTGGAAAAGCTGTTCCTACTGAGACAGGCAGATAGTTGGAGAGGTACACATTGTTTTGGAATGAAGGAAACTAGCTCATGTGCAGTTTAGTTGTGGCCATGCAAACAGCTTTGTTAGGTTGTGTAATATTTAGCTGAGTAAAATTGCTACATTTTCTTTGGCAAGAAAACTGTGGCAATTCAGAAAAAAAAATTGAGCTGATTTGATAGCAGAAATATTTCTTTGACCTTTAGCTTCGTTTTCTTTAATGTGAGAGGAACAGGAAGGAGAAAGTATAGTTGGTGCTTGACTTTATAGCTCTTAGTTTTCTTTGCTATTCTTCTTTTAGGTTATACTTCTCCAGCTGATATTTAGATACTTATATTTTGAAGCCATGAGAGTTAGTTCCCAGAATCCTGGAATTCAGCTCTGCTTCTGAGGGTCCTGATTCTGCCACATACTATCACTTTGCTATAGAGCAAGTCATTAAACTTTTTTGACTTAAGTTTTCCCACTTTCATGAGGTTACTTAAGTTGTGTAGATATTAGCATATATTTCCTACAAGTTCATGCTTTTAAAGCTTCACTGTACCCTAAGCATGTTGTCATGGAGCCTTTGATCTTCCCTTTCTTAATTAGTTATATTCCCTCTATTATCAGCTAGCATCTGATCAATAACTTTTAAAGGAAAGTTTTAAGCAAAACAGATGAACTCTGACCCCTGTAAATAGCATTCGAATAGTAGGCACTCAGGAAATAATTGTTGAATGCTGGAAACTCACAGGCATGCCCATAGCTGTGGAGGCTTTACAGATCAGATCTCTTCTTAGGCAGGCAGTTCTAGGTGCTTCGTGAGTGGAGGTAACCATTGCTCCCGATCAAAGAAATTTAGATGGTTATCCCCCTGTTAAGTTACAAAGAAAGAATGCTTGCGGTTTATATCAGCTCTAAGGAAATACCACCATCTTGTCGGTCTGAACATGACTGCCGATGACATTTCTCTTTTAGTGAGTCATTTTTAGAATATTTCTTCTGGTGTTAATTGGTAATTAGTAAATTTAATGGAGAAAAATATCAGTGCCTAGCTGGCAGTTGGTCAAGTGCGGTACTAGTTCTGACTTTTTGGGATAGGGGTTTGGGTGGTTAGTGTCACATTAGGAAGTTTGCTTACAGGAACATTTGTTTTCTTGAAATGACCTGGGAACTGAAAGAGTTTAATATTATCGAGGAAGCTGTGGGATAGTTCCAATAGGAAAGAAATTTATAGCTGAAGAATTCTGAATCTTTTGGACTTACTTAGTTACTTCATCATATCTTAATCCTGGCCTCAAAAGCAAACAACAAAACAAACTTAAGAGAATAAATTGTAAGTATAAAAAGCACTGAGATTGTTTATGTGGAAAATAACATTGGTGTTAGCTCCCTTCATTGCATTACACAATCACATTTTAAATTTAAGGAGCTCAGAGTAAAATCACTAAGGTACTAGTTTGAAACCTGAGGGTCATGATCCATTGAAAGGAATGCTGAGTCAATTTACTGGGTCAAACACTTATAAAAGAAGGAAGAAAAAGAAATGTAAGTGGGTATCCCCTGGCAGCTTAGTCTTCTGGGTACAGTCCATATACAGCCAAGGACTTGGGTTTGCAGCCTGGGGCAGGGGAAGCAACCAAGATGAACAACAACTAAATACAAATACAAATAAAATAGATAAAATGCTTCTTCCACTCTCTTCCCGCCTGCCTTCTTGCCTTCAACCCTGCCTGCACCTTTCCTTAAAAAAAAAAAAAAAAAAAAATAGTGTATCATAAGTAATGAGGTATTAGGCATTATTTTGTTTTGGTTTTATATCTTCCCTTATGTGTACTAGATTATGTTGTAAAATACATTTCTATGGGACTGTATTGGAAAAGTTTGAACTCATCGTCATCGGTCTAAAAAGTAACATCTACAAAATATATAGATTTCCACTCTCTTGTCATGAGTGTTTTACTCCCTTGAAGTGATTTGGAGGCTGAAGGAGTTTATTGACTGGGAATTGTAGGCTGCTGAACTCTCAAATTCTAGAGATTGCCTTTGTATAATAATTATTAGGATTATCGAGTATAGAATTTTAACTACTTTGATCAGTCTTTTAGGTACCAGCTAAAACCTAAATCATTAGATTGGAAATGGAATGAATAAGAGAATGCTTAGTTTACTCATCAGTATCTGACCATTGCTTCTTGTGGTTAGTATTTTAGATCTTAATATTACTAAGATTTTATCTTTTTTCTCCCTTTGAGATTATACTTTTGAAAGATTTATATTATTTACTATGATTTTGCTATACCTTCACTGGGCAAAATATTTTGTTTTTTCTTCTAGAAGAATACATTTCCTATGTATAACAAAGTGTAAAGGAAGGAATGCTTTACCTATGGACATTTTAGCAAAGCTGCTGTCCTCTGAAGCAGGGGTTGGAGATGTATAGCCCCCACATGTAGAGACACATATACACAGACATGATTTATTTTGTGACTCTTTTTCTGTGTCTCTTCTTCTAGATAAAGAAATGGAGGCACGGATTGATGGAATAATTTGCCTTGAGTTGCACTCTAAGTTACCTTCATAGATGACCATTCATATTCCTTATATTTCCATAGATATATGTAAAGATAAGAAGCCTAAGAATTGTAGTTATAACTATATATGTAGGTGTATATAGACAAAAAATGTATTACTTTAAGCAAAAAAAGGAAGCATGGTGGGAAATCGTGATTATATTAAGTTCTTGTGTAATCTAGATGTTTATCTGTAGTCATGACTTAGCTATACAATTTTAGTTTGTTATGACCTGTACCACGTACCCAAGGTGGAGTCTGTCAGGAGCTTACATTATGAAAATAAAACTCTTGGGATGGTACTGGGATTGTAATGTATTAAGTGATCCTCTAGCCCTTGAACACTGAATGAATAATTAAAAGAGTACTGAATAGGGCTTCTAGTCTCCACTGTGACACAAGTCTATATGCGCACAAGCCTGTCCATGTGAGTATGCTATATGACCACACTGTTTTCACTTTGGGGCCTCTATTTATAAAGAGAAAATGTGGGATTGCTTTTTAAAGTTCCCTTTTGCATTTAGATGCTATGCTTCCAAATAGCTGGAGTATTGCATCAGGACCCAACCTGGGGTTTGTGCTGTTTGCAAGGCCCCAAGGAACTTCCTCATCCTTTTTTTCCAAGCGTAATACTGTAGTGAGCTGTTAGTGCTGTGAGGTTTTGTTTATTGGGGAAAGAGCTTACCTTGTTGGTAGTAACCTAGAAGGAGCTTGGTATGAGGCCAGGAGATGTAGATTTTGTGAAAACCCAGCTGCTTACTCAAAAAATTTGTTGGGACACATCCAAGTGGAGTATCATTCTGTCTTTGGAATAGGAGAATATAGGGTATTTCTCTTCAGGAGATACACTCAAGGGCTTAGAATTCAAGGGCTTTCCCCTTACTCTTAAAGCAATTACTGAGAAAATATATTCTTGCTGAACATACATGCTAGCAAGATAAACCTTCATTTCTTAATAGATGTTTGAAAAATTAGTTTGTATTTACTAATTCTTTGCTTTCTCTCTAATACATTACATTACTTTTTTTTTGTTCAGTACTGTGAACAAAATTGATAATATCATCTTTTGATACTGGTATAACTTATTTTCTAGTTCAGTTAGGAACTAATATCACCAGAGAGAAAAACTGATCTGAGTGATTGTTCATTCATCATCCCATTCATATACACTGTTTAGCCATTTGGTTTGACTACACCTTTAACACTTAAAGATTCTTTATAATAATGAAAATTATGATGTCTTTGATGGTTAGAGAATCCTCTGATCTTTCTCAACTGCTGCATAGCACTGCCATTGCTGTGTAGGATTGAGGTTGTTGATAGCAGCAGTGGGCTCTGGGGAATAATCACCAAGAACGAGGAGGGGATTGCGAATATGCTATTTCCATGGATAGCCACCTAGGGAACCCCAGTACTGCCTAATGCTAATCACCTTACACTGCAATCTAATTGCTAAGGTTTGAAAGTGTTTTCAATAAACATTTATTGAGCCCTCCTCCTAAACTTCCATGCTCCTACTAGAACATTACATGCAGATAACCAATAGGAACATAACTCAAACCAAATCATGCTCTTTTTCTCGAAAATCTTCTCTGCTTGCTTCAGCTTCCCTCCTTCCTCTAGTCTCTCATGGCTACTGGTGATAGCACTTAACTCCAGTCTTAAAAGTTGAACTTGAAAATTTGGAATGATCTGTATTCTTTCCACTCCATGCTTTCTCTACTGAATATGTTCTCAACTGTCCCACTCCAGAAATATCTCTCAGAGCCATACTGCGCTCCTTAGCGCCATACTGCTTAAGGTGGGCTTGTTTTGTTTCTCCCCTGGACTGTCTCAGGAAGCCTCTGAATTAAAATTTTTGTCTGTAATCTCTCTTCTCAGTCCACTCATCTTCCACCAACTTTTCTGTGTAAGAAAAAAAAAAAAAGAATTCTCCTGATTAAGAACCTATTACTCTTGTTTTGTTGTTCTGCCATTCCTTTCTTAAAAATCAGCATTTTGTTCTAGAAAATTTTCCACATACTTTATTATAGCTCTCTCTTCTTATAATGATGTATCGTGTGGGTACCTAAGATGTGTGTTTCATAGTTTAATCTTTCCTCTATGAATGAAGATGTACATTTTGTAGCTGTTACAAAGAGGAATGAAATTCATGTCCTTGAATTTGACTTTCTACACACTGTACATGTATATAGATACCAGAAAAGTAGACTTTTTGGGTCAAAATGAATATATATCATTTAAAATCTTAATATATACTGATGATCACTGTACAGAAGGGACCTCTCAATTGATATTTCTCTTCTTACTTTCTTTTTTCCCAAGACCTTTTTAAGACCTTTTTTAATCTGGACCTAGTGAACTCCCGGTCTTGGTTCTCTGATGAGTTCACACATTCATTTATTTGGTCATTGTCATCCCCACTTCTGTTTATTCAGTAGAGTGGATGTGCCAGGCACTCTGCTGTATGTTGGAGATTAGCACAGGATAACATAGGTCTGGTCTCAGCATTTGTTTAGCTCTTACCACGCAGATCTTTTTGTCATTCCTAGACTCTTTTTATGCATTTGCAATTACTGTTTCTCTTTTCCTGTTGTGAATTTTTTTTCCATTTGAATTTCCGACTAGAGAATTTTCTTTGATCATTCTTTTTCCCTTTAATCAGCTTAGATTTTATCTTTTGTCATTCTTTCTCATCTTTCCTCAGGTAGCGTGAGATAGGTCTTCTTTAATAGTCTCTCTCTATTTTTTTTTGAAGGAAAGGTACAGCAGGAATGAAGGTGAATAGGCAGGCAGACCATAAGAGAAAAGAGATTCTCATCTTGGTGGTTTCCCTGGGCCCTGGATCGTGAGCCGGGATGTATGTGGACTCTGCCTGGTGAACTAATCTCTAGGGTACCAGGGCACTCTTTAGTGGTCTGTCTTAATAGTTCACCTATATTCTTTTTATAGTATTTATCCTGAAGAGTGTTAATTACTTGTTTTTATACCTGTGTGCCTGCACCTGTACACATACATGCAAATACACATAGCCCTGCCCCTTTAGATTGTAAGCTCTGGGGACAAGAACCTGTGCTACTCACCTTAATGCCCCCTGCACTTAATGGGGATACTTAATAAATATTGAATAAAGTGAGTGAATAACAGCTGTCAGATGAACTTACTTTGCACAGGGCACTATGGGGACATATACATATGACTAAGAACTTCTCTGTCTTCGGGGACCTAACCATGTAGTCAGGGAGATTAAAAAAAACAAAACAGGTAAGTGAAATGAAGGGCAGATTGTGATAAGTTCTTTGGAAAAGCTTGAATGAATACCTGAGCATTTAATGGGAGAGATAAATTCTTATGAGTGGGGTATTTTGGTAAATTTTCAGATGAGAGGACTTCTCTTGCTTATGCTAGGCATTGTGAGGTTTACATACAATGATAAGGTATGAGCTCTTCCTCTAAGAGTTTTTTAATCAAACAGGGCCTTTGAGCAGAGATTAATTAGCAGACTAACAAGATCTGGCCATCTCCCTATTTTTGTATGACCCATAAGCAAAGAATAGTTTACATTTTTGAAACTGTTATCAGAGGAGGAAGAAGGAGGACATTTTGTGATATATGCAGTCCGTGCCTGTAATTCGATTGACTGGGACATAGCTATGTTCATTTGTTCACCCTCAGCTGTGACTGCATTTGTGCTACAACAACATGGCTGCGTAGTTGTAACAGAAATAATTTTTCCTATAATACCCAAAATACATACTTTCTGGCCTTTGAAAGGTTGCTGATGACTGTTGGGTTAGAAGAGCGGAAACATTCAAATGAAGTAGAAAAGAGGAGAAAGACCTTCATACTGAGAGGATTGGGTTGAGTTAAGAGAATGGGACAATAAGTACTGCAGTCATAGAGAAGCTTTAGAGCTGAGATGATGATTTAGCTTAATCTTTTAGTTTGCAGGGTAGGCAAAAGATCAAAAATGTTTTCAAAGTCCATATGACTTGTAAGGGACCAGTGTATCTTAGTGACTGTGGCAGGAACTTTGAGGATTATAGACAATGATAAGATTGTTGGGGTAGGGCTAGATCATGAATGACCTTGCCCTTGAAAAATAAAAGTTGAACAGACATTTTTTTCTCTCTGTAAGCATAACCATTTTCTCTCTTGTAATTCTAGAAGACCTTTGAGCCCTACTTTGAGATTTTGGAAGTATACGCCACAAAAGCCAAGAATTATGTAAATGGGCATTTCACCAAGTATGAACCATGGCAGCTGATTGCGTGGAGCGTCGGGTGGACCCTGCTCATAATATGGTTATATGAGTTTGTCTTCCAGCCTGAGAGTAAGTCTGCTGTCTCTGTAAATCCCATAGAATTTCTTAGAACTAGCCTTACAACCCATGCTGACAGATTGAGCTAATTTCTCCCCTTTTGGTTTGTTCTGATTTCTCAGATCTGTTGAAATGGGAAGTGGTACATTGTGGGATATTGTCTTTTTACTGTTACCTCTTCTGTAACTACATCTGCCTAGTAGTTTGGATAGGGGCTCAACCTTGTATTTCTGCTTAGGCTTATTCCTTTCCTAAGAGGCACTTGATTCAATGATGCTAACTCTTAACCTTCCATGTGAGGCAACTTATTCCAGAGGACTTTAAGGAGTAGCAAATACGTATACTTTTCTTTCATTTTTATTGTAATGAAATATACATAGTATAAAGTTTACCATTTTACCCATTTTTAAGTTTACTGTTCAGTGACTTTAAGTATATTCATAGTGTGCAACCATCAGTACCATCCATTTCTAGAGCCTTTCATCATCCTAAAATAAAGCTCTGTGCCCTTTAAACTATCACTCGCTAATATCCCTCTCCCAGTTCCTGACAGCCACCATGTTATGTACTTCTCCTTTTAAGGTGGAACATTTGTGAAACCAGATTAAGGTTAAAGATCTTGAGATTTGTATTTCTTCCCATGGCGAGTAATAGCTTTTCGGCATTTACTTCTGTTTACAGTTCTTCAGCTCATGGTGCCCTGTGCATTTTGCTTAACTGGTCGTAGAGGCATAGCCATCTTAGGTCCTGGTACTCACCTGTCTACCTTTGTTTTCAAGAGGGATAGACTGGCTTCTGAGTATCACTTGAGAAATCTAACAGTAACTGTGTGTTAAGGGGAAGTGTCATCTGTATCTTGGAAAGCTGAACTACAGGCCATTTCGTTTGTTTTATTTTTGATAGTGTGTTTTAATTTCTTACTACAGAAGTAGTACATGTTCATAGAGAATATGGTCGATATAGATAAGCCATAAGGACAAAATTTAAGTCTTGCTTGTTAAAGATAACCACTATTCGTGTATCTCTATCTGTTTCTATATCTGAATCAGGTTAAATCAGACAAAATGCAGTTTTTGTAGGTCAAAAATTATTGAAAATAGGCATTTTCATACATTTGAACACATATCACGCAGTTTTTATTTTGCAATTTCCAACTTGAATTTTTGACACAGATAAAAATGTCTACCCTCCAGAGGTCGAAGATAATTTAGATAGAATTGCCATTTTTCCCAAACCTTACTCACGTGGAAGTATTCTGCATATCACTGAACAATCAGTTTTTTAATACTGCCTTAGAGGAGTCGAAAGTCTGAACTAGTGAGAAATTTTGCTGATCTTTAAACTCTAAATACCCTCCCAAGGTGAAGGTGTTCAGTAGTTCTGGATGCAGGATGGACACTGGACTAGATAAGAGAACTGTAAGAGAAAGGAGGATGGGCAGGGTTAGTAGCTCTCTAAGGTGTTATCTCTTCTTTAATTCTATGCTGTGATTATCAGCCCATATAGTTATTACTTGCTGTTGATTTTAACTACGGGATCTTCCATAGTTCATCAACAGAAATCAGATTTATGTTGTACAGGGGTAATAAACGCTCATAGTTTCTGGCCATGGCACCTTGGCCATCAACATCCTTAAGCTCTTTTAGTCTGTTTCCTCACTATAAAGTAGTGATAACAATACTTGCTTTACCTAGTCTTAGGGTAATGGGAGGATCGAATGGCATGATTTGTGTGAAACTGAAGAGTCCTGCTTTGTTGTTCTTACACTGGCATTTCCTATCTGATACCCTTAAAAACATCATAATTAACCTTTCTGTACCTCTGGAGGCATTTTTACACTTTATTTTTGAGGTTAACTTTAATATACAAAATAATTTAAGTTTTCATATGCATGTTTACTCTTCAACAAATATATGGTAGCACACCAAGTCCACCACTGCATTTCTATTAATCCTTCACCAATGTCCATTGGACCTCCACTACCCTTTGCTCTCACTTTCTACTCATTTCTGTCATAACCTGAGTTCTGTTACCAATGTCCAAGAGTTAGTTTTTGTCTGTTGACTTTCTTTATATACAGCATATGAATGAGATGATCTAGTTGTCTTTCTCCTTTTGACTATTTCCCTTAGCTTAATCCCCTCTAGTTCCATCCTTATTGTCACAAATGGCAGGATTTTGTCCTTTTTAGGGTTGTATAGGTATTTCATTGTGTATCTATATCACATCTTCTTTATCCTCCATTCATCTGCTGGTGGGCACTTAGGCTGTTTCTAATTCTTAGCTACTGTAAATAATGCTACAATAAACATGGGTTGCTTATATCTCTTCAAATTAATGTTTTTGTGGTTTTGAATAAGTACTTAGAAGAGGGATGGCAAGATCCTATGGAATTTCCATTTTCAATTTTTTGAGGCATCTCCATACTTCTTTCCATAATGGATGTACCTGTTTACACTCCTCTCAACAATGTAAAAGAATTCCTTTTTCTCTGCATTCTCATCAACACTAATTTTCAGTCTTTTGGATAATAGCCAATCTCACAGGTATGAGATGGTAAATCCCTTTATATGAATGTTTAATATTTATTTAACCTGTTCCCTTCCTGACACTTAGGTTGTTACTAATATTTGCCATTACAAATCATGCTGAAATAAATAACCTTTTAATACACACATGAGAGTATGCACCTACAGGATAAACAGCTGCAGCTATAAAAAATGAATGAGGAAACACTGCTTTATTTATTTTTTTAAAGGAAAGGTACAGGCAAGAATCAAGGCGAGTAGGCAGACAGGCAGAAAGAGAGAGAAGGAAGAAGCATTTTATTTCCATTTTAGTTGTTCATTGGTTGTTTTCCCCCTGACCTGGGACTTGAACCCAGGGGTATGTGACCTGCCTCCTTCAGAGATAATTGACCTAATCTGCTCCATCAGGGCACGTCAGAAGCACTGATCTTTAAGATAATACCTTGAGTAGAAAAACAAGGTCTAGCACAGTGTTTTTTTCTTCTTTTGTTGAGAAGGAGAAACAAATAATGAATACATCTTTATTCTTGCTTCTAGCTGCATAAAGAAATTCTGGAATGGGTATACTAGAAACTGACAGTTGTGTTTACCTTGGACTAGGATGCGGGTCTGGGGTATAGGTTAGAGAGAAAGACTTTTTGCTCATTGTGTTTATATGTGTGCATGTATTTTTGAACCATGTAAATATATTACTTAGTCAAAAAAAACAAAATTTAAAAGATTTTTTTAAAAAAGAAACTCCCTTTGCAATCTGAAGGCAGGTGCGGTTGCTGAGGACATACTGATTGGTTAATACATTATTACTAGCAGGTTATGTTCATGGAATTTATTTCGATAATAGAATCATTTGTTTCTTTTAGGTTTATGGTCAAGATTTAAAAAGAAAGTGTTTAAGCTCTTCAGAAAGTTGCCTGTTATTAATCGTGAGGTAAGTTCTATCTAGATTTTTCTCCCCTACCTCTCTTCCTCTTAGTGATCACACCTCTTTCTTACTGAACTTTACTTTCTATTTACTGAATCTGGTATTCTTGAACAGGGAGGGTGGTTTTGTCTCTCATCTCTAAGGGACATCTGGCATGTTTTGAGACAATTTTGGTTCTAATAACTGGAGGGTAGTGCCATTGGCATCTAGTGCATCATGGCCAGGGATGCTGCTAAACATCCTATGATGCACAGGGACAGTCTCCGACAACAGAATTATTTGGCTCCAAGTGTCAGAGTGCCCGGGTTGAAATATGTGACTTTATTATTTCTCCAGCATATTTGACTAAAGGAAAAAGAGAACTGTTAAGGACGAATTTGAAATTAGGAATCTCAACAGAAGTGATATGGTGCTTTTAGAACAACATTTTGCTGGGCTAAATCTAGTTACAGCAGGTTCTCAAATAACGTTTCATTCAGTGTTGTTTTGTTTTAATGTTGATGAGGAAAAATACCCCAGGCCCCCATTGAATGAAACAACATTATTTGAAGACCTGTTTCTGTTACATCATTCCACTTAAAGCTGAAGTTTCCAGGGATCTGTTGGTGACGTTAAGTGAGGACTTAACTATATTCATCCAGGGGTTGGTCAACTTTTCCTATAAAGAACTAGAGGCTTCATAGACCACACCATGCCTGTCCCACAACTCCACTCCTCCACTCTGTGCTTGTAGAGGGAAAGCAGCAATAAGGTAAAGGCATGGCTGTGTGCCAGTGAGACAGTGTGCAGATTTGGGCTGTAGTTTGCTGATCCCTGGTTTAGAAACGTAGATAACAGAACTATTTTGTTGTTCCTTGTATACCTGCCTATAGTATAGTATGTTCCTTTCACTGTAGTCTCTCTGCCTATACTCTCTGAGGATTGACAATCACCTCTGTACTCTTTCTCTGGGTTCTTTATCACAGATGAAGATAAACAGGGCAGGCCCGACTATAAGCTCTAAGGAAGGCACATGAATCCTTCATGCCTTCATCTCCCCCTGTTGCTGCCTCTCAGCTGTCTTTTCTTTCCTAGCTTTAACTGCCTTTAAGCTTTCTTTCACTTTTGACATTCAATTCACTTTGGCTTGCCAAACCAGAAGATGTATCAGTTATTTCTAACTTTTGATCAAAATACATTTAGACTGCTGTGCTGTTTTGGTGCTCTGTATTTTCGGATCCTTTCCTATGGGCAAGTGGAGTAAATAACAGGTGGAGAAAGGGAATGAGAGTAGATAGGCTTTTATTTGTTCCCCCAAATCATATTCAGTCCTAAGAGGAAATATACTTCATATACTGATAGAGTAAGGACTGGGGGAGGGGGAAGGGATAGAGGATGTAGTATAAAGGATAAAAGCACTTCCCCTTTTTAGTCCCCATATTTTTCTGCCTTTATCCTTCATACTGTATCTTTCAGTTTCAGATTTTGAGAGAAACAAATGCTGAGGTTCCAGAACCTATTTTAAAATTTACAATTGGAAGGTACTTAAAACCGGTAATCACTTTAGAAGCAGAGTGTGATATTCAGAGACAAAAAGTTACTTGTTTTGAGTATGTGTGTCCCTCTCTCATTCATTCACCCCACTCACTTGTTCAGCACGCCCTTAGTGAGCACCTGCACACTCTCAGGTGCTCTTCCAGGTGCTGGGGTGTAGTGATGAACAAGATCATCTTTAGCCTTGGTGGAAGTCAGATTTTAGCAGGAAATACAGAAAATAAATAAATACTAAATTTCATTTCATTTTGATTTTTTAATTTAGTGGTCCATCCTGGTTGCTTTCCCCTGGACTTAGGACTCAACCCCAGGGGTATGTGGCCTGTGTTCCTTCAGAGGTGATTGATTTAACAGCTGCTCTACCAGGGAGCAACCAGAGAGTTTCATTTTAAAATAAATACTTTGAAGAAATCGAAATTGGGTAATGTGAGAGAGGTTCTGAGGCAAGAATTGGGTGTGGGGACGAGTTTGGCTGTGCTTTTCAGAGGACCTCACATCACTTTTTATCTGTTTCATTTTATTACAACAGAATAGACTGCATGGAAACTCAGCTCTCATTGTTTGCTGTGTTCATTTATGCAGCATAATCCTTTACTTATAATTAAGAAATCTTGCCACATCCATAACATATCATGACCGTGCTTGAGAAGGTAAACTCTGTTGATTACCAGTGCCTACCTGTTGGACGTGTTTCAAAGGAGTGACTTCCCACTGGTTTTATTGGAGGCCATATCTAAAACTATCCTTGTATTCTCTTCATTCCTGACTAGAGTTGAGAAACTTTAAATCATTTGCGTGTAATTTCGGGCATTAAACTAACAAATAAATCACTAAACCTGAATACAAATTGTGGCACGTAACCATACTCGCCAGATCTGCTGCCCCAGAGTTTCTCATCTCAAGTAGCAGCCCCTGTAATTCTACGCTGCTCTTGAGTTTTTTGTTTTCTCTCCCCCAGCACCTCCATTACGTGATTTGATTTTCTGTCTTTGCTGCTAACAGTAAACTTCCTGAGAATCAGAGATTGTTTTGTACCCCAGTGTCTAAGTTTTTGTTCACTCTGTGCCCCTGCTCACAGTGGTAGTTGAATGATTTAACAGGTGAGTGAATGAGAGAAAACTGTCATGTGAGTATGACAAAGAAATAACCTTAGTTGATTTTATATAGTAGAAAGGACCTTGACTTCTCATCATCCTTATGGATCAGTGGTACAAGCTGTCTGCAACTTAAAGGGATACAGTGTTGTCTTTGTGGAAATTTCCAAAACGTTGAGTGTTTGCACAGGACTTTGGGGTCACTTGTACAATCGCCAGAATCCCTTTTATTGCTGCTTGTCTTGTCTGGCTGCTGTTTATGGCTCTACCTTTGTTTCTTTAGCACATACTCTGGCTGTTACCAGGGCAGGAACAGAATCCAAATATTGCTTTTAGAGAAATGCTGACTTTAGTAAATGCAAAACAGGTAAAGCACTGGTGATGTACAGCCAGAAAATAACCGGATGGACAAGATGTCACCATGTCTTTTAAAGAAAAGCACCGTCCTTGTTGAGTAACACTTGCAGGGTGCCCAGGTTTGAGCAGTTGGCTTGGTGTCATAACTGGTTCTTCTCTGTATTGCACTTTTCCCTTCCTTGCTAATTTTGTCTTTTTTACCATTGAAGATCAAAGATAGGTTGAAGAAGACCAGTGAAGTTATTAGCAAGAGTTTACCATTCCTGAAAGTGGATAAAGAGTATGTGAAAGCTCTGCCCTCTCAAGGTCTCAGCTCATCTGCAGTTCTGGAGAAGCTGAAGGAATACAGCTCTTTGGGTATGATTCTTGACAAATGCATGCAACCTGCTACCTTAACGTGGCTGCTTTGGTCATTGTTCACTGTTTGCAGAGGTTGAGAAACTCTTTATTCCTGGTGTGTACATTCAGGAAGGCAATTCCTTGTCTTAGAGACTGAATTTCATGTTTAAAAAATTATTTTATTTTCTCCCTTTATCCATAAAGCAAATCAATCTCAGAGACAGTAGAACTGAGTTTAATTTTGTTTTGTAAGCATGAATAAAACAAATTTCTTAAGAGAATGTATATAATAACAATGAAATACAGATTCATTGTAGAAGTTGTGAAATCTGCATAACGGCACAAAAGAATGAAAAATCACTAATTTCATCATCAGAAGATAAATACAAATTATGTATGTATATATATACACACATACACATATGCATACACACATGTATATATCAGGAGGTTAACAGTGCACCTTTCCTTAAAAAAAATAAAATGCAGTTTCCAAGCACCTTTCGATGACATTAAATAATTACTTATGTAAAAATAATGGTACTTACTTAAATGAGATCATACAAGATCATACATGTAAATACATAATACTTGACTTATGTAGTAAGTGCTGTAATTTTAACAAAGACAACATTTGTTACATATTAAGATCATACTAAAATACTTTTAAAATTAAGCTTTTCATCCTGGCATAATTTTAGAGTTATGAAACATTTGCAAAGATAATACAGAGGTTTCGCATATATACTTACCCAAATGGGTACATTTGTCAAAATTAAAAAATGAACATGGGTACAGTACTCAAACTACAAAGTCTATTCCCTATTTCACCAGTTTTCCCAGTAATGTCCTTTTTTATCTTCTAGGATCCATTCTAGGGTACTATATTGCAACTCAGGAAATGCAAATTTCTCATTGACATGTGTTAAGTTTTGACACTGGTAGGTACAAAATTAGGGCCCAGAATTTATTTTGTATTATTTTATTTAAATTTAAATTTTATTTTTATTTTATGTTTTAAAGGAAAGTTACAGGCAAGTAGGCAGGCAGGCAGGCAGGAAGACAGAGGAGGAAGCACTCTGTTTATTATTGTCTATCCTTGTTCTTTCCACTAGCCTCAGGTCGAACCTGGGTTCTTAGGATGTATGTGGACTATGTTCAGCCTTATCTGCTAGGCCAGCGGGGTGTGCCAAGTCCAGGATTTATAGACAATATAAAGCAAGGATTAGTACTAAGAGACTTGTTTATGAAGAATTTCCATGATTATGAAGGCCAGTTGCTGCCACCGTATTTCATTTTTAAAGGAAAAGTGCAGGCAGGAATGAAGATAAGTAGGCAGATAAGCAGGTAGAGAGAGCAGGAAGAAACACTTCATTTCATTTCCATTTTAGTTGTTCACACTGGTTTTCTCCCCCCGCTCCACCCCTACCCTGAACGTGGGACTTGAACCAAGGGGTATGTGGCCTGTGTCCTTCAGTGACAATTGACCTCACTGCTACTTCACCAGGGTGCACTCTTTCCTCCTTGTTATTTTTCATTTCCTTAGAGAGGAGGAAGAAGCATTTTATTTTATTTTTTAGTTGTTCACACTTGTTTCCCTGTGGATACAGGACTCCAACCCAGAAGTATGTGGCTTGATCCTTAGGAGACGAGTGACTTAACCACTGCTCCATCAGGACACACCAACTATTTCCTTCATTTTAAAGTCATTGTTCATTGCCATTGTAGCACCAGTAAAAGAACAGGCAATGAAACCATATCTCCTATTTTTGAAAGGCTGGTGATTGCTGGTTTGAAGACATTCATGGTATAGAGCAGTGATCTCTTAAGGAAAGAAGGAAAGTCAAACTGGCAGCAAGCAGGGTCTGGCAGATTGGGTGAGATGGAAGGATTTGTCTGTATTGACTGCTTAGTCCTCCGTTCCCTTTTGGAACTGAAAATCTTTGTAGAGTCCACAGCTGCAGTTTTCACTGTTGTTTTCAGTTAGTGTTTCTCTAGTAGTTTGCTCAACCTTCTCTCAGCAGGGCACCCCATGTTGTAGCTAGAGGACCTGAGACAGCACATCAGTACATTTGTTGGTGTAGTGTAGAATGTCCCGAGGGAGCATCTCAACCAGGGAGTGGAAACCTCGCCCTTGTGTTCTATTTGGGAACCTTTCCTCTGAAATTTATCCCAGTGTTGCCTGTTTCTGATTCGGAATGCTACAGCATCGATCGACTGTTGGTAGCTAATTCTGTGTGGATTTCTAGGCTTGTCTGAAGGAGGGGCCTTGAGAGCCAGGCTGTCTCAGCATGGTTTATGTAGCTAGATTTGGTTCCCAGCTCTTAACTCTGATGATAATATACTGAAATTTCACACTTTGGACTTCCTGTTTTCTTCCAGTTCTGCTCATAACTGTTTGCATATGTTCTGTGACTAGATAGGAAAACAGAAGGTCAGCTAAGTGATACAGAGAACAGCAAATGAGTACAGAGGGACATTTCTTGCTGTTTGGAGACGAGGACAGCTTTCTTACTGGACTGGATGCTATTAATACTGTCTTCACCCTGTTGATAGTAATTGATCTTTTATCTTTATTTTTTTGTGTTCTTTATTGGAATTCTTTTTCAGTTTAATATAAGAGCATATATGGATTGCCACTGAAATCTTTTCACTTTTGTATCCAGAGAGGTTTATTTCTACTTCTTCATTAAGACCTGTCGTCCCAAAGGTTCCCGCTTACTGACCCTCTGGTTTTATTTTGTCTGCAGATGTCTCGTGGCAGGAAGGGAGAGCCTCTGGAGCAGTGTATAATGGGGAGGAGAAGCTGACTGAACTCCTTGTGAAGGTGAATGCCCAGTATCAAAAGGAGTGTGTAGTCTGTGTCAGTTTATATTGCCTCATTTTCTCCGTTTATAATTTAAAAAATACTTAAGGAAAACTTATTGTTAAAATTAGAAAGTTTATTTTCATCCAAATATAGGTGAATATGCATAATACTGTCAAAGTATGTAAAAAATATGTAAAAAAAGTAAATTATTACGTGTTTCCAGGCATTATAGACACGCTGTATAGAAAGCTGATGACTAAGTAAGGTGGTTAAATCATTTGAGAGTATTAATGCTATGATATAGTTTGTTAAAGTGGTGGAAACTTAGTCTTATTTGAGATTCAGGCAGTACAGGAAATTGATATGTGAATGAGCGGTAGTTTCATTTAAAATTTCAGTAATCTCTTTTTTTAACCTTAGAATTGCCTTTCGCTTCTTCCATTTCTCGTCAAATTTTTAAAAACTTCACTTTGACATTGGGCTGATGATCTCGAAGGTCATCGTGTTTGAAGAAACTGCTCAACCATACTAAATATTACAGATTTTGCTCAGCTATATCTTGGCATAATGTCCTGTCTTTCTTCTTTGCTTAAAAATCTTTTGATGGTATTATCTATAGCACAAAATGCAAGTCCCTTCATGGGCCAGCCCCCTCATCTTGAGTTTGTTCACCATTCCCATTACATACCAACTCTTGCCTTTTCTCTTTACTGAGTATACTTTGATGTTGCCATGTTGTTTTCTTGCTCCTCCTTCATTTACACTGTTCTAAATGATGTTTCCATTCATTCCTCAAGGTTTCCCTTAACTGATACCTACAGGTGCCTCCAGACCACTCAGAATGTTTGTTATTCCCTCTTCATGGCCCTTTACCATCATGTACATACATCTGCTGTTGTACTTAGAGTAGCTGCCATGGACCGTACACTCTACTAAGTGCTTTGCATGTATTATGTTATTTATTTCCTGCTAGCACCCTAACTGATAGTCACCATAGCTTAGCATATGAGGAAACTGAACTTCATTGAACTTATCTGACCTAAGAATACACAGATACAAATGATAGGTAAGGCTAAGACTTCACAGTGGGTCTTGGTGTTTTGGTATGTGCTTTTAACCACATGTATACTTCTTCTAACATATTATAAAATAATTTATTGGCATGGCTGTTTATTTTGATTTTCTTTAGGTTGAGGAACATGTGTTACATTTTTCCAGTTTCTGATGTTGTCTCATACTTAGTAACTTTTGTTTTAATGTATAATTCTTTCTACTATATAGTGTAATCTTTTTTATTGCATCTTTGCAGGCTTATGGTGATTTTGCATGGAGTAATCCGCTGCATCCAGATATCTTCCCAGGACTCCGTAAACTAGAGGCAGAGATTGTGAGGATAACCTGTTCCCTATTCAATGGGGGTCCAGACTCTTGTGGATGTGTGAGTATAATACAGGTGGCATCCAATAATCTTTTTTTTTTTTCAGCTTAAGACAGAAGAGTTTACTATTAAACATTGTATTTTAAAGTATATGTCATTATCCTAGAAAGATCCAGATTAAGAGCAATATAAAAATATTACTTGGGAGCACTCTGGTGGTGTAGCAGCTTAGTCTGCTGATTGTAGTCCACCCCAAGGTTTGTGTCATGGGGCCCAGGAAACAGTCGAGATGAACAACTAAATAAAGAAGAAAATACTTCTTCCACCTCTCTCTTCCTGCCTGTCTGCCTACTTGCATTTATTCTTGCCTATACCTTTCCTCTTTAAACAAAACAAAATAAAACAAATATATACATATATTCTATAAATGTGTATATATAATGTATATGTATATACACATGTTAGGATGTGTGTATAGACACACACATATACATATATATAAAAAACTTGTAGATTTATAATCCATAGAGTACAACATTTTGGTATATATTCTTTAGTTATTTTTTTCTCTTCAGTTTTTTATTTTGAAAAACTTTAAACCTACATAAAGTTGCTAGACTAGTTTAAAGAACACCTGGATTCACTAAATATAAATATTTTGCCACTTACATTGTCTTTCTCTTCTCTTTTATCCACTCACCTGCCCACCTACCTACCCATTTATCTGTATGATTTTGTCAAATCATATCATAGATTTTTTTAAATATATATTTTACTTGACTGGAAGTTTATTATTTTGCTATAAAGCAAATCTCATTTAATCAGTTTAGGGAATAAAGGAAGAGAGGGCATCACTATATTTTTAGACACACATAGAATTTCTCATTTGCACCATGCTTTCCAGTAGATGTTTGTTAATTTTACTAAACTGCGATTGGTAAACTTCGTGTTATTTGTTACTACAAACTGATAATGATCTTCTTTAGAAAAAAACTTACGTCTTAGCTTATGCAGGATCTATAGATTTAACCCACTATGCTGTAGTAGTAGCCTAGAGGTGCTAAGCATATCAGGTGTATGTCTGCAAATTTAATGATTAAAGGATACATCCAAAGTAAAAAAATTTCAGTTACTTTTTCCCCCTTCAATAAGCAGTATCATTTTACTATTGTGTTGCCATCACAAAAAATTCATCCTGTTTAAAGTAGCTAACAACTGTTATTCCTGGAATTTATTTTCAAGAAAAAATGACAATACTGTTAAAACTGAACCACCATGATCTGGCAGTTGGTTCTCTTATGGCGTTTATTTGTTTGTTTTATTTTTAAAGACAGGAGGGAAGGAGTGAGGGAAAAGCATGTTTATTTGTTATATTTTTAGTTTTCATCCTCTGCCCCAGGTCAAGAACCTGAATGTTGGACTTTAATGGTCTTATACCCTAGCCACCGGCTTACCTCCTGAGCCACCAGGGCACGCCTTCTATATTTTCAATTCTTGAGACTTCTCTCTGATTCTTTCAAAATTATTGTATATGTTTGACTCTTTATTTAAATTTATTGCACATAATTACTTTATAGTCTATGATTTCCATTATTTATAAGCCTTACCTGTCTGTTTCTTCTGGTTTTGCTCATCATGTCATTTATTTGTTTGTTTTTTTAAACTGTGAGTCATCTATTTTCCTGGGAACTTAACTTTGAGGCGTAGACTGAAATGAAGTTTTTCCAGTGGAGATTGGTGTTATCTCTGCCAGGGAACTGCTGGAGTGCTACTAACCTGGAGCCAGTTTAAGTCACTTGTCGGCTTGTGTTTTTGTACCACAGCTGCAGTGTGACTTCAGACCACAAACTTGCAGAAAAACTGTCTTGTTACGCATGTTCAAGAGATTCTTATTTTTCTTTACCTAAGTGTCAGGCATGATGAGCAAAACGATTTTCTTGGTGTCCTACTTTATACATCAGTGGTTTCTTTCTTGTGCCCCTAAGAGTTTAGATGTAGTCCCATTTTTTCTATTCCTCTCCCATTAGACAGGGTACCTTGCAGGCCCTACATTTATCTCCTACTTGTTTGTTAGAGTGGGATTTTGAGGTCACTAAGGGTTGGCAGATTTAAAGCTACTATGACACTCACTTATTTTGTAGGATTCTTGATTTTGTTTTGTTTGGGAGTTCAGTATGTTTCTTTATGTTAGCTCAGTGGTAGATGTATAATATTCTTTTGATAGAATTATCAGGAGTTTTAGTTGTTTCAGGCAGAATATATAATCTATTTTGCTTAAGTTGCATAATTGTTTTTTTCCATGTTAGAGACCATTATATATTTGAAAGCTTCTCTTTCCCCAAGTCTTCTCTTCCCCACCTTTTTCCTGGGTTATTCAGCTGTTTTTAAGAGAATCTGATTTCACAGCTCTCTAACCACCTCCATTATTGCTCTCTGAACACTGGTTGTCTGTGACTAGCCAGAGAGACACCGTTCTCTAGGTTGGAGGGGCATTGGTCTTGTAGTCTCTGTTCTTTTTGTCTGAGCTCACTAATCTTATTTTAAACCTTTCCTCCAAGTCATTGTTTTTTTCCTCCGCAGTGTTTAATCTGTTTCCTTGATGTTCCTAACATGTACTAATCAGTTCTGTATTGTGCTGTTCATTACTTTATCTTCTTTGAGGTCTGCAGTTACATTCTGTTGTTTCAGTGTCCAGTCTTTCAGCTCTTGTTTGTTTTTTGACTTTGTCTTCCTATGATATTGTCATAGTGAGAAACAGTTATGAGCATTCTCCTGTCCATTAGGCTGCTACCTTCTGAATTGGGCATTTATTTGGCTCCTTGTTTTGTCCTTATTCTGCGTTTGTGCAGCTGCCGTGCCACGTTCTTTCTCTTGGCCTGTGTTTGGTGGCTCTTGTTCTGGACGTCCTTGTTCTTGATGCCTGGTGGGCGATCTCTTTTTTGAGAGCATTTGGTTGAGGGCAAGGCTCAGCTGAAGCTTTGTTCCTAGAATATCTGGATCTCTTCTTGCGAGATTTTGTTTAAACGTTACCTACCAGGGCACACCCTGGTGGAGTAATGGTTTTGTCAGCTGCCTTCTGCAGGCCATAAATCCCATGCACCTCAGTGCAAGACCTGGGGCTGGGGTGAAACCAAGATGAACAACTAAATAAAATTTTAAAAAAATGTTTCTTTCTCCTTTCTCTTTCTGCCTGCCTATCTGCTCTCCTTCATTCCTGCCTGTACCTTTCCTTAAAAAATAAAGAAAAGGAAAAGGAAAAGTTACCTGTCAGATTTTACTCTACCTAGTTGGAAAAGAAAGCTACCCTTTGGCTTGGATTATTTCTTTTACCCATTTTGTATCCCTCACTTTAAAGAGTCAGTCTAGATCTTCATCTACTACTCACTATTCTTAAGAATAGAAAAGAAAATGAGGAAAGCCCCTCTTCTTACTTCTCTGAAGATTTGGCGAACTGTAAATGAGAAGTCTCAAGATTTTTCTGACTCAACCATACAACTTTCAGGGTTTGGAGGAGGAATTAGGAACTGTGTCGTACATTCTGCTATGCTTTAGAGACTTCCTTTTTTAATTCCAGTATTTCAAATTTATTGCGTTAAATTATCTCTTTTCTTGTTTGATTGTTGATATTACAGATTTCTTACTACTTTTTTCCTTCATTTTTAAAGGTATTAGGGAAGAGAAAAATCTGTGAAGTAATTCCAGTCTTCCGTCTTCATCCAGAAGTCCAGTTCTAGGGTCCTTTTTTGTTTTTTGCATTGCTGAAATTAAGCCATGTCTCTCTGATTATGATCTCTTTTAGTGGATGTGTGAAGGCTTTCATAAGATAGCTAAACCTCTGGGTTTATTTGAGTTTCTTCTTAGCTTGTCTCTCTTTATGAGCTGCTTTTGGTGAAGTAAGTTTTGATTCCGAGGTGAGAAACAAGAAGACAAAGCCCAACAGCTGGGCTGTCTTTAGACTATTCTCAACTAATAAATTCTCTTTCTTGGCATGCCCTGGTGGAGCAGTCTTCAGGTCAGTTGCCTCCTAAAGAGCAAGCCACATGCCCCTGGGTTTGAGTTCTGGGTCCTGGAGGAAGCAAGCAGTGTGAACAACTAATAAAAATAAAGATGCTTCTTTCTTCTATGTCTTCCTGCCTGCTTGCCTGCCTACTAGCCTTCATTCCTGCCTGTACCTTTCCTTTACAAAAGAACTCTTTTTATTCTTTACTCTAAACTATTTTTCCTTTGATTAAAATCATTTGTCTCATTTAGACTGGATGAGAGGTGATTTCTTTTACTAAAGAAATTAAGTGGCTGTGGAGACTAGTCTTGGCTTGTGCAAATGCCATCGGGTTCAACTAGCATCTAAAATTTTTCCAAATAGGTCATGTTCTACTTTTGTTTTCTGACATAACATCACATACTAGAGCACTTTCATTATTATTGAAAGAAGTTGACTAGAATGAGACCTCTGTCTTCTTCACAACTAAATTTGGGGGGGGGTGGGGACCAGGAGGTGTAGGGAAACGGGACAGTGGCAGCATATTTAAACATAGAATTTGGACATGAGATACAAACTTGAAGTAGCATTTAGATGTTTCTGCTTTTTACAGTCAAAGACACACTGGTGTTTGCCAACATAGTGACGTTGATTTGATGAGTTGTTGGATAAAAATAGGACATATGAAGTAGTTGGCTGGGAATTTGGAAATATTTTTGCTTAGGTTATTACTGGATCTTAGTAAGAGATTGATACACTGCAGACTTGAACTTTGCTGGTTCTTTCCCAACTTTCTTCAAACTGCATTGGTTCCTCATGTGACCATTCTGAGGTTTTATGCTATCACACAGGGCGTGCATCTGATTCACTGAGCTGACCTCAACTGTAAGATTCTGTCTACTCCAGCATAGAGGCACAAAGAGCTATAAAGAAGTGTCCTGTGCTTTAGTTCCCTACATTACTTTGTGGATGATGGCCACGTTTCATAAAATCAAAACATGACTAATTTTTCTCAGCTGTTCTGACTCCTGACCACTGTGATTTTTGTATTCAGTGTATTTCTGTCCTCTGTGGGTATTATTTTTGATTTCATTCATCATTCTCTCATTCCATTTCATATATAAAATACAAAAACGTAGGCAGTTTTACTTACCAAAAAATACTAATCGATGACATTGGTTGAATCAGTTTAGTCTCTCAGCACCTTAGATTTCTTATATGTAAAATGCAGAAGCTATCTAAACTGTATGACTCTTTGGAGATAATAAATCTCTGAAAATATTTTATCTTGCTCAGGTGTTGTGGCTTTTCCCCCTGTTCATTTAGAAATTATTCATACTTAAATGGCATCAAAGGGTATGACATGCTTGTGTTCAGTGTTGGTCCTGGTTTACATTAGGATTTTTGTTTTGATTTCAGGTAAGATAATAAACTGATATCTAAGGAGAGGCTTTAGCTTTTCCTTTGTTTCTCAAACTTGTTAAAACCACAAATTTACTTTGGAGTGTCTGAATGTCTCCTTTTGCTTTCCAACATATTGCATAGTTTACTAGTATGTTAACTACACAGTTTTTTCCATGGACATTGAAAATTTGAATTGAAATATATAATCCTGATGCTTTTAAATGACATCTAATGCCCTAGCCTATTTACAACTGGACAAACTATTATGGAAATGGAAATGGATTTGGATTATGCGCAGATGGATCTGGAAGGATGTGCATTGTGCCCCTACCATGTAGAGCTTCTGCCCGTTCTTATTCAGTAGTTTTTACTCATTTCCTGAACCAAAATTGGGTTTAGCGTCAAAGCCAAATTTTCTTACTGGAAGACACAGCTGTGTCTGTTTTGTAGCATGCCTAGGAGAGCTTGTTTCTGCATCTGACAGGATCAGATTGAATCAGAGCAGGAGGTACATGCTGTTAGGTAGTCCTTTCTCTGCTCCTTCTCCTGATGGCATCTCTTCTTTATTACAGATGACCTCTGGGGGGACAGAAAGCATACTCATGGCCTGCAAGGCTTATCGGGACCTGGCCTTAGAGAGGGGGATCAAACATCCAGAAATGTATGTATATGCGACTTACATTTTAGATTTGTCTGTGTGAAGTACTGCTGTATGAAACAGTCTGATGAACCTTTTTGCTGATTCTCTTTCTCTGGCATTTTGCGTCCTCTTTCCTACTGCTTGGGCCCTCAATCCTTATTCCTTCACGGCAAGCAAAATATCAGGTAGATTTGTAAATCTGAAAGATTTTCCCCTTTGCCAGCCCAAGTTTATACATGATGTATAATGTAGGCTAGAATAAAATCCTTATTCTAAAGGTGACAGAATTAGAGGACTACATCTTTCAATGTATGGTTTTTATTATAAATAATCTGAAGCATAAGGAAAGTTCTTCACTTATCTTAGTTTAGTGAAAGTTACTTAGATATGATAGGCTGCCTCAAGGTACTCCCTAAGAAAATTTTAGCCTGCTGGCTGTTTTCTAAAAAACATTCTACATATTTTTTGAGATTTACCCCTATTGCCACCCTTTTGATATAATTTTGATATTTGATTGTATTTCCCCACTTTGTGTGCTCTTCTTGTATAATGTGTTTATATTACATCTTTTGAGTTAATGTTTTTCCCACAAGTATCAGTGACTAAGAATTTTGTTGCATGTGATCTCATGCTGTGATTCATACTTAAAGAGAATAAATCAGGCTGCCATCTTCTACATAGATCTTTGGTGCTTGGTACATACCCAGTAAGAGAGCTTTTACTCCCTTAGAGGGAACAGATTAATTATAAGAGTGGAGTAATGGTGGGAAGTCTGAAAGCAAATACTTAACTGTGACTCAGTTTCCTTTTTCAATACCAGTCAATGTACTGCTTCCAAAGATGTAGGGAAAATGGGATTTTAGTGTCTCATAGGATCATGGTCTTTCAGAGATGGAGGGGGACTACCGATGTGTGCTTGACTGTTGCTGAAACATTGCTGCCAGGCAGCACATTTTCTGTGTGAACCTGTCAAAATGCCTGCTCCCCACTGAACCAACCATTAGAAGGTTCTACCTTATGTTGATATGATCAGATTCCCTGCCCCTTGTCTTTTACCTGTCAACCCTAATCTTTGCTTTGGAGCCCTTGATGTGGGATTATTTCCAAGTTATTCTTCCAGTTGCCAAAATAATTCTCTAAACAGTAGAGATGGTTTCTATAGAAAATCAGCTGACCTCTTTTTTGTTTTGGTAAAAAAAAAGTAAAACAATGTAAACATTTTTGAAAATTTGAAGAAAAATAATGAAAGGTTTACTTTTAGCCATTTAGATAAGCTTGAACCTTATTTTGATAGGAATTTCATCATTTTCTTCCCTGTCATTTAGCGTGGCCCCCAGAAGTGCCCATGCTGCATTTGACAAAGCAGCCCATTACTTTGGGATGAAGAAGGTACAGGTTCCACTGAATAAAAAGATGGAAGTGGATGTTCGGGTGAGTTCCTCTGAAGGGTTGTTGTCTGCCTGGAACTCTTAAGAAGCAGGGAGTGCACCTGATGGACATGTGTGTTTCAGTGTCATAAACATAAGCAAACTGCTGCTGCTGGTGGTGCCTGATTACACTTCATAGATCATGAATTATAAGAGGAAGATGATCTAGTCCCTTGAGGCTTTAAAGATTTGAGTTTTGCTTTATCATCATCTTTTTTCTTCTCTGTAAGATGAGCATGGACTACATTGCCCCAAGGCTCTCACTACAGTTTGGATTTGAAGTAGTACCATTGCCATTAATAATAGTTTGTTTTTTTTTCAGAATTAAAACTCTAGTTTATCAACATTAGCATTATTTCCCTCCCCCCCATTTTAATTGTGGTATTAACTGACCTATTAATAATTGACATAAAAATTGTATATATTTAAGATGTATAACTCCATGTTTTGATGCATATATACATTGCCAAATGATCACCATAATCAAATTATTTAACATACTCATCATCTCACATGGTTACTCTTTACTGTTTTCTCTCCTCTCATGGTTAGAACACTCAAGAGACTACCTTCTAGATCTCTAAGCAGATTTCAAATATATAATGTATTGTTACGTATAGTCACGTGGTTATCTATTAGATCACCATCTTGTGTAACTGACACGGTGCCTTTTGACCAACATCTCCCCATTTCCCTCCATCCTCTGTTCCCTAGCAATCACCTCTCTACTCTCTGCTTCTATGAGTTTGACTGTTTGAGATTCCATATGTGAGATCATGGAGTGTTTGTTTTTCTATTTCTGACTTATTTCACTTAGCATAATATCCTACAGGTTCATCCATGTTGTCACAAATGGCAGGATTTCTTTCTTTTTAAGGCTGAATGAAAATCCTTTAGTAATTATAAGTATGCCCTGCATTTTTGTAGAACTTTGCAGTTTTCAGAATCTGTCAGAATTGCATTTGAGCCTTATGACAGCCCAGGGAAGCTGTAGAAGAATTAGTGTCATTGTGGTTCACAGACGAGGAACAGACTGGATGAAGAGAAGTAGTTTACTTAAGGTTTCACTGCTAGTAGGTGGCTTTGGGACTCAAGTTTGGCTCTTTTGCCACTTAGCTCAATATACTTTCTACTTAAGTGGTTATTTTGCAAGGTTGGGTTTTTTGTTGTTTTTTTATTTTGCTGTACTCTCAAACTATTTTCCCCAAATAGACCCATCTGGTCTTACTTATATTTTGTCACCATAATGGGTATTCAGTCTTCCAATTTGAGAGGTGAAGAAGGGGTATGAGTGTCACTGGAACTTAGCCTAAATTGTCCTTATAGTGGAAGAGAAGAGTAATCGTAAGAGTAACTGGCTTCTTGTTTTCCTTTAAAATTTAAATCCTTAGGCAATGAAAAGAGCCATCTCCAAGAATACTGCCATGCTCGTCTGTTCTGTACCCCAGTTTCCTCATGGTGTGATAGATCCTGTCCCTGAAGTGGCCAAGGTATGTGAGCGAAATGGGCCACTAGACAGTCAAATTGAGATTTTTAAAATAGAATCTAACGGTGCAGTGCTTGACAAATTGAACCCATTTTATGTGTAGGTTTCAGCACAGTGTGATGAATAGCTCTCATCAGTAAGCCCTGCAGCTGTGTTTGGAGTCTCAGAAAGTTACTAATACCTGCTGTGGGGGAGGACAAATAACAGGAAGGTTTTTTTGTTAAACTGGATATTCTGAAAGACCACTCACATTTTTATTCCGATCAGAAAAGAATCTGCATTGAGAAGCATGCCTGCCAGAGGGTGATATTGGACAGACTGCCCCATATCTCTCCTAATGTCTTTTCCCTCTGCATTTACTAATGCAGTATGATTTTTCCTCCAGAAACAGCCTAAATCCTTGCCACTCGTTGCCTGAAGGCTAAGTAGATGTGAAAAATGAGCTTTATTAGGAATGGCAAAAGTAGCCCGTCTTTTGAAACATGAAAGACATAGTACATAATGGCCTGTGATCAAAACGTACCTTTTCATTCATGTCTTGCAAAAATTTTGTTTTAGAGTTATAAATTAAATTCTCTTATGGTCTTTGTTTTTTGGAACTAGCTGGCTGTCAAATACAAAATACCTCTTCATGTAGATGCTTGTCTGGGGGGCTTCCTCATCGTCTTTATGGAGAAAGCAGGATACCCATTGGAGCAACCATTTGATTTCCGGGTGAAAGGTGTGACCAGCATTTCAGCTGATACTCATAAGGTGAGCTAGGGAAGAGACCAAATAATAATCATTGAAGACAGTTATTTTGACTATTATCAATAGAATAAACTGGTTAATAAACAATAGTTAAACTGGATACTCATAAGGTGAGCTAGGGAAGAGACCAAATATTAATCATTGAAGACAGTTATTTTGACTATTATCAATAGAATAAACTGGTTAAAGCATTAATTTCACCCTAAAATATAAAAATTCATTCTGGCTCTTTGCTCTCATCAGGGCATCTGATTCATATGACAAGGTATAGGGGTAGAGGGGACAGCAGTAATGAAAGTAATCTATTATCTTTGTGTTATATAACTAAGAAAATGTCAGTATCCACTGACTAACTAGAATGTGATGGCATAGTGGCCTTTATATAAAAGTTCCCTGAAGATTCAAGATTTGGGGTGGAGGTTGGAGATGAGGTTGATGGCAGAATTCCTCAGAGAATATATGTTAGTTCTGCAGCTTCCATGCTTCTGCACCTAAGTGAGCAGGGGTATGCTGATGAAAGAGTCCACTGGAATAAGCAAGAACTTTGGTGCTCAGGAATGATCAATGAGCTTGTGATTCTGGCCACCCCCAGTGAACTGAGACACAGTCTATCCAGATCAGTCAGAACTCAGTAAACTATGTCTAGCTGTAGAAAAAAGGAACAGCTAAAGAAATGTGTGCCTTGTTTTGATTGTATTTTCAGAGCTTGTTTTAAACTTAGTCTAGTAGAGACCTGTCTGTTTTTCAAACTGAATGATCAGCAACCAAACATAAGTCAGGATCTGATTTTGCCTTGTGACCCATGAAGCTCATGGGCCTTTTTTTGCATCCATTTGTGTAGTTCTGAGGATGAAATTAGTTTCATGTCAGCTTCAAGGAGACTTAAGTAGGAGGGCACACTTTCCACAAGGAAGCCAAGTAACAGTTTGTTTTAAAGTTGGAGTTAGCTTCTAGGTCTGAGCACCATGATGTTCTTTGAAAGGAAGTGTAATACTAAGTGAAACAGATAGGAAGAGTCAGATTGTGGTTTTAGTTGCTCCAAGTGGCTTGAATTCCATCCATGCCTTTCTTTCCACTGGAAATTTATTCCATCTTAACAGACTACCCTGGAATAATGTGTTAAAGAAAGAAAGAAAACTACATGCTGGAAGAGAGAGAGGGAAAAAACTCATTAGGTGGACAAGGCAGTTTTTCCGGACCTCAGATTTCTCATCTCTGAGGTAGAGAACTTAAACTCCCTCCTTTAAGTTCTCTCCACCCTGTAACATTTTCTAAGTTTGAATTGCTTTTTTTTTTTTTTTTTTAAAGACAGGAAGGAAGAAGAGGAAGAAGCATTTTAGAGAAAGTAGCATCTTTTCTTTTTTTAGTTTAGTTTTTTTCACCCCTGCCCCAGGTTGTAAACCCAGGTTCTTGGGCTTTACATGGTCCACATGCCAGTGTTCCAGCTGCCTGAACCACAAGGGCATGCTCTTAAGTTTGGGCTTTTAACATGAGTGGAAAACATATAGAGGAACTGATATATGGAGAAATTTGTCTGATAAGTGTTCTGGAACAGGCCTACTCTACAGAACTGTACCCTTACTTGTCTTGTTTCTTCCCTCAGTATGGCTATGCCCCCAAAGGCTCTTCAGTGCTGTTATACCGTGACCAGAAGTACAGGCGCTATCAGTTCTTCATTGACACAGATTGGCAGGGTGGCATTTATGCTTCCCCAACCATGGCGGGCTCACGGCCTGGTGGCATCAGTGCTGCCTGTTGGGCCGCCTTGATGTACTTTGGTGAGAGTGGATATGTTGAAGCTACCAAACAGATCATCAAAACTGCTCGCTTCCTCAAGTCAGAGTATGTGTGGTTGATTGGGGTTCTGCCTTCTCTCTTACTTTGTCTGCTATTAGGTTCAAGGCACCCATCGCCCCAGTCCATTGGCCATCCCCTGAGAGACCAGGGATTTAGGACAGCAACTTAGGAGAGTGCTGCTGGCTGGGAGGATAAGCACCTTTGCTCTGTGTGACTTGGGTCAGATTAGCGCTTCATCTGAGGCCATCTTATCTCTAAGGATGTCTAGCAATGATTCTTACTAAGTGCTAATTTATAGTTCAGTGGTTAAGACAGTGGTTCTCAAACCCCAGGCATCTTAGTTGCATAGAGGGTGTATTAAAATGGAGATCGATGGACTCCTAGAATTCTACTAGTAGATCTGGAATGTGAGTCTAAGGATTTGCCTTTCTAGGAAGTTCTTAGTGGGTACTGATGCTGCTGGTATAGGAATCACATTGGAATAAAAGAATTGAAGACAAAGGGTAGAAGAATGAGGAAGGAGGTGTGTGATTAAAATCTGGGGTTAAGCTGAGTTGCTAACACAAGGAGGCATGCTTTGTCTACCATACCTGTCCATGCATTACCTGCCTATCTCACTATGCGTCACTGGGATTGGGAAGCCTGTTTCAGAACTTTGAGAATAAATGAAAGCAGCCAGTACACAAGTTGTATTTAAAAAATCCCTGCATGTGATTTTGATAAGTGCATCTGCTAAAAACTGCTGTACTATTCTTGTTCTAGGGGATTACATATATATATGATTTTTCTCAGGATTTTTTAAAAGTAAATATTTTATTATGCATGCCCCTGGATAGCATATCATAATTTGGGAGATGGGCAGACAAGTTAGGAACTTGTGATTCTGATTCATTGGTTCTAGATGGGGTTGGGGCCTTTGATTATTTGTAATATTTAGGAACCACTAATTTAAGTCTGGCTACTTTATTTTAGAAGATGAGAAATTTACCAAAAGGTTTACTTACATTATAAGGGAGCTGTTGAATGATTAAAGAGATGACCAGAGAAATGTATGCCGCTGATTCTCTTTTTTGTTCCCTTTTTCATTTAAGACTGGAAAATATCAAAGGCATCTTTATTTTTGGGAATCCTCAGGTGTCAGTCATTGCTCTGGGCTCCCATGATTTTGATATCTATCGACTATTGAACCTGATGACTGCTAAAGGGTGGAATTTGAACCCCATGCAGTTCCCATCCAGGTAGGTCTGAAGACCCCTCTTCCCCTCCCTTTACCCCATGCCTTTTGAAGAAGTCGGCAGCAAGGTGGCCTAAAGCATAGACCTATCACTTTAGCTTCCATGGTAGCACGTGCAGGCTCTCTCGCCGCATGAGATTCCTCAGCACTGAGGCCAGGACTGCTGCTTTTAAAACTAGTAAAAACTAGTGAAATTAGATGGCAGGTCTTGAGACTTGAGTCATGGCCATAAGATGCTGCCCTGCCTCACCCTCACTCTTTTTTTCAGGTTCTGTACTCTTAAGCTGACTTGTACCTCAGTAATATTGAGCTCAAAACCTTTTAGAGGGCCTCTAATCATTCAGGCCTGCTACTGCCATCTTTAATATGCTTCTCTTATCTAATCTTCTATGATGCCTTTAAATAAACACTCCATCTCAAACAGAATAGGTCTCTTCTTTGTCCTCTATTTACCCACAATCCTTTCACATATTGATGTCATCGCCGTCACATTTGGATCTTGCTTCTTCCTCATCACAGTCCCTCAGTACCTGAGTCTCCCTCCAGAGGAAGTTAGTTTTTTCTTTGTCCCGAAGTCCTTTAAGACTCTGAGTCTATAAGGTCCTGTCCCCACGAGGGTTTGTCATCTAAGATAGAAGCACCATATTGGTGGTCACATGGTTGAAAGAAGAGTACGCGCCAGTTTTTGAGTGGAGAGGTGGGATGGAACAGCCAGCTGTGTCTGTTTGACCAGGCTGGTTTCTTGCGTGCTAAGAAGCCCTCATGCCAGCCCATTTCCGGCAGCCCAGGTATTTGAGAGCCCTGTTCCCAGGACTGGGAACAACTTGGTAATGATACTCATCACAAACAACATAACGTTAAATCCCCCTGTATTGGGGGCTCTTTTTTTAGAACTTTTTTTTTCTTTTCCCAAAGTTCATTTTGCTTTTTGTCTCTTTCTTCCCCCATAGTATTCATTTTTGTGTCACGTTAGTACACACCCGGAAGCGAGTGGCCATACAGTTCCTAAAGGATGTCCGGGAATCTGTCACTCAAATAATGAAGAATCCTCAAGCAAAGACCACAGGAATGGTAGGGATGCTTGGGTTTTTTCTGCCTGTGGAAGTTCAGGTAGGGTGGGGTTTGAGAGAATCTGATGGTCTTAACCTGTTCCTGCCTCTCCCCTTTATCCATAAACTTCTTGTTTATTAGTTGGAGCTGGTGATATGTGCCTCACCCATTGTCAGGGTTTTCTAGTCTCAAAGGAGTTATAAAGCACTTTGTAAATGTGAAAGTGTTATACACAAAGTCAGGCAATGACAGTGTCCATTTGAAAAGAAAATTTGACACAGGAAAGACAAATTGTTTTCTCTAGAATTTTCTGTGTTAAATTCCATAGGATAGTTCCTATGGACAATGTGGAACAGAACATACCTGTGAGAAATTGACATGCCAGCCAGCTTTCCAATGTGTGGGAATGGAGCTGGGGAGAGGACACATGAGAGGCACGCTTGTGGGGAGGCAGATTATAACCTCGGCTTTTACCCTTGTTTCTAGCCCCTCACCATTAATAATGATTTTTTCTTTGGCTGGGTTTGTAGGGTGCGATCTACGGCATGGCCCAGACAACCATTGACAGGAGCCTGGTAGAAGAAATGTCCTCGGTCTTCTTGGAAACCCTTTTTAGCACAGACACTGTAGCTCAGGGCAGCCAGATGAATGGTTCTCCAAAATCCTGCTGAGCCGGGAGACTTTCTAGCCCCAAGGCACTTCTGGCTTTCGGAGGGTTCTCAGGGGTGTGGAACAGACCACACACAGTTCAACATCTGGTCCTGCTCCACAGAGAGACCACAAAGACAGCTTGAGCCTCAGGATTCTTGTTCCTCCGTTTAGTATCCTTTTGTGATTTTTAATGTGACCCTGACAGATTCCATCCTACAATGATTTTGCCTTATTCTAAATGTTACCCTAGGAGTTATCTTAATCATTTCTTTCTCTAACCTCTCTAGCTTTCAACTTCATGTAATCATTGTGTGGCAGCTCTGACCTGTCCTGATTCCTTAGAGAAGTGGGGTACAGTTTATGAGATGGAAGGTTTTTTTGGGGAAGCATTGATGTAGCAGATGTTTCCCTACGTAGGTGTTAGCAGGTGGTTTTTTTAGCCCACCTCTCTGAGTAGGTTAGCGGTCTCTCTTAGAATCATTTTTATTGCAACTTGTATTATTTTTCTAGGACACAGACTGACCATTCCTGTTAGGCAGGAATCGAGTGGTCAAGCATAGCTGCTCAGTCTGCAGGGCAGGGTTTGGAGTAGCCCACTGGCCCTCTCCTGTGCTCACAGTCCTCCGTGACAGTTGGTCATCGCCACTTTAGAGATTCTTAAACTATGTTCCCATAGGTTTGTTCTAGTTTCCATGGACTAGGAAGGGAATGTGTTTCCAGAGAATCTAGGACTTGCTGCCTCTCTGAATTGGCAGTGCTCAGAGCACAACTGAGCGCTCTTCTGGGCCTGGTGATGGTCAGAAACCAGATCTTTTTCTATGGTTTTCTGAGCACCCAAATTCAAATACATGTCACCAAAGTTGGTGATGTCTCCCCTGTCCCCCATTGCTTTATGCCATTGTGTATGAGATTATGTTCGCTTGAAGGAACAGCTCAAAGCATCTTCACAAGTGGCCTTGGCTTAACCCCATGTGGGTGCAAAGAAGGATGTGAGAGTCAATGTAAGGAAAAATTTCTTCCTTAGTGTATTCTTCCTGCTTCTTCTCTCTAAATTCAGCTCCCAAAGGTACCATGGCCATGTAGCCTCAGGTACTGGATGCTTCTCAGTCCTGACAAGGATGAGACAAACTTTTTGGAATAGGAAAACATGATTGCAAGCATCACTTGTGGCCAAGGGCCTGGGACTCCTTCCTCAGACTCATTGCTCAGGGTGGTGCAGGGACCGGACCAAACCCTGTGCCCACTTCCCCACCCTCTGCTCCCCTGCAAGGGGACTTCAAGGTTGAGCTACTATTCTTCTCTAATGACAACGTACCCTGTGTTTTTCCTCAGCAGGGAGCAGTGGTGGACTATTCCTGACCCAGGCACAGGGGAAAATAGATGTCTTTGAGGTTTTTATTTGGGTAGGGTAGTACTTAGGATAAGTTAGGAGAAACTTCTCTCTGTTCCATTACCCTTCTCAGGGACTCCTGAATTTCAGCCTCTTCAGGCTGGTGTCCTCTAGCCTTCCTCACTGGGAATGTTGGCCAGGAGAACCAAGATGAGAGTCTGTGCCAGGCTCCTTTGCATGTGTTTGTCCAAAGCGTTCTTTAACACTGTACTCGCTGTACAGTAACTGTGACCAAGCAGCCATGTCATTGCAGGGCTGGTGGTGTGTGTGCATGTTTCTTCTTGTCCATTGTGGGCTCCAAGAGTGTGCTGTGTATGTGTGTAAGGGGCTGAGATCCTTTGGCCCTGGGGTCATTCCCTCCACCTGCTGAGCTGGTGGACACCTAGAGAAGAACTGTGGTTGGAGGTATGTATGACTTGTCTCTGGGTCTTGAGTGCATTCATGTTTTGGGAGGAAGTCCAGGAACCTAGAATCACCCAGCAGACATTACTGTGGCTTGTCAGCTGCTAAGCCGGAGAAGCACATACTCCCCAGAGTGCACCATCGCTTCCAGTGTCACCCCAGGAACTTCCTCTGTGCTGTGACAGCCTTGCTGCAGGGATGGTGATTTCAAAGGGATCTGCTATAGCCACTTTAATTTATGATCACGAGCCTTACTTAGATTGAACACTTGTCTTGCCAGTCTGTGTTATCTGTGCACATAGTAACACCTAGTCTGGCAGAGCTGGGTGGAATGTCTTAGTAAATGATACCATGTTGCTAGCAGATGTCACATTGGCCTCTGCAAAAACTGCACCGTCTTGTTTATGCATTAGAAGTAATCATGTGAAGATACTGCCATGTCATTTATTAACCAGTTTTATACTTGGAAAATGGTACTTGCATCTTTTAAATCTGTCTTTACCCTTCCCTTTCCAATGTCAATGTTCCCTTCCTAAGTGCAGCAATACTCTTAAAATGCAATTAAGAAACTAAATGTCCCACCCAGATCTTAACCATTGTACATAGCTGAATTCATTTATTTAGGCTCTTGGGGAATTCTAGGAAGGTGCTGGCCACTCCTGAACAGGCTGCTGGTGAGCGTTTGCCCCCTTGTGGTGAATAGTTGTGTGGCTACTGATTTAGGGCCTGTAGAAGCAGGTGGGTAGCAATTCTGCTGCTCACTTCCAAGCATTTTCATAGGTAGCTCTACCAGGAGTGGCAGTCATACCTATTTTAAGGATTTCTAGAACTCAGGTATTTAGTTACCCAGGGCCCAGGCCCTGCCTTACATTCTCTGTCATCTTCCATCATCCATGTCTGCTTAACCCTTAATGATGGGATTGAGCTTGTGTGAATCTGTCTTACCAGAGGACACTGACTTCAGACCCTGCATATGGTTTGGGAGTTACCCCTTCAGATTATCTTTGCATATGTCACCACTGGGTGTTTCATTAGGAGTGAGTGAGAAGTCTCTTCAGAAATTCTTCAGGTTCTGGAGTCTCATTCAGGCAACTTGGCTTTACATTTCTGACTTTCTGTGCAATCTGACTTTGCCAGAATCCAGCTGAGGAATGCAATCTTTGCTAGTTTTCTGCCAAATGAGTTGGCTCCCTGAATACCTTTGCTTTGGGGTAAATCTACAGAAAGAGGGAACAGGATATGCTTGGTTTTTATGTTTATACCCATTCCTTAGAGATCCCCTTTTCCTTCTCTGTGAGTTCTTGGTAGCAGTGAGCCGCTGAATGGAAGAAATGAGGAAGGCCACCAGCTAATTTGATAGCCATATAGCCTATAAAAGCAAAAAGCAGATATTTGTGAACCTTTTCTTGATTTGGAGTCTTAATTGCCTTACTTTTTCTAGTGTTTTTAATAACCTCTCAACATCTGCCCTTATAATTTCAACTATTTCATTAATTTTAGAATAAACATTTATTTCTAAAAAGTGTTGCCTGTGGTCTTTGTCTCACATAAAGGTGTTTTGTACAACTGTAGTGCCCGATCAAACTATGATCGTTGAGAGTAAACACAGGTGGGAAGGTGACTTAACACAGTCCATACCTACCTGCATGGCTGGTGGCTTGTGTCCATAACCAGTTATTAGGTCAAAGCACACTCACGAAAGTTTAAGTCAGAAGTGGAGCAGATGGGGAACCACTATTAACATAGTGATAACACTCACCAGCAGACAGGCCGAGAAGGGGACCTGCTAGTGCTCGTTACCAACGTGCTTGTTTCTTGGTCACCAACCTCTGCTGCTTTTCTGACCCTTATCACAGGACCAACTCATGCAGGATGACTGGGTTGTGACATTGCTAGATACCTGTTCCAAGTGACCCTGGCATTTACAAGTTGGCTTAGGGCACAGGCAGATTGAGGTTGGGGTCATAGGGTCAGAGGTGAGAACCTATGGAGAGAAGGGCTTCCCTATCTCTCTTGCATAATCGTTTACATGAGATGATAGCAAAGAGGCATGCACATGGAGCAGAGATGAGACTGCTCTTGGTGCCCTATGCTCCTAGCCATGGCACATCAGTGGGAACTCTTCTGTCCTGGAGGACACCTGGGTAGGAGGGCCAGTTCAGCTCCTAAATTGCTTGGATGGTAAGTAGCCTGTCACTTCCTAAGCTGTGGCTTTTGTCATGTCCCCACAGAGCATGTAAGCCTTAACACGTTGGCTGTTTCTAGGAACCACTGGGATTAGAAATCTCCCCATCAGATACTGTAAACCTGGAAGATAATGCAGCCCAAGTCACATGGGCTGTCCAATCACAGGTTTCACCATGCAGTAATACAAGTACCCTACACACCTTTATCTTTGTCCATGATGCTTCCTTAGCCATCTCTGCCTCAAGTATCTAATTCAGCTCTTCCAGCACTACACAAAGGAAGCTTCCAGATTAACCCTTGTTTATTATGAATCACTTTGTGTTCCCTTAGCTCATTTCTTAGCCTTGCATCTAGCATTGATTTGTCCTGCCAAGCAACAGTTGACTGCTTTCTGTTAAATTCCCTAGATGGTAATGAACTCCTTGAAGATGTGGTGCTTCTTCCATAGTGCCTGAACAGTGTCTTGCACAGAGTAAGTGCTTTAAGTGCCTGTTGACTCCAATTTATATTAACCTGTGGAAAAGAATATTCTAGAGCCTAAGGCTAAGTGGAATTGTTATTTTATTTGAGACATAAAACACATGTTTCTGTCAACAAGATGGGACTGACTACAGTCCTGGTCTCTAAGATGAGAGGTTTCATCTAAGATAGTTTCCTAGTAAGAAACTTGCTCTTGAAAGAGCAAGACACAACTTGGGAAGAACATCATTACTGTTGTAAAGAAAGAGAAGATCTTATTCAAATTAGTGTACATGTAACAGAGGCCCAAGGATGAAGAAAGTGGTGTGGGGAATACAGGTCTAAATTTCTGGCGTTGGCAGTGATGCCAGCACCGTGTTCCATATCAAGGACACTTCGTAGACACAGGCAACCAGGTTGGCTTGGCAATTTTGACTGCAGCGATATCCTAGGGCTCCCCAGTTTTCCCTGTGGATTCCAGTTCAGTCACCCATTCCCGCTGAAGGATTGACAGAGGAGGGGTGGCTCTATGTCATGGATACTGCTACTTGTTCGATGAAGCTGGCCAGGTTTATGTCCCGTTCTGAAAGGCCCGCACACTCATGGGTGCTCAGTGTGATGTGGACCTGAAACAGAACAAGAGGTTGGGGGCAGCTGAACACTGACCTCACCTAAGAGCAGGAGGGTCGCTGGCTACTGGCTCAGCCACACCATGAGCGCCTGAATAGCAGCCAGTAACTGCAGTGTCTCATGGGGACTGGCTTCCTGGTGTGTCTGACAAAAGTGCAAACCATCTCCTACACCTCCTAAAATGACAGTGACCTGCGGGAGGAGAAAGGAAGCATTCAGACACCAAGAACAACCTAAAAGCTAGATGAGATGAAAAGCCAGCTCCCAATTCCTAAATGCTATCGACTAAGACGTCTCTTCAAGCTTAGTGTTTCTTTCAGCATAGCTCTTGGCACGTGACAGGCATTTAGTGACTTTCAGTTCATGAAGTAGACAATCCGATCTGTTTGCTGCGTGTGGGTATCCTTAGTTCAAGTTTATTTCTTTTTCACTCATCCCTCCTTTCCTCCAGAAAAAAAAATAAGCCATTTAGAGCTATTAATAAATATGCCAATTTCCCAGTCTTTTCCTTCCTTGGGTTTTGCCTTCCTGAGGTAACCACAAGTTATCTCACAGGTGTTGGAATTTGCATTTCTCTGTAGTAGTGGGACAACAGTTAGCTAGTCTTTATGCTGATTCTGGAAGGAGTTAAATTGAACCCGGAGTGAACTGTCAACCCTGGGGTGAGGAGGGCCCAGGTGGGTGCGGCCTTCAGAATGAGCTGGAGTTCTCAAGAGCCTGGCTGAGCCCAGCCACAGCAGCCCACCTCACTCACCTTGTTGTATACGTTAAACCATTCGGGATGGTGGTCCAGCTTCTCAGCCTGCAGAGCTACTCTCGTCATGAAGCCAAACGCCTGTTTCGTGATGCAAGACCCACATTAGAGTTCTGACAGCCTGCTGGGCAACTTTTTGAGGACTTAAGATGCAGGAGGAAGCATTCGCTCCCTACAAGGAGACTCCTCTCACTTCAATAAAACCCCTGGCATCCCACCACTGGTTCTGAGGCTGGAGTTCAAGGTGATCTGTCTTCAGTAGGAAGCAAGTCCTGTTTCTAGGATCGCTAACAAGGTGGTGACACCACAGAGGTTTCTATTTTAGTCTTGACCAATCTCTTGGCTACTAAATGTCTTCAGATGTACATCTGTTTCCTTCTGGAACTATATCTCTAAGGTTTGGAGAGCCCAAGACCCATAAGCCCCATCTCCACTTTCTGAGGAAACTGGATTAGTGTCAAGCCTGAGTGCTGGCTACAGGACGTCAAGGGAGAGAACAAGTTTGGGGTGGCCCTGTCAGCTCCAGCCTCAGAAAACTGTCCCATCCCACTGCCATACCCTGTTGAAGTCTTTGAAATGGAACTGCTTGAAGATGGCATCTCGGCCTTCCAGCTCATTCCACCCCACAGCCCTCAGGTTTGGCAGCAGCTGGTCCCTCTCCTCAGCGCTTAGCCTGTGTGCTTTGCCAGCCTAGGGAGAGAAAAAACTGCAGAGGCCCAAGGGCATTTCTTTTTACCCAACAAAAGTCAGGGTCCCCAGACTTTGGGAATTCAGCCAGCCTCCTCTGGGGACACAAAGGGCAGCTGGTCTAAAGCAGTGGACCAGGAGGTGGGGCCCTGGCTCATGTACTGAGAGGTTCTTGTTTTTCTTAAGGAAAGGTGCAGGCACGAATGAAGGTGAGCAGGCAGGCAGGAAGAGAGGAGGAAGAAGTATTGTTTCATTTAGTTGTTCATCTTGGTTGTTTCCCCAGTCCTAGGTCTTGACCCAGGGACACTGGGATGTCTGTGGACTGCGCCGTGGTGGACTGAACCACAACCACCAGGGCATGCCAGGTTCTTAGGTCTTATACAGCTCCGGGAACAAAATCCTGAGCTGTAAAGCAAGTTATTAGGACTGAGAAACCTTACAGAGCCCCTCTCCCCAGAAAAACCCAAACCAGGTGTCTCTTAAGTTAATGAGGGACTAAAATCAAGCCCAGATGCATATGTCTTACACCTCCTTTCAGACAGAGCACCCGACTGCAACTTTCCTCTCTCTGCTCTAGGCCTTATCTAGTCTACCCTATGCCTCTGCCATAACTCTATGACTGGTGTCCCCCCATCCTCATTGCAGTCTCTTAAGAGTCCAGGGATTCTCAAAGTGGGTCTGAGTGTCCGCATCCCTGGGGCCCACCAAAGCATGTCCCACACTGCAGTCGATGCTGCTGGCTCCACTGCCCCACAGGTACTCGTCACCATCCCATGCAGCCTCTGCTTTGCAGTGCCAAGCCAAATTTCTCAGATTTCCACCTTTTCTACTGCCAACTTGGGAAGCCTGGGCCACTAAACTTAGTCGCCAAGTAGAAGTAACTTGGCCAAGGCCATTGGCAAATCTAGCGCCCTCTGCTATTTGCCAGTTGTGCAAAGTGCCCTCAGAGCAGCCGAAACTGGCACAGTTCAGCCCAAGTGGCGCCCGCAGAGAACAGGAGCAGAGGTCAGTTCCATCTGCTAGGAGCATCCAGGTCTACGAGCTTAAGGATCCCAGAATGCAGGCTCCGAGGGCAGAAACTGCTGGGCTAAATTAACAATGAATCAACAAGGTCTGGGGGACAGAATGTGAAAGGGTTCAGTGAACTTTTAGGAGGTTGAGGGCAGACTGGAAGTGGTGGGGTGAGGTGACTGGTTCAAGCTCCAGTTCTTGTCTTCTCTGGTCAGGTGGCCCTGCAGCTTCCCCGTAAAAAGGGACTAGAGCTCTCACTTCACAGACAGCAAGAGGAGCTGTGTTCATTGTTATTAAGGGAGCATCATCACATTTTAAGACTTCTGGGGCAAGTAGGTTTGCCATGGGCCGTGCAGGTTAGGAATGAACGTGGAAACACACTGCAGCTCTTTATACCTCAGTCTTCCCCCTGAAAACAAATGTTCGCTCTGGACTGACCATGCTTGGCCTGGCTCCTCTCCTGGGCTCCTATAGCAGCAGCGATCTGCATCATGTGCCAAGCCTCTATTCCAGAGCCAGCCCTCTCTCCAGAGCTGATAAGCCCGTCCACGTATCCCCGCAACCAGATGACCGGATGTCAGCCAAGACACAGAATCCACTGTTTAGTTCTGCGGTTCGGAAAGTCGTGGGTGGACACCAGTGAGCTCTTAGGAGGCCCCCTTTTCTCTCCAGAATTCTCTGGGATTCAGCACGTCTCACAGCCGGGGACTGAACTGACATGCCCTCTGAGGCGCCCCTCTGACATCTGTGATCAGCTGGGGTTAAGGGCAGTGTTTGCACAGCAAACCACTGGCCAGGCTCGGACCCGCCCCCTGGTGGGGGGTCGCAGAGCGGTTACTGATGACCCGCCCCTGAATCTTTGGAGCCTAAGCACACCTCGCGATCAGCACACCTCGCGATCAGCCTCACCCTTTCCTCCAAGGTCCAGTCTTCAAAAGGCTGCCCCAGGTGTCACCACATCCCCAGCTGTTGCTAATGCTTTGGGGTCAGACATTAGCTGCAGTGAGTGTGCGGGTGTGTTTCGGGGCTACCGAAGCGCATCTGAGTACAGGGCCTGTGACCCGCCCCCAGGAAACAGCCTGGAGGACAAGGTCCCGCAGCACAGACCTTAAATCAGAAGAGCAGTCTGGGCAGTGTCCTCACACTCACCAGGCGTCCCCCGCCGCCAACGGAGCACAGAGCCAGGCCACAGAGCAGAGCTGTATGTTGGGGTTCACCATACCTTCCCTCTCCACCCCGACCGAGGGCGGTCACTCAGCCCCGCCCACCGCCTGGCGCCCAGGGGGCTCTGGCCAGGAAGTCGGGGAGGCCTGGGTTCCCGCCCCGCGGGTACCTGGTCTGCGTGCCACCGCCCGTTTCCCGGCGTCCGCTTCCTACCCCACCCGCCCCACCCTGGGCGCCGCGGGAGGTCTTAGGGCGGAGACCCTGCTCTCCGAGCCGTGTTTGCGAGGGCCTCTTCCCCGCTGCCCGTCGTCCCCGCTAAGCCGGGCCGTGGAGCCCCTCCTGGGCGAGGACCCGGCAGGTCCCTTCCGCTCCTCCGCCCGCTGTAAACCCAGTCCTAACAGGGCTGCGACATCGCAGCTGCACGCGGTCCCCGCTCACCATGCTGGGCGCGGCGCGGACTCCCACCGGCGGCAGGTGGCGGCGGAGTGGCCGAGCGCGGCTCCGGCGGGCGCACTGGGCAGCCGGGGGCGGGAGGGGCCGCCCTTCCTTAATCATTAACCCCCGCCCACCTGCCGGCGCGCTGGGCCTCGCGCCCTTCCAGCACTTTCTACAGCCGGCTGGTACTGGTAGTCCAGCCTCCGGAAGCGGACTTGTGCTTTTGAATCCTGCTCTGCCTCTTCACCGACTGTGTAGCCCTGGGCGTGAGATTACCTACCTTTTTCTTTTTAAAAGTATCTTATTGCGCTATTGATCTCCAAGAAGCTGTCCATATTTACAGCGTACAATCTCATCAGTTTCGACATGTGCTTATTTCCGTGAACCACATCCACCATCAAGATGCTGAAAATATCCATCAACCCTGAGAGAATCCTCCTGCCTCCTCAGTCACCACTGATCTACTTCCAACCACTGTAGATTGCATTTTCTAGAATTTCATGAAAATGAAAAGCATATAAAGTATGTACTTTTTTGTGTGTCTGGCTTTCATTCAGCACAATTGCTCAGAGGGTCACCCATGTCGCTGCATGTAACAGTAGTTTTTTGTTGCTGTTTTTTAATGTTAAAGGAAAGGTGCAGGCAGGAATGAGGGCGAGCAGAGACAGACAGGAAGAGAGAGGAGAAAGAATAATTTTGTTTATTTGATTTAGTTGCTCATCTTGGTTGTTCTCTTCGACCCTCTGCCTGCAACCCAAGTCCTTGGGATGTATGTGGACTGCCCTTCAGTTAGAGGCAGTTGACCAAACAGCTGCTCTACCAGGATGCACGGCAATAGTTTCTTTTTATGCTTCAGTGAAATGTATTGCATAGCATTGCACTGTGTGGGCATGCCACAATTTGTTTGCCCATTCATACTGCTGGCGGACCTTTGTTTGTTTCCAGTTTTTGATGCTTACAAATAAAGCTGCCCTGAATGCTCTTGGATAAGAGTTGGTGTAGATAGATGCTTGCCATTTTCCTTGGCTGCCTCTGAGTGGGATGGCAAGGTCATATGGCAGATGTTAGGAAACTACCAAATGGCTTCCCAAAGTAGTTATGCAATCTCACCTCCCCACCAGCAGCAGCTCAGGAGAGTTCCATTTCCCTAGAGGAATGCTTGGTGTGGTCAGTCTCTTTCATTTCAGTCATTCTCACTGGTGTGCAGTGCTTTTAATCTGAGTTTCCTTAATGGCTTTACATGCATTTACTCACCTCCCATTGGAAAATCTTTGGTGGACAGCCGATTCAATGGTCCTGCCATTAAAAACAATGCATTGTTTTTTTACTGGGTTTGCACATATTTTCTTTGCATTCTCACACCTTTCAAAGAGCAAAGGTTCTGAAATGTCATAAAATGCATTTTATCAAATTAGGTTACTAATCAGAAATAACCTTTTCTATATGAAAAATCTATCTCCATGGCAGGGGAGACATCTAATTGCAAAGCATTTGCTTTTTGTCATGTAAGTCCCTTCCTTTCTCCTTGAAGCTCCAGGTCCTTATCCTAATCTTTAGCCCGAGATATATACCTCCATTTTACCCCATTGTCTTTGGAATGTTTATTTCTAAGTAGATTTCCCATATGTGCATGACTACATTCGATAATTTCTCATATTAATCTTTCTGATGTTTACTTAATTACTTGATCAGCCCAAGAAAATACAGGGGGGAGTTTTCCCTTCTGCTCAACAATCTCTCTGACCATCTTGATTATTATAACTTTAAAATCCTTGATGTCAGGTAATGTCCTCTAACTTAAAAAAAACATTTTTCTATTAACCTTTGTCCCTATAAGCTACCTTTGTTTCTTTCATCCAGAGAGTGACCTTTTGATATGTTACAATGTATTTTTGTTTGTATACCTTCTTGTGAAAGTGTGTGTGGTGTTTCATCTATATGATGAAACATATTACTTTTATTTTTTTGTTAATAGTACTGTATGCTGTGGTGGTGAGAATCCACCAGAGTTTATTGTTCCACCAATGATAGATGCTCAGATTGCTTCCAGATTTAGCCACTATCACTGCAATGACCCTAAACAAGCCACCATACCCCCCCAACGCGCGCGCGCGCATACACACACACACACACACACACACACACACACACACACAAAAGAGCAGGTCATGTTGCAGTGAATGTCTCTTCTAGCCAACTCACTAGCTCCCTCAGGGAAGTTTCATAGACAACTTAAATATATGTATATCCCGTATATCCAGCAGTTCCTCAGAACAGTTGGGGCTGTATCGACAAATGATTCCAGATGCTGTCTAGGGTAACCGTATCAATCTGGCCTCAACTCCCTGCAAAGTAGGGGTGGGGGGGTTCCTTTTTTTCTATGTTTCTCATATACAGACTCACACTTAGATTATCTAGCTTTCAATTTTTTCTAAGTTAATAGGTATATAATTATAGCTTACTGTTTTACTTGATTTTTTTCTATTATTCATAATTCTGAGCACCACATGTTTTTTAGCTTTTGGAGTTTATTGTTTGTAAATTGCTTTTAATATCCTTTCCTGACTTTTTTCGAATTTACAGTGATTTTTTGTTGTTGTTGTTGATTTTCAGGAGTATGCATCTAGACATTGTTAGTTTTAGATATTGCAGATATCACTAACTTCTTCCATGATATCCTTTGTTGGCAAAATCTTTTTTTTTTTTTTTTTTTTTGGCATAATAAGGTTTATCATTTTTCCTCTATAATTTTGTTTTTGAAGATTTGATAAGTCATCTCCAACCTCATCACAAAAACAGACTTCCATTTCTTGATGTGTCCTGATGGAGTAGTGGTTACAACCACTGTCTCTAGCTGAGCGTAGTCCACATGCACACCAGGCCCTGGGGTAGTGAGTGGGGAGGGCGGGCTGACAACCAAAATGTACATCTAAAATAAATTAAAAACAAAACTTCTTCCTCCTTTCCCTGCCTGCTTGCCTGCCTTCATTCCTGCCTGTAGCTTTCCTTTTAAAAATATGTATATGTATATATGTATACACATATATATATATATATATATACTCCCATTTCTTCTGTTAACTTTATAGTTAGATACATTTAAGACCAAAACATGAAAAGTCCCTTTTGTGTGCAATGTTAGGCAGTATATAGTCACTCTCCAAAGATGGCCATCCAGTGACTCTCATCTCCTAGTATTCACGCCTATGGCTGCTCATCCACCAGCCACGGGAGTGGGACTTCTTGGCTGCCCAGATCTTCGATGGCCTCAGCCCCACCAGACTTGTGACTGTGATCACTAGTGAGAGCATTGCTGCATGGAGACCAGGGAACCCACAGAGCTATGAGATACAGTAGCACCTTTTTTGGAACCACCAGGTTTTGAGGTGGTTTGTTATATGGCAATAGATAACAGGGCAAATCAGTTCCTGAGCAAAAAGTGGCCCCTGCAGGTGAAGTGATAGCAGTCTGCTTGGGAATAGTGGTGGGCGGTGCTCCGTGGTGGGCGGTGGAAGGCCAGCTTCACAGGCAGGAGGACTTCGGTCAGCCCAGGGTGCAGAAAGCTGCAGGGTTTCTCCCACATGAACAATGTGAAAGTCAGCATTTTCCCCCAGTGAACTGAGCAGAGGTCACAGGGTGGCTGAGTAGCTTGAACTCCCAGGCCGTCCACGGAGTGACAGGACCGAAACCAGCCACCAGCCTGCTCCACCAGGGAGGGGGAGCCACCCGGCTGCATGAAAGAGGGAAAGAAGAAATCAACTAAAATGTTAACAAATTGTTGGAAGCCAGGCATGTCAGTCAGGGATGGAGTTTGTACTCTAACAGATTTTATTGAAAGGCCTCTGCCTGGTGCTCAGGAGAGAGGAGGGGCTCCAGAGAGCTCCCTTCACCACGAAGGGGCTGGAGGGGTTGGGGTTGCTGTGGGGAAAGTGCCAAACTTCACCCTCCTCTCCAGACTCTTGTCTCAAAGAGACAAAAGCCTAAGTCCCCATTCCAAGGCCAACAAACCCTGCCACTCCCAGAGCCCAGAGAAAGACCTGTTAAGGCTACTTTTCAGTTGTCTCTCCACTTGCCTGATGGTGGGATCTGGAGCAAGTTACTTAACCTTTCAGAAGCTCAGTTTCCACAACTTTAAAATGGGCACAGTGATAATAACTGCAGTGCAGGGTTTTTTAATGACTTAAGTGTGATCCTCCATAGCCAGTGACTGGCATGACCACCTGTGCCTCTCAACCCCGCACTGAAGGTCACCTGCACACTGTGTCTCTCCCTAGAAGACTTTCCGCCTCCCTGTGTGAGGACCTTCTTAGAGCAGGCTTCTTTACATAGAGGACTGCGAGGACCTGCCACAGAGCATGCTGAGCTCCACTCAAGAAAGATGGGAGAGATTGAATACTCCACTCTCAAGCTGTGGGCTGAGGCTTGCGGGGTGAATATCTGCTTTCTTGCCCCTTATAATTAAGTGCCTCACACACTCCCTGTAATATCTGCTCATTATCTCAACTTTCTTCCCTTTCCCTCTATCCCTTCTGCTGCCTTTTCTTATTTTTCTTAATTCCAGACTGTCCTTTGCTTCTTGATTTGTAGGCTAATAACCTCTTGTTTATTGCATATATTGTAAATATTTTCTCCAAATCTCATTTGCTTTTTTGTTCAGTGACAGAGAAATGCTTAATTTTTAGTTAAATCTGATTTTTCTTTTAGTTTCTGGATTTTATGCCTTGAATTAAAAGGACTTTCTTGCCCCAAGGTGAACAAATATTTGTCTTTAATGCCTTTTTAATCCTTTGACAGTTGGAACGAATGATGTGATTATTAATCTCTCTGGAATTTGGGGCCATCATGAGATTTAATAGTAATAATAGTAGTAATAATAAGAATACCAGCACAAACCACTTATTCTTTTATTTTCCAAGTGGATAAATTTAATTTATATTGGCTAGTCCACACCCTCAAATTTGAATGTGATTTTTGCATTATTGTAAATGTCTGTGATCCCCGTAGCTTGGTTTCTGTATTTTTCATTCCATTCCTTTGATCCATCCACTTCTCCCTGTTTTAATGACTCCAGTTTTGTAGTGCGTTTTGATATTGGGTAGGCCAAGTCTCACTTCATTTTTCTTCTTTTTCAGAGTGCTCTTGCCTCCTTTCACTTGCCGACTCTTTCAGATGAGCTTTAAAGTCAGCTTGTCAAGTTCTATAAAAATCCCTTGAGGATTTTGATTGGGAATACATTGAATTTATAGATTTAATTTGGGAAGAATTGACATCGTGGTATTATTGAGTCTTCCCCTCCTAGAACATGATGTATCCGCTCTATTTATTCAGGCCTTCTTTATGTCCTTCAGTAAAGTTTTATTGTGTTCTTCGCAGAGGACTTGGACATTTCTCATTAAGTTTATTCTTAGGTAGTTTATAGTCTGAGTTGGCCATTGCACAGGAGATGTTTTCCCCGTTGCATTTCTAATTGGCTGTCTCTGGGTGTGTAAGAGAGGTGTGAATGTCGATGTCGTATTGCCTGTGGTCACGCTGAAGAACTCTATTTAGTTCTAATACTTTTCTGTGGATTAGGACAACATTGGACCTGTCAGGCCTGTCCCCTTGGAATGGGTTTCCCTCACTAGATGGTACCTGGGTGGCAGTAACGGAATGTGCCCACCCTGTTTGGGCTGCTGCGGGTCGTGTGCATGGGTGGCATTCCCACCAGAGGGCCTGCGGAACCTTCCACTCCCAAGCTTCTGGGTTCTCCATTCTGGTCCCTGTGTCTGTTTTCATGCATTGTCTCTCCCTGCCTGATAGTCCAGGGCAAGTTCCCTTCCCTCCCTCCAGGCCTTCCTCCTCTGTGTCTCTTTGATTTCTACATGCCCAGCACTATACTGAGTGCTAGGAAGGCTGGGAAGGTGATATTGATTTCTTTCTTTCTTTTTTTGCAAAAGAAAGGTGCAGACAGGAATGAAGACAAGTAGGCAGGCAGGCAGGAGGACAGAGGAAGAAGAAGCATCTTTTTTATTCAGTTGTTCACACTGGCTGCTTTCCCCTGGCCTGAGACTTGAACCCAGGGGCATGTGGCCTGCTCCTTTAGAGGCAATTGACCTAACCACTGCTCCACCTGGGAAGGAGATATCGAGATGATCATTGCAGGTATAAATGCTTTACACTTGGGATGCCAACCTTGTCACTAAAAATATCCTCAAGTTAAATTAGAATTTGGGAGGGAGACCTGCCCGAAATGACTGGAAATTGTCATATAGACTCTTGGCTCTTCCGTAGGGGATCATGAACCCCAGGGGCTTACATAATCCTCAAGAAAGGCGTCCAGCCTCTAGTCCTTCCTTTCCTGGCTGCTGTCCTTACGGTGGCTGCAGAGGACATCCCTGGTCAGGTCCTGGGAGTCCGGAAGCAGACCTCTCTGAAGGTGCCCCGAGAGGAAGTCCCCTTTCCTTTGGAAACTGAGACAGCTCCTCAGGGTCCTCTCAGTAGTTCTCTCCCAGGGTGCACTGCCCCAGAGTCAGAGGGGAAACCCTGAAGCCAGCTGCCTCTGACCTCCTTCGCAGGTCCATGGCCCCTCCAGGCCTGCTGTACCCCTCTGTCCCTCGTCTGTCCGTAGCCCCATGTCTCCCTCCCACTCAGTTCTCCCAAGGGACCAGGATTGCCACCCAGAAGGGTCAGGATCAGTGGTTCACGGCAGGGTAGTGGCCACTGTGACAATTTCGTCCAGCAGGAGACAGTGGGTCTTTTACTATCACATCCTGGTATTCAGCTCAAGTGCCTGGCTCAGACGGGATTTACTAAATGTTGTTAAGTGTAATGAGGCCTGAAAGGCCACTTGGGGACCATCTGAGGATCCCGGGCATTCCTGGAGGTGGCCATGGGTTTTCAGGATGAGGTGTCTGTCCCTCAACTGCACACTGAATACCTTCAGTCACAGAGTGCTCACTCCCTTTAGTTCCCACCATTCTGAAAGAGCTTCAGCCATCCGAGCAGAAGTTCTTGATGATGGGCGAGAGCTGAGGGCTATGAAGTTTCATATACGTTCAACTGTCTGAGGGACATATGTGACTAGTAGTATGTATTGACATCATAGGTCTAGACATTAGAAATGGAAAGTCCTAGTTCTTCCTTAGTGGGAAAACCAGCCATCTCTTCCCTTCTGTTGCCAGTCTTCTTTCCCAAGGACAGAGGGAGCTTTTGGCAGTAGAAAGCAAACACTTAAGTTCACTTTTTGGTAGGTCTCTGTCATGCTGAAAACCAGTGTCTTCTCTCAAGGACCCTCTGTCTAGGGAAAGAAATGGTCAGACCGTTAAAGCAGGTGATGAGTGCTATCAGAGAGGGACATGGCTGGGCCATAACTGAGTGAGCAGAGTAACTCTACATGTGCCTGACAGTGAGGTGGCCGCACGGAGAGACAGTTTGGTATGTAGATTCACTAGTAGTTGGCCAGGAGGAGAAGGGTATGTGTATGGAGGAGGGTGGCTGGTATTCCAGGCAGAAAAGGCAGCTCGAGCTAAGATCAGGTGGCCAGAGCCAAGGTGAGACCTGTTGGTCAGACAAGTCCTCTGTGAGGCTGCCAAGGGAGCCATGTCAGAGCGTGGTCTGGAGGGGTCAGAAGAGGCGGATGGTAGTAGGCTCTGCATGTTTCTGTGACGGGATTTCCTGGTGGAGCTTCGCTGGGAGCGCTGCTCAAACTAGGGATGAGGTAGACTGTGGGTTGAGGGTAGAGGCCCCGTTTTGCTTCCAGCCATATTGCAATGCTTCTTTCCACCAACAGGGGGCAGGGTGACATCAGGAAATGATGCCGGTTCTTAGGGCCACAGCAGCTAGAGGAAGTGCTGCTTTAGGTGAGAACTTGCAGCGCTGGTGGACTCTTTCCTGAGCTTCAGGCTCCTGCGGGGCTCCGGGGGGCACTAGGAAGAGCCCCACCCTTGCAGCTGTGTCCCAGGACACACCGATGGTGGGGACAAGGATGCAGTGGTCAGCAGTGAGGGTGGAGGCCAGAGAAGTAGGAACAGCTTCTTAGAGAAGTTGCCCCCTGGCCTGGCAGCCTTTCGAGACATGCACTTCAAGGGGGCAGAGCACAATGCACGGTGACACGACGTGGGCTCAAGTGCTGTTTCCTCACTGCAGCCCGGACCTGGAGACTTAGGTCCCTCTGGCAGGGACACAGGGGCTGAGAGCGAGCGGGGCTACAGGCTTGACTCACCGGTGCCCAGTCCTGCTAAGGAGCCCCATCCTGCATGGCAGGGAGGGTCCTTACAACAAAACAACCAAAAACAAAGACACTTTTCATTATGGAAAATGTCAAATACACACCGATATATATATATAGCTAATCCCTACATCCCTGCCAACAATGATCATATTCTGCCATGTTTTTAAAATCGTTTTAGTTTAGAAATTTCAAGCACCCACCAAAGCAGAGCACTGGTAATGACTCTTGCAGACCAGCTCAACAACGAACAATTTGCCCCACTTGTGTTGACTCCAGCAGGACCTGCCCCTTCCTGCCAGCCCTCAGAGTACTTGAAGTAAATCCTTTATCATTTCATACAGAGATACTTAATTTATTTATTTAAGAGAAGAAAATAGAATAAAAGAAGGGAGCGGAGGAGGAAGAAGCATTTTTATTGATTCACTTGTTTTGGTTTAGCCCCCAGTCCCCGGGTCTGGACCACAGGTTCTTGGGCTTGATATGGTCCACACCCCAGCCATCTCAACGTACTTGAGCCACAGTACGTATTTTAGGATGTACGTCAAAAAGCTAGGGACTCTTAAAAAACATAATTGCCCTACTAATGGCCACACCTGAACAAAGTTAACATACATTTTTTCATTCCATATCCAGGACTGAAAGATTTTTAAGACCTGCATGGTCAGGATCAGGTGAGCATTTCAGGAAGATCCCCTTGGCAGAGGGGCGAGGAGGAAATAGAGGGGACAATGGGCTGGAGTCGCAGCATCGGCCAGGAGGTTTATGAGGGCTTGGAGATGAGCAATAAGGACTTGAACTTGGCTAGGGCAAAGCAGTGAAGGCAGGAGATGAGCAAGTTCACCAGACACTACACATGCTGTCTGGTTGTTGCTTTGTTAAAGGAAAGGTGCAGGCAAGAATGTAGGCGAGTAGTCAGGTAGGCAGGGAGAGGAAGAAGATGCATTTTATGTCTTTTATTTAGTTGTTCATCTTGGATGTTCCCCCTGCACCCTGGGACCCAGATGGCAAACTCGGGGTGTGAACCCAGGTTGTTGGCATACATGTAGATTGTGCCGGCAGAGGCTGTGGACTTAACTGCTAAGCCACCAGGATGTGCCACATGCCGTCTTAATTAAACCTCGCAACCCCTGTGACAGGGGTTTGCTTCCTCCCACTTCCAGTGACGAGACTAATTGACTCAGGCTGGGTTGCTCCGAGGCAGGCAGGAATTCGCACTGCCAGAGCATCCCCACACCTGCAGCCCTGCCTTCCTGCAGCCAGCGGAGCAGGGAGGGGGCTCCAGGGCAGGACTGAGAGAGGGCAGTCGACTCCACCAGTACCTGGCAGCTCTTGGAGGTGAGGGGTGGAGGAGGGAGCTGTCAATTCTCCTGTTTCCTGCTTTGTTGCGGGATCCTGTGGTGTCCAGTAGGGAGCAGAGGTCATGGGTGTGGGGTCTCCTTCATTCTATGTACCAGCTACACACCAAGGATTCTCCCCTGCTCTCCCTTTCCTCCTTAGCCCTCTTCAGGCCCCACCATGCAGTACCCAGTTCTCCTTCCCTTGGGCAGGCAGGGACCCACCATTTTGCAAGTGGACTGAGCCCTATCTGTGGGAATGGGGGAGCACGTAGGCGGTGCCCAACTCCTTGGCTGCTGTCTGGAGGCAGAGAGCACCACACTGTAGGCATGTCCCCGATGCCCACTTAGTCAACACTGGTTCTGGTATTGGAGGGCTTTGTAATACGTCCTTAGGAAAGATTGCACTTCCCCCCATTCCACACCTCCTCCTCTCAGAATCCCCCCGTCTGTTGTCATAACAGGTGGGTGATAGAGGGCTGGACTGCTCTCTCAGCATCCTTCTTCCCAGCAGCCACAGGAGGACTTGGTTGGGGGCCGGCACACAAATCTACTTGCTCAGATTACAGATGGGGAGCCAGGTGTGAGGGCACCCTCCTTGGCTGGGGGTCAGTGAGCCCACGGTGAAGTTTAGGCCCACTCTGGGTGACGTGGTGAGAGTCTTGGGCCCTTCGTGGACCTCTGCTTCTCCAGCTGTGAAATGGGGTGGCTGTGAGGCTCCAGAGAGTGTGTCTCTGGACACTTGCTGGCAAACTCTGAAATGCTGTGTGAGGTGGTGGGGGCATGATTAGCTTTATTCCTCCATTGCTCCTGCACCTTCTGGCTGAGATCAAATCTGCTGTTCCTTCGCTCCCCAAAGTTGGTGCGTGGGGTGCGCAGACCCACCCCGAGAGCCTATAAAGCTGCCCTTTGGAGCCCCAGCCACATCTACCCCGGGGGCAGCTTTCTTCGGAGGGGCCGAGGGTCATCTCACTTCATTCCCATTTCTTATCTTTCTCCATAATTAATCACTTCTCTCCCTCCAGCTCCTGCCACTTAACAGTTCCCATTAGGCCCAGCCTGGCTGGCCTTCTACCTCCTTTGCCTCCCAGGAAAGCCCATCCCTCCTCAGGCTCCCAGCATGATCCAGAGTTGGGCCTGGGAAGGGCCAGTACTCCCTGTCTGAGCCGCCCCAGGACTGGGCCCCAGGGGCTGGAGCTCTGGGACCAGTGACTGTGAAGGAAGATGAACGTGGCTGATTGGGGTCTCTCTGAGGCCTGGTACCCAGGTGATCAATGTTTGTCAGTGTCTGAATCAGAGCCCTGCATACCCAAAGCAGCCTGAACTGTGTGGGCTCAAGTAGGAACCTGAGTCACAGTCGCCTTAGAGCCAAAAGGGACCACAGGGATAGCCCCTTATTCCATAGATGAACAGACAGAAGGCCAGAGGGTGAGGGACTTGCCCAAGGTCATTGCCAGCTGTGGTCAGTGGGTCAGGGCCCAGGCACCTTGCCTACTTGGCTGGGTTCTTCCCTTTGCAGTTGGCCATCCAGGCATGTGACGGGCTGGCCAGGGGTTGCCCCATACCACTGGATCCTGGGGACTCTGGTGGGTTGTCCGTGTTGGTGGACCTCAGATCTTAGAGACCTTGGTGACCTCAGAAACAGAGGAAACCTTAGGGCTCGCCTAGCCCAGCCACATCTTCAAATGCAATCAAGGAAATGGAGGACCAGAGAGGACAGTCAGCACTCATCCATCAGGCACTGGGGATCTCTGGTGTGCTCGCCCCATTCCTCCTCACTCTCCACCTTCAGCACCACCTGTGGACCAATGGGGTGGCTGCCTGTCCCTGGCTCAGACCCTTGCCCACTCCTGCAGGCAGGACTAACAGGACTGAGCCCTCCTCTCTCATGAAGGTCCCGAACCCACCTTAGCTTGGCTTTGGGATGGGTGGGGGCAGCCTTGGTTAGAGCACTGGAAGGGGAGTCTAGAGACCTGGATGACCCTTTCCCTGACCACTGCTGTGTGCCCTGAGTAAGTTGCTTCACTTCTCTGAGCCTCTGAGTCCTCACCTGCTCAATGATAATAATTCTACCAGCCCTGCCTTGACCAAATGGGGTCGAGTCTGAACGAAACCTCTAGATAAGAATAATGAGTGGGACTGTTCTGAGATGGTCAGAGAGATGCGGAGAGAATCACCGAGTGCCCAGTGTGTGGGTCCTTCCAGAGCCCCAGAAACCTGTGAATACTAACACCAGCTCTGCTACCGATTTGCTGTGTGGCCCTCAACGATTGTCCTAACCTCTCTGTGTCTCATGAACACACAGAGATAAATACTTCCCCATGCTGTGGTATAACCTCCTGGCAGCAAGGAGAAACTAAATACCGAAGAGTTTTAAGATCTGTGGAAGAAAAGCATCTATAAAAGCAAGAGATTATTAACAACATCCAATAATCATGCTGTCTGCTAACAAAAGTAATGACGCCCTAAAGTTGGGCAGGGAAACCAGCCCTGTCAGCACGGCGGCGGCAGCTCCTGGCTGGTCTTCCTCTCAGGCTCTGAAGGCTAATAACCCTCTGTGTTTGTTTATGTGGGACTTTGCCTCTGCAAACCAGCCACTAATTAGTCCCTCCACTGGCTTGCCCAGGAGGTAGCAGGAAGGGCATGGGGCGGTGAGAGCGCTGGAGGAAAGGGGGAGGTCTGGCCCGGCCACCCAGCCGGGTAGGGGCGGGGCAGGGCTGGGAACAGAAAGTTCTCCTAGTTCTCAGCGCCTACTGCTGCAGCTGTGGGGAGCAGCGGTGCAGAAAGCGTGCCCTCTCTGGACCTCAGTTTCCCCACCAGAGCTGCCGGTGCAGGAGGTGGTGAGGCACCGCCTATGTGCCACCAGATCACCTACTGATGTGCCCACCTGCTCTTCCTCCCTGCCCTGTGTGGTGCTGCTTGTGGGCACAGAAGGCACTCAATATGCTCTGTCTTTAATTCAGAGCCTGAGGAATGCTCTGGGGATCCTCCCAGTGTGGCTAAGTCCTCTTGCGGAGAGGGGTGCCCAGGACTCAGTAGAAATGTTATGCAGCTCTCTGAGCCTCAGTGTCCTCACCTGTATAGTGAGCGTGTCATTCGCACCCTGACAGGCTGGTGCTCGAGGAGCAGTGTCTGGTATGGATTCCAGCCCTCCGAGGCTGGGCAGTCAGGGATCTCCCCCGCTGCTCCATCAGAAGTGCAGCCCAGGCTGGCATCCTGGCGGGAGGGATGCAGATGCTGTGCCGCCCCTCCTGTCAGTCTTGTCCTCCTTGGGGCTTGCGGGGATGTTCCTCCTGGTCCCAGCTCCTCACCCTCTCCCTTCAGAAGGCTGCTCTCATTCTGTCTCCCTTCTACCACAAGACCTATTTTTAACTTTCGGTGTTGGGGGAGGGGAGGGAGGCAAGCAGTGCTTTTTCTCTCTGTTTCCTTTGTCATTTTTCTTTTCTGGGTCCTCCTCGTAGTCCCCTGCTCTGTGTTGCCGGAGCTCCCCAGCCTCCTGCCCCGCCCGCCTCTCCTCCCCTGCTCCTCTCATCCTCACTCTCCACTACTCTGTCCTTGTCCCCCATGTCCCTTTGCCACACTGCTCCCTGCTGGGCTCACCTCACCCCCACACCCCAGCCCCCACCTTGTCCAGTATGGCCTCCCCTGGGCCGGAGCAGTTCCTGAGTTCATGGGTGTTGTGTTCTTGTCACAGCCTCTCTTGACTGCTGGTGGCACTCCAGTGGGCACTTAGTGATGGCAGCTGACCATGCCCTCCTGGAAACCTGATTTTTTCTTGAGACTGAACTCTTCTGGGTCTGCTCCCACTTAAGCCTTGGTGGGAGCCCCTCTAGCCCTTCTGTTCACTGCTGGGGGCCTGCCCACAGCTCCACCTTCCTTGGTGGCCAGCACGTGGATTTTCCTTGGCTCCTGCACATACCTACCTCATCTTGGTCTCTGTTGGCCGAGTGGAGCTTGTCTATCTCCTGGACTCAGAATTGTGCCTGAAACCAGGCCTAGGGGACTGGAGCCCATTCTGGGTTGTTGCTGGGTTAGGAAGGAGGGCCTGGTGGGAGGTCAACTTGGTGATTCCAGGGCCCCAGGGAGAGCCGGCTTGAGAAAAAGTCCATGGGGCCAACAGAACCACATGATGGAGGGTGATTCCCAAGTTCTCAATGGGGCACCCAGACCCAACCTCTGAACTATAGTGACATGAGCTATTTTTTTCCCCTTGAACCAGTTGGAGTTTGATTTTTTACACTTATAACAGCAAGAGTCCTGACGGGCCCATGAGGGTTCAATCCTGGCTTTTCTTCCCAGTCCGCTCCCTGCCCTACCCTGTGGTTCCTCCTTACCTCTGACGAGAATTCCCCAGTCTCCTGTCCAGACCATGATTCTGGGCCTCAGAGTTATGTCTTCAGCTTCCCTGACACTTAATGGGATGACTTACAAAGGCAATATATCCCAAACTGTATTCATCCTCTGTCCTTTGTCGTTTAGGATTTTCTGATGTAGAGATTAATACTCTCTTCATTCTATCCATCCATCCATCCATGAATCCATGCATCCACCCACCCATTCATACATTCATCCATGCATCCACCCACCCACTCATACATTCATCCATGCATCCATCCATCCATTCATGTATCCATGTATCCACCCACCCATTCATCCATCCATCCATCCATCCATCCATGCATCCACCCACCCACACATCCATCCATCCATGCATCCATCTACACATCAGTATCTTCCTCTCCCTCTCTAGCCCTCCCTCCAGCCCCACTCTTTTCCTTTCTTCTTCCTTCCTTCCACCCCCCCATCTTCATCTCTTCCTTCTCATAACAACAATGACAATGAGACTAATAGCTTATGCTTACTTAGAGCTTACTTGGTACCAGGTATTGTTCTAATTAATATACACATATGTACTCATTTATTTCTCAGAGCAAGCCCATGACATAGGTAGTATTATTAGCACTGTCCTAGTGCTGAGGAAACTGAAGCACAGAGGGGTCAAGCAATGTATCATCAATCACTGGAGAGTCAGGATTCTTTGTCATTCAGGTTAGAGACCTGGGAGTTAGTTGTCAACATGTCCCCACTCTTCCTACCAGGTGGTTCCCACATTCTGTCTACTCTGCCATCAGAGTGGTCCTAGACTCATATTTTTCTGTCGCCTGCCCTAACTGTGGCACTTCTGTGCCTTCCTGAGATTAGGGCACCAGCCTCTAGCCTTCTGCCCCCGCTCTGCCCAGTCCCATCCCACGCAGTCCCTCCCTGCTAGGCCACCCGCATCAGAGCCCAGGGCACAGGCGCCTGCGAAATGCCATGTGAGCACGCACATAGGCCTCCAGGCCATGTCTTGTCATCTGCTATCACAGTCCTGCTGCTCAGCTCAGTGCTGCTCAAACAGGGCTTGCTAAGTCTTGCTAACTGATATGAGGCCTGAAAGTCTGCTTAGGGGCCGCCAAGGGTCCACTCTTTGGAGTGGTCCCTGGTTTTCTCCCATGTTTCATGGGCTGATCTGAATGTCTCCATTATAGGGCACTCACTCACTCCGTTAAGTCTCCTCCATTCTGGGACAGCTCCAGCCATCTGAGCAGAGGTGTTTGATGATGGTGAAGATAATGTCAGACACGGTTAGCTAAACACCCCTGCCACCACCCCCGACAGTCTGAGCGCCTGCCCCCTTGATGATTTATGTATAGAGGGCCTGGAGCTGGGGGAGTTGGGGCTCTCAGTGCCATCCTCACCCATCTGAGCCAGCTGTGGATAACCACAGGAATCCCCTGCTGGGGAAACATGCGGTGACCAGAGCCCAAAGTGCACCTTGTGAGTCCTGGGCACCTGATAGGCCTGGGCTTCTGCTGTGCCCTGTGGGAGATGCTCCTGGGCCGCAGGGCCGTCTGGGTCCACGTGGTTGCCCTTCGCTGGGGAGGCGGCAAGTGTTCTGAGGCTGCCCCAGAGGGGCCGGGGTGAGGAGAAGGGGCATGTACTCGGATCTGCCAACATCCAGAAGACTCTGGCCCAAAGACGTCAGCATGGCGGCCAGAGAGGCGCAGAACTCAGATGTCCCTTCAAGGCACACACTGTTGGAGCAGCCCCAGCTCCACTCCTGCTGTGGCCTTCCCACCCAGCCCAGCCCCTCTGCGTCCTGGGCTGCCCGGCTAATGGCTGAGCCTGGACTTGGTTTGCACAGAGCCCAACTCCTACACGGCAGGCATTTTAACCTGGGATCCCTTCACCAGAGCCCAGTCTCCCAGAACGGTGCTGAGTCTGGGACCCTTCCTCCCAGTCCTTCTTTCCCGTGAGCCTTTGTGGGGGTGGGGAATCCGATCGGCATCACAATGGGAAGCCTCTCCGTCTGCTCCTGCTCCCTCTCCACTTCAGTCTTTGGAGGTTTCTCTTGGAGGACCCCAAAGGATTCACTCGGCTTGAGGAAGGTACAATCCTGCTAACATCTGGGAGACACAGCACCACCCAGAGCACTGGCAGACATGTCAGGAGAATGAGGCTGCTGGGAAACACAGGGAACCGCCCAGGCCAGGCAAGCCCTTCTGATCCAGCACCCGGGAGGTGCTCAGGGCAGTTCTTAGAAGCCTGAGCTCCCAGGCTCAGTCTGAGCTGACTCAGCGTCACGTGCAGCCCTCAGCCTCCCTGATGGCCTACGTGTGCTTGTGGGGCCTGCCCAGGAGCCCTGCTCCTGAAGCCACACCTGGGATTGCTGTGCCACCTCCCCAAACTCCTGGTCCTAGGAGGAACAGCCGAGGTGCGGTCCCGACGGGACACCAGGGAAAGAGGGCTGTTGTTGGACACTATGGTTCCAGCACTGACATTTACAGAGAGGCCCAGAGAGCTTCAACCACCTGCCCAAACACACAGTCGGTGTGAAGCAGGCGAGGCCAGGACCAGGCCTTCTTAATGGTCTGTCCTGGGCTCGGCTCACTGGCTGGGTGGTTCACGGGGCCTCATACAAAAGCAGAGAGCCCCGGCCCCGAGACGCAAGAGCTTGTAGGGAAGAGAACTGAGCCAGTGTCCGTTCCCCAGCCATGGCCCCAGACTTCTCCCTCTGACTTTGCTGGGGCCTCCCAGCCTGGCCCCTGGTGCCCCTTCAGGCTGGATGCCCCGCCTTGGGTCTCACAGGCCCACTTTAAACGTTTATTCTCATACTGTCCCTGATGCCTGGAGGGCCCCCACCTTTTGTTAGTAGCACAGTAATTTCTGAAGAAGCTTTCCTGACCCAGCCCGGCCAGCCTGCCCCCACCCGCCTTAGCCCTGGGTTCGGTTGCTCCCTTGGCTCTTCCAGTGCAGCCTGTGACAGTGGTCTCTGTGGTGATTTCTCCCTGGTAAGCATCTCCTGTCTTGGAACTGTTCCACTTGCCCCTTGAGGACAGAGGTTCAAGTCCTGGCTATACCACCTGACGGGTGTGCATACACACAGACACACACACACACACACACACACACACACACACACACGCTTTCTGGCCTCCGTGAGATGGAGGCTTTGTACCACTGCTTGACTGGGGTGGTCTCTTTTTGTGTCTGTGTCTCAGTTTACTTGCATGCATGCTTGCAAAGCGTGGACATTAAAAGCCCCCTCAGGGAGTTGAGGATGGTGGGGCCAGGCTTGGAGAGACTGGGGGAGGCGCCTGGCTCAGGGCTCTCCCTCACTGGCTGAGCTGCCTCGCCCCTCCCTGCCCCTGCCTTAAAGTCTGGCTCAGGGCTGAGTGCCTAGAAGCTGCTTCAAACCCAGGTGTTGAAATGTGGGGAAGTAGCAGAGGAGGCCACCTGGGAGGGCTCTGCTGGGGAGATAGTGATGGTTACTGTCAGCTCACAACTGAGCTCAGAAACACCGATTCAGCACTGTGCTGAGTGTGAAGCTCTGCTGGGCTGGGAGGCTGGGGTGGGGGATGGGGGGAGAGGCGTAGGGGGCAGGGAGATGAGAAAGAGGGATGCACAGAGACACAGAAGGATAGAGACCGAAAGACAGGGGAGATCAGCGATTTAGAGCTATGGAGAGATGGTCTGAGAAGACAAAGGATGGAGAGAAATTCAGAGTTTTGAGAGGAAGAAAAATCAGAGAGGGAGGAGGGGAGAAGAAGTGATGAGAGAGAGAGAGAGAGAGAGAGAGAGAGAGAGAGAGAGAGAGAGAGAGAGAGAGAGAGAGAGAGAGAGAGAGAGAGAGAGAGAGAGAGAGAGAGAGAGAGAGAGAGACTAGACTGGTCTCTGTGCCCTGATGGACTCTCCACAGGGCTGTTTGGAGGCTGTCATTCTCCGGGTTAAAGGCCACATCCACTTGTGACCTCATGGCGCTGTGCAGGGCTTCAGCAGCCTGGGGCAGGCAGCCGAGGAGCTGGCTGTGGCCTGATGATGTGGGCTCGGCAGGTCCTGGAGTTTTGTCACAACTGAGGCGTCCAGTCCCTGAGAGAGGCCCCCTCTGTGGTGACTGGTGTCCTGTAGTCACAGGAGATATTTCAAATGCTGGAGTCCTGGAAGAGGGCTGTGGGGGACAGGGAGGGGACACCTGTGGGCTTGCAGACAGCCTTCGGGGCTAATGAAGAGAAGGAGGAAGGTAAGTCTCTCTGGGATGGAGAAGTCCCCTCACATCATTCCACTATTTCAGCAAGATGCTTCCAGGCCCAGGCAGGTCCCCCCGAAAAAGTTTGCTCTGATGTTGAGAAAGTCTTCACTGGCCTTGGACTTAGGGGGTGTGTGTGCATGTGCGTGCACACGTGTGTGTGTGTGTGTGTGTGAGAGAGAGAGACAGAGAGACACAGAGAGAGAGACAGAGAGAGAGACAGAGACACAGAGAGACAGAGACACAGAGACAGAGAGAGAGACAGAGACAGAGAGAGACAGAGACACAGAGAGAGAGACAGAGACACAGAGAGAGACAGAGACACAGAGACAGAGAGAGAGACAGAGAGAGAGACAGAGAGAGACAGAGACACACAGAGAGAGACAGAGAGAGAGAGAGAGACAGAGAGCATGTGATAAGCTGTAAGTCAGCTCATGAGGCCTTAGGGTTGCCAGTGGGGAGAGAAATCTAGAAACTTTTCTCTGCACCTTGGAAAAATAGACAGGGGTGTTTCTCTTTGGCTTCCTTATTTAATCTCAGACCTCTGTTACCTGGAGACCTTCTGACAAATTCATTTATGCTGAGATAGTAGGAAATGACTGTAACTTCCAGAAAAGGCAATTTTTATCCCAAAGCGATGCTTCTCTTATGGGATGGCAAGCTGGGGAGCTGGTATGGAGAGATTTAGAGGGGAGGAGACTCTCTGGCTCTCATTTCCCACTAGAATCTCTTCCTCTTATGTAATGGAAAGCTCTTGGCAGGTGGGGGTCATTCGCTCTGCTTCTTCTGTGTGTCCTTCACCAAGTCAGGGTCCAATGTGTCCCCCACCTCATCCTAGGAGGCTCCCTGTGAGTGGTGGGGATGGAGCAGTCACATAGCCTTTGTACCCTGAGCCATGTCACCAAGCAAGACCCTAACTAAGGCATGAATCTTGGTCGTGAGTGGTTTGCTTTGTGGCCTTGGATAATTTATCGCCCTTTCTGGTCCCCCCGACCCAACTGGGAAAGGTGGGGCTTGGATCATGGCCTTTGAAGGTCCCTCCATCTGAGGCATCTGGGTTCTGGGCCTTTGAACTGCCTCAGGTTACCCATCAGCACCTGGGCTAGGGTATGAGCACAGTGGGACAAGGTGTGCAGACTCCAGATGACCCAGGGGCCCTCAGCCAGCCAGGCAACGGGACTGCCCCATCTGGAAGTAACAAAAAAGTTCTTAGAGCTGTCTCTCTCCTGGATGACAAGGAAATTGGCAACCTCTTAAAATGACAACTTGCTGCTGACTCTTTTGTCCAACAACCTCAGTGACCCCCCAACATGCTAGCATTAGATAGGAGCTGTACCCGATCTGCTGCTGTGTGGCTGGTTGGTCTCGAGGATAAATCCTGGTAGGCTCTCCAAGAGAGGTAAAAGCATGAGTGGAGAGCTGTCCTCCAGAGACGGGTCCAGGGGAAGGGAATGGGCTTGGGTTGTGCACCTGTCCTTGGCCATCTGCCCACTGCTTCTGCGGGACTCTTGCAGTCAGTGTCTGCATTGGTCTTTCTGCACTGGGTCCAGTGTGCTGGGATGGAGGATCCCTCTCTGTGTGGTGTGGACTGCTCCTGGGCCAGCAGCTGGACTGGGCCAGGCACGGCTATACATCACTCACGAAACTGGCCTGATGGAAATGGTTTTTTGCATCCCAGGCACCTACCCTGCAACTCAGAACTGGCAGCAACATGTCATTTTAATGAGCTTGCAAATTTCCTTGTCATCTGGGAGGTGGACAGGCATGGCTGGCACCACCCCAGACCCTTCCAGGACCTCTCCAGGAAGAAACTGAGAAGGCCGTGGGTTCCAATCTCCCAGGTTAGGGGGAAGAGTGGAGTTGGCTTTGATTTTGGAAACCCCACCCAACTCCCATTCTCCTTCTTCTCTGCTCTGGGCACCTTTCTTTTCGCATAGCTGATTCCACTGTTCTTGAATTTGCTGTTGGGGGGTTTCCTCTCCAGATTTCTGCTTACACTGCTCCTGCCCCCAGAGCATCCTTTCCCTTCCCTCTCATGATCCAGATTCTTCTTTCAATGCCTAAGTGAAGAACTCTGACTCCAGGAAGACTCCTGTGGGTGGTCCAGGCATAACCCTTAGACTCCTAGGGGCAGACGAGCCTCATTTTGCTTTATAACAAGTGAGCAGGCTGGGAGCTGCCTAGAGCACCATGACAGAAGGACCCAGGGAGATCGTATCCAGGCTCACCTGGAAAGAGTTGCATGATCAATTAGTGATGTCTGCCAGGGTCAGGGAATGGAAGGCAGTGGTGTCTTGTTTGCTTAACTTGCTGAAGCATCTGGGCCATGTGGCCATTTATTTTAACATTTGGGCACAGATTGATGCTAAACATTTCTAATTTCTTTGCCTCTTGTCTGCTTAGAGGAGACATAGCCCCTGGCCCATGCTTCCTTTGTGTCCCTTATAGTGCTAGGCAAGTGTAACTCTCATCAGGTGAGGGACAGTGAGTGCACTGTCTCCCACATGGGGGAGGACACCTGTCATTAGTCCCATTTTAAAGATGGGAAAATGGAGGGAACTCAGGGTACGTGACTGGATTCTGGGGTCCACTCATCAGGTTGGTGGTGGCTAAACTAGATCTGACTCCAGAGTTAAGCTATCTCAGCTCAGGCTGGGCCTAGGTTTGTCCAAGAGACAGGTGTCCTTTATGGCCCCCAGTGCAGAGTGTCTCAGATAAAAGGCTAGACTGGTTATCAGTTCTGAGCCCTTTGTGATCAGGTGGAGATGAGGCTCAGAAAAGATCAGGGGTGGCCTTAAGCCACATAGCCTCCCCTAAAGGAGAGGTTCCCTGATAATCAGTTCCCCTGAGGGATGAGATAGAGGTCAGTACAGCTGCTTGTATGCATCCTTGCTGAGATCCACCCTGTCCCTGGATAAAGACACTGAAGAAAGGGACCCCACGTGAATTTTGCTCTGACAAGCTGCCCTGGTCAGCATGCACTGGTACATACATGCCCTTCTTTTCTACCAAATCAGACATGACGACTTCCTACCCATCCTGTGAAAGGAAAGAAAGCAAGACCGAGCATGGGGAGACCATGCAGCATGAGGCCTTGGTGCCAGCCTGGGGCTCAGAAGTCTTCAGCTCGACCACTGACACCTCGGAGTACTTAGTCATCTGGCCTCAGCCGCACCATACCCAAAACGAAGTGACAGCAAGGCAACTCTGCTGTTGTGTTCCACTTCAAGTTCTCACTAGCGTGTAAATGACTGGCAGCAGACTCTTTCTGAAGCCATGTGGGCAGAAAGGGGGAAGGAGAGCTTGAAGGTAGAAATAGGACACCTGGGGGTGCTGTGGGTATGGCTCCAGACGTGATGTACAGAGGGGGCCTGGGTGCTTCTGACACCCTTCCTGGGATGGCCTTTCTGCTCTCCCTCCTTTTCCTCTTCAATCTCTCCTCTCTGCACCGCCTGCCTTGTTCTCTGCGGCAGCTGTTAATTCAGTCCTCTCCTCCGTGCGGAGCCCTGTAAAGAGCTGGCCCTCATCCAGATTTGCATTGGTAGTTTATTGATTTAATTAAGCAGTGGCCCCTCCTCCTAGTGCGGTAGGGCAGAGGCTGGGCCTGGCATCCACAGGGCAGCTGCCTGTCGTGAAAGATCCAAGGAGGTGATTGTCACTGGGAGCGGCCTGTTTCAGGCACCTGTGGTTCCACAGACCTCCGTCCCCATGTCCCTCTTGGAGTCTGTCAAAAGTGACAATGACAGCTCAATCAAGTGCAAGGCCTCTGCAGGGAGAGGGCCTCTGTCCACCGAGGCCCTCTAGCCCCACCAGCCTGCTCCCACCGAGGGAGCTCCGACTCCTACAGGTGCCTGCCCCGACCCGTGGCTCTGGGAGGGCTGTTCTTCTGTCCTCAGCAAGAGAGCTGCAGCTCTGGGGGAATGGGACCTGCTCTCCCATGCCCACTCTTGCCTGGTATCTCCAGATGCCATCATGGAGCAGGCATTTTCTGTGTCTGCTGAAGAGGCAGGAGTGACTTTAGGTGACCTCCACAACCCCCACCTCTTCCAAGACCAGTGGCCTGGGAGACAGACCTGGGCTACGTGCCATCCTAGCCCTCAGGGCTGCCTTCCAGCTGCCCGTCTTTCTGGATGTGAGTAAGGGTTGGAGTCAGCTTTGTCTCAGGTCCCTTCTTGCTCCATGTCATCTTTCCTTTTGTGTCCGGAAAGGTGTTATAATGTCGCAGAGGGTTGGGCATGATCCACACGCCTTTAGGGCCAGGCAGTCCTCACTCCAGCTCAGCAAAGCCCACCTTGGAGATGAGCAACTCAGAAGGGTTGAATGACCTGCCCCAGGTCACACAGCTCTTAAGTGGCAGAGCTTGGGTTGAGCCCAGCCTGTTCTTAGAGAGATGAGAATAATATTAATAGATTTCTCCGGGTACCCCTTCCACCTTACCGCCAAATGGACCCGCTAGTCAGTCACAGGGCACCACCCTTCTCCCCAGAGGTCACAGCAAGGCTCTGCCTCCGGGGAGCAGGGGATATGGGGTAGAGGTGCTGCAGGCAGCCTTTGACTTCCCCCAGTTTTGGAGGGCAGACAGATGTGTCTGGTTGGTGCTGTTGAGTTGGCAGTGCTTCCCAGGGGCAGCCAGGAGGCTGGATGAAGGGTGCTGCAGAGGAGCATCATTGCAGGAGCAGGGCTGGATGGAAAGGAGATGGCTTGGTGGCCAGAGCCCAGCGGCAGGGCCCTTGGGGCCCATCGTCCAGATGAGAACAATGAGGCTCAAGATCACACCTGGTGGGTGTCTTCCTGGGAGAGTCGGCCTGATCCTCTGTGGACCCTGCCCGCACTTCACCCCTGGTCACCTGGACCCAGGTGAGTGCCCTGCTGGTGCAGGTGCATAGGAGGGGTTGATGGTGACAGGGACCTGCCCCATGAGCCTGTGTCAACAGTGTCTGTCTTGCGAGTTCACAGCCACCGACGAACATCTGCTCTGTCTCCCACCTCAGTGGCACCTGCCTCCTGCCCTGCAGGCCCCAGCCGCCCTGCCGCTCTCCATGGATTTTCGGGTTCTTTGCATCTCTGTTTCTTTCCCCTCCCTCTCTCATTCTCTGGGTCTCAGAATTGGTCATTTCTCTCCTGTCCGCTGGATTGTGCCCAACCTTCCAGTGCCCAGGACCCAGGGGGAGGTGGAGAGTGCGATGGGCTGGCCGTGGGGTGACCGCTGTGAACTTCCTTTTCTGTAATGGGGGGTAGCAATACTCCCTTAGAGGCCTCTTCTGGGGTGAACAAGGGTCAGGGACAGGCCTGGCGCCTTCTGAGATACCCTCTGCTCCACACCCATCAGAGATGTAGCCATAGTCATCTGGCCCGCCTGTTTCCACAGCTGGCCAGACCCCGAACTCCCGAGTCCCGTTCTCCCGGCTCATTCCCCTGTCCTGTACCCCGGTGCATCCATGGTCATACGCTCTGGTGTGTCATGGCTGCCCACAGAGTGGGCTCACAGATCGGGGTCCTGGTGTCACACTCTGCTCTCTGAGTCTCAGCTTGCATGTCTGTAAATAAGAAGAGTAAGGCTTCCTTGCAGACTTGCTGAGAGAAGACTTGTGAAGTGCAGAACCTCCCATGGGCATCACTGGCCTCAACAAATGGGGCTGACTGTGCCTTTGAACTCTACCAGGTACGAGGAGTTCACTCCTGACGCTGCTCAGAGCACTAGGACAGAAGAACAGGGGTGCACGTTCAGATGACACCTGGGTGTGCTGAAACGCTCCAAGCCCCCAAGGAGTCCTTGCCTCTGCCTGATTCAGTCCCGCCCCTCTTCCTCCTCCCAGCCCCTCCCTCCCTGCCCACACGGACCCTGCAGCAGGTGGGCTATGCCCATACTTGCACCTGTCTGCTATCAGTTCGCTCCCTCATCGGAATGCTGCAAAACCCTCCCAAGAGGTTTTCCGCCATCCCCTTGCCCTCTCCACTCTCTTCTCCATCTCCGTCTGGAGGGACTTTAAACAAGCTTTTTATTGGGGCTGTTTCTTAATATAAAGTACTCAAATCTTAAGTGTATAGCTTATGGATTTTGACTGTGTATACACCTAGCTAAGTGCCTCATCGATCAAGATACAGAACAATTCCAACAGCCCAGGATGTTCCTTTGTGGCCCCTTTCATTCAATAATCTCAGAGGTAACTGTTGTGCAGACTTTAACCCCCTGACTTCATCTACCCGAGCTTCATTAAAGTGAACCACATGGCATGTGACTGCATTCGGCATCATGTTTGTGGGATCCATGACCCGGCTGCACACATCGGCGATTTGTTCTTTTTCATCGCTGTGTAGTATTTCACCGAAAGCGCCATCACTCACTTATGCCTACTACACTGGATGGGGATTCAGTGTTTCCGGTTTAACTACTGTGAATACAGCTGTGACAACAGTTTGTGTACCTGGCCTCTGACCACCACTTCTCTTGGGCAAACACTTGCAAATGGAATTGCAGGCTCATGCCCCAGGCATGTGTTTTGTGTCAGGAAATACTGCCACACAATTTCTCCAGTGGTTGAGCCAATTAACACTCCCACCAGTAACATGTGAGAGTCCTGTTGGCTCCACGTTCTCATCAGCCTGGCAGTTACCATTCCTTTTTGATTTTAGCCATTTTGGTGGGAGTATAATGGCATCTCATTGCAGTTTAATTTGTGTTTCCCTAGTGACTGATGATGTTGAGATCTTTGCAGATGTTTATGGGGTGACTGGATATCATTGGAAGAGTGCCTGTTCAAGTCTTTTGTTTGGTGTGTTTTTAATGATTTTTTTTTTTTTTTTCTTGATTTGAAGGTTGTCTTTTTCCTTCCATATTCTGGATGATTCCTCTGTTGGACATATGTAAGGCAACAGTTTTTTCAGATCTTCATCACACACTTTCCCACCCTCTCAGATACCTCACTCCGCCTGAAGGGGCTGGGTGGTGTCCCATCACTCAGCCTCTGAATGGGGCATGCCCTCTGCTAGATGGGCTCTCCCGCCTCTTTCCCGCCTCACCAGGGCTGGACTTTCAAGACCAACGTCAAACCCACCTTCCTCCAGGAAGTCACCCCTCCTGTCCCTGAGCTACAGCCCGTGCTTTGGAGGCACTTTGTCATCCACTGGCTGCAGCACACAGGTGCTGAGGGGACACCTGAACTTCTGCATGACCTCTGAGGCAGGACGACCTCTTCTTGTCACCCTCTACCTCACACCATACTGCCTCTCAATCAACTCTTGTGGTGCATTTTCAGAGCCCTGATTTCCCAGGGACAGTGCTAATATACACCTACTGACACAGCCTGGTCATTCTTAGCCCCGTGAAGGCCTGGGGGTGGGGAGGGAGAGCACTGAGGGCCCGAACACGAAGAGGACCTGGGTCTAGTCTTGACCTGACACGTGACCTGCTCTCAGGTAAGTCCCTGTTCCTCTAGGCCTCAGTTTTCTCTTCTGTGAAATGGGGAGAATAGGTCTTCCCTCACCTGTGCCCATCTCATCACGTGGCTCTAAGGGTAAATGAGATGTCACATGAGAATGTGACAGGAGTGCAATATAGATGCACGGAGAAGACTCCCAGTCTTCAGGAAGTCTCCGCCTGTTGCGGGGAGAGATTAGGTGCGCTCCCCACACTGCAAAGTAGAAGGGGCCTGGGAGAGGAGCGCCAAGCATGCTCAGAGGGGTGTGTCCCAGTGGAGGAAATCTGGCTGAAGAGAAGCATCACTTAGGTCCAGGTGGAGGCTATGTGTCCTCTTCAGCATGTTCAAAACATTTCGTAATAAAAAATCTTTTTAATTAAACAACACAAGTAAGTGTAGACTGGGCTCTTCCAATGCCCTGTGTTGCTTGTGAGGCATCATGTTCTCACGGATTGCCCTGTGCAGGACTCAGCCTGGCCGGAAGAGGAGCACGCCCTGTGTGATCAGCTCCCCAAGCACCGGGGACGCCTGCGGGCTGGGGACAGGTGTGCGGGCTGAGGCAGAGTCAGCGCCTGGGCTCTGGGGCCACCTGGGGAGGAGGTGCCGGTGGGGCCTCCGGGCAGTCACAGGCCTCAGTTCTCTCGGTGTGCAGTTGGGGAGACAGACCCAGGGGGCGGGCAGGTGGGAAATTTGTGAGGCGCCGATCTCCCGACCGACTTCACTTCCCCGTGGCCTCTCATGCTTGCTAGGGAGCAGGAACAATTTTCTGAGTTCCCCTGGGGTTTCAGCAATCTGAAGCTGCCCAGGCAGGGGCTGATCTCTCTGTCTTGGACCTGGGCTCTTAGCTCAGAGAGGCTCAGAGTCCTCAGAGTCCTCGTGGGCCGCGTGGGTGTGGGATTGTGCTCTTGACTTCCCGGCTGAGTTCAGTGACAGAGGGGACTAGGCTCCGAGTCAGCAAGACCCTGAACTTGGGGTCCATTTACATTGTGGAAATTGGCGACGCTCTGGATAGAGCTTTTCTCTGGAAGCTCATGGGGCACCTTCCTATCAGGAGCCACCAAGGCAGCTGCTTTGTTTGGTGAGATTTCATTTGAAGGAGGGTTCTGTTACTTTAAAACATTGGGAAAGTGATTATTCTGGACCCATCTATTTTTTCAATCTATTCTGGATGTGCCAAATAACCCTATGTGTTACAGACTACCCTGGGTCAACTGTGTGTTCTGAACTGACCTCCACTCTGGGCCCTCCTGGGACAGCAGGTATTCCAGGCTCACCCAAATATTGTGGGGTGACTGTGGCTCTGGGCGAACCTGGGTTCACGTGTGTGTTTTGGATTGGTGTGTGAGTTAGGGCTACCCTCTGAGCTAGTCCCAGGCTAGCCTGGGCTAACCTCTCTGTTCCAGACAGCTCGTACATTCCGAGATGGCCTGCAGATCCTGGACAGCCTGAGGACTTGTTCCAGATTGGTCTGCGGGACCTGGGGAGCAGGACCCACTCCTCTCTTAGAGACGAAGACGAGAAACGGAGCGCTGGTCCTGGAGCCAGTTCTCCAGTGGCGGGAAAGTGGCTGTCAGTGTCCCTTCTGATGAAGGAAAACCAGAAACCACCAAAGAACTTGGAGCTTCTTTGAGAACAGGCACCTAGGTCTACTTCTGTGGTCAGAACGCCTTCTCTGGGCTCTGGGGGACTGAGAGGAGGGATGACGCCGTCAGCTCTTGCCTGGGTCAGCAGGGCTGGACAGAGCGGTGAGGGACAACGGGCCATTGTGGGCTCTGGGGAGGAGGCCAGACAGTATGAAGGCTCCTTGCCCTTCCCAGTTTGATTTTTCTTGTGGAAGGCAGGCAGGGACCATAAGGAAGGCTCGGCTTCACCTACCTCTCCAGGATCCCCCTCAAGGAGGCTTGAGCATACCCACACATGGCTCTGTGCCTGCCAACGCCACTCCCATCCACCCATGCTTTTGGGGGAGTAGCAGGATTTCTGTCCACTTGGCTGAAGAGGCATCTAAAGCTCTAGGATGGGAAAGGCCAGGAAGGAACCCTGGAACTCCAGCTCTGATGCCGAGGTTCATTCTCTGCTGCCTCTCTAGGGGCCATGGAGGGAGGGGCTGCTGTGGCCCCTGGGAACCTCCCCTCTGTCTGGTTGCAGGTCCTGGTTTCTTGGGGCTCTTCCGGGCCTGCTGGGAGAGAGTTCCCCCTGACATAGGTGCTCCGTGGGTATAGACACACTGTGCTGAATGGAGAGAGTGACAGTAGTCTCACTGCCCCTGTACCTGCAGAGGAGGCCAGTGCTGACTCCTAAGTGCTATGCATACAAGGAGTTTGGGACATTCACCACTTTCCTGTCTGGTCACATATGTCCTTCCCACCTCCATCTACCTCCAATGGTCAAACCTGATTCTGTCCTTTAAAATCTATTTCCTGAGTCCCTCCTGAGGGGGTGCTGCATACTCCAGGCCAAAGAGGCCCCCATCTTCCTACAACTTCTGTTCCTCAACCCAGCGTTGCTCTGACCAGGACTGCTTTCTGTTAGATTCTGTCCCCATCTCCTCCTCCAGGAAGTCGTCCCTGATTCCCACACGGACCTGTGGGTCATCTCTGGGGGATCTCAGTCTCTGGGTACTCTTGGGGCAACTCCAAATCACTTCATTGGATGGGTGGGCCTGGGAACATATGAGTCCATGTGAGAGATGGCCCACTCCCAGCCAGTAGGACAGCTGAGGACCTTCTATCCACCCCTGTGTCTGGGAAGGCTTACTGCCACCAAGGCCACAGCAAGAGCCCTTCTGTGTAGTCAGGGCCGACACAGGGTTCTCTACACCCACTAAGTGGGCTGGACGGGTCGCACCTGGGGACTCTGGGGCGGCAGGCTCTGAGTCCTGAGTTTACAGGTCACAAACCTAACCTGGCATTGCTGTTTCTGTGACTCACCCCTCATTGCCCATTTGGCCAGAATTAGGGCAGGTGGGCAGTACTGTGTGGACATGCCCTGTGTTCGGAGTATGGGCCAACTCGCCTCCCCCCAGAGGAGGGCTCCTGATAGCCCTCAGGACAGAACCCTGACCACCTCTGTGGCTGAGGGTCTCACCGCTGCCTGACCTGCAGGTCCAGCCCACAGCAGTGCCCGCCTCGGGGCCGCTTCCTCCCAGTGCTTCCCTCTGCCCAATCCATTTCCATCCTCTCTTCACCCAGATAACAGACTTCATCTTCAGGAGCTCAGATGTGATACGTCTTTCTCGGGGAGACCTTTTTTGGCGCCTCAGATCACATCACATCCACCTGTTCTTTGCTTCTCAGCAGTGATCTTGGTTTCAGTGAAATGATGAATCTGTCTCATCGGTGTTTAATATCTGCCTCCTGCAGCTCCCCATCCTGCCCCGTGGACTCTCCATGACAGTGGGGGCCTTCCCTGACTTGCATGACGAGTGAGGGAATGAATGTGTGAATGGGCTGAGACTGCAGGGGTTACACGAGTAGAAGAGGAGGCACAGGACCCTCCAGCTGCCCGTGACTGGGTGCCCTTGTGCGGTGAACGTAATCGACTGGTGATCTTTGGTCACAGGACAGCAGCGGAGACGGTGAGACATGCTCGGAGTCCAGGCTGATATTGAAGCAGTGCCAGCAGGCTTGGTTGGAGGATCGCAGGCAGGTGTACCAGAGGATTCGGGCCTGCACCCCTGATGGGGGAGTGATGGGGCCGCCGTTGAGGTGGGAACGGCTGTGAGGAGCAGGTTCTGGAGGGAGGTCTGGGATCTCACTTTTCATCTGAGCACGCTGTTGGGCTCCATGTGGAGGTGTATGGTGGACAGTGCCCAGGCTGTGTCTGGATTTCAGGATACACTCGGTCAGAGGAATCTTTGGTGGCCAGATAGATTAGAGGAGCTTATCTGGGCATGAGTGCAGACAGGGAAGATGCTGAAGGCCTGCTCCTCGGGGCTGATCGATGGAAGGAGTTTAGGGCTATGAGGGTGCAGGGAATAGCCCCAGAGCAGATAAATAGGAAGAGGTACAGTGACTTCGGAGCTCAAGGGGCTCCAAAGGGAGGGAAGGAGACAGCTGAAGAAGCTTGCAGGAGGTGGAGTACAGGAGGGTTTAGAAACCTGAGAGAAGGTCTCTGAAACAGTGTTTGGCTCTGAGTAGCAGCACAGAGAAGGGGATCAGCACAGAGAAGGGGATCAGTACAGAGAAGGGGATCAGCACAGAGGAGGGCTGCTTTGTTCTGTGGCACTAGGGAGCCACAGAAGTTTGCACAGAATACAGACATGATAGGGCAGTGTTTGGGGGTCCACATTGCGGCTGTGAGGAGGAGAGGAGCCTGGAAGTAGGGACAGGGCTATGCCAGTTCTGGGGCCTGTACGTAGATTTAGGTTTTTGGGTGACCCTGAGCTCCATTTTCCTTGTCTATCCTAATCTTGCAGAAGGAGTCTGTTTTGTAGGAATACTGACCTATTCCACCCGCTCTAGCATCACTGCCTGCCATTCTGACACTGGTCGCTAGGTGGCAGCCAACTTCCAGCAGCACCACCCATAGTTCCAGACTGCCAGCCGGGAGGGCTTTCCAGGGAGGGGACCTGGCTCCGTGCTGCCCCACCCCAGACTGCAGTTGCTTGGTGAAAATTTCTTCCCTTACCCACCCACCCACCCATTCTGGTTCAATCAAAGGCTTCAGGGGTCTCAGGACCCAGAGGGGAGGCCATGAATGAGAAACTCACCCTCCACATAGCCTTTATGGGGCCTCTGGGGCTGCTCTGTGTCTGGTAAGGGATGCAGGGGACATCCTGTGTAAGGTCACCTGATGCAGCAAATAAATACAATATTTGGGACATAATTACACTGAAATTACTCACCACTAACCTGAAATTCTAATTTATCTGGCAGCTCTGACCCTGTGATGTTGGCTCTCCTGGGGCACAAGGCAAGTCACTCACACATCTGCACTAAACACAGGCTCTGGCCAAGGCTCTCAAAGCTGAGGGCTGTCAGAGAGGGAGCTGGCACAGGACAGACTAGACAAGTTTTTAGTTCACAGTTACCTCCTCTGGTTGCATGTATGTCAGTCCATCCATCCACCCACCCATCCATCCATCTATCCACCCACCCATCCATCCATCCATCCACCCACCCATCCATCCATCCATCCACCCACCCATCCCCATCCACCCATCCACCCATCCCCACCCATCCCCACCCATCTCCTCACCTGTCTGATCCGCTCCCTGAGGACTGTAGGCTCTGAGGCTAAGAGACTCACTGCCCACCCTCCTCACATTCTCATGGGCTCTATTTCCATCCTTCCAGGCCCGGCTCACCTGGCTTCTCTCTGGAAACTTTGCAGAGTCTGGTGGTGGAGCCAGATAGAATCCATGACTCTTGCCTGCTCCACGTCTGCATTCCATTCCAGCTGGACACATATCGTCCACTGGCCTCCTCCCTGGACCAGGGGTGCCCAGAGGGCCATAGTGGCCCAGGATCCTGAGACTGTAGCTACCTCTTTACTGGGCAGTTGTGTGCCTACATAGGAACAGGAAGGACAGGGAATAACAAGTAAAAATCAGAGCTAGGGGAAGCTGGAGCTGTCACAGGGCCCAGAGCAGAGGACCCTGCTGTGAGGAGATAGCACCCATCCCTCCTTACCACCTCAGCGACCATGGGGCTTAAGACCCAAAATGCCAGCTAGGGGATAACTCCTGGAGACTGACTATCCTCATCTCTCACTCCTCAGTTGCTGTTTGGAACCTGAGTCCCAGAGAGAGGCCACGGGTGACCCAAAATACACAGCACCCCACTCCTGTCTAAGCCTATTCCCTGCGTCCTCCAGTTTGGGATCTGCTCTAGGTCTTGGCCTCTGGGAGGCATCTTCTGCCCTCCAGGAGTCCCAGCAGGCCCTAAACTGGACCATCTATCATGATGCAGCCCTGGGTCCTGAAGACATGGCCTCTTCGCCCAGCAAGAAGATTCACGAGGCAGGTGAGTTAGTTTAAAGGAACCTGAGTCTTTTTATCACCTTGATGGCTACAATGGATTTTGTTTAGGGGAGTATCTGCAAGACTTTAATTAAATCAGGAACGCAGGCCCCGCCAGCTTCCCTGCTGCTTATCAGCTTCTTAAGGCCATGATTCATTACCCAGGATTACCTTTTTTCATCCCTGAAATAATCTTTAAAGGCCTTCTATCAGGGAGATTAAAGCCATAAGTCATACACGCCCACGTGAATGCTTTGTTTTGTCTGCACATGGGCGGTATGGGGCACCCAGAGTACTGAGCCAGGCATGGCCAGCTCCTGGCCTCCTGGGGCCCTTCTGGGTGGGGCTTGGACACCAGGAGCCAATGGGTGTGGCTCCCCGGCTGGGCTGAGGTCTGGCTAGAGGTGTGGGTGCAGGTGATGCCTGGGTGGTTGTGAAAGGAACTCCCATTTGGATTCCCCTTCACCAGAGATATGTGGTACCTAAGTTAGAAAGACCAGAGTTCCTCCATTGTCATCAAATAAAATACAAATTCAGAGAGAAGAGGGGAGGGGAGGGGAAGGAAGGGGAGGAGAGGAGTACTCTCTAGACCTGTTACTTGTCCTTTCCTCTTCTTCCTTCTTCGCTCTGGGTTACTCTTTGTTTGGGGTGCTGGGCAGAGCAAGACAGATGTGACGCCTGCTGGGGACATAGGCAGGCAGTTAGTGATGGCACCACATTTCTCTCTCTCTCTTTGCCTTCAAGTCTCTTTATCTCTTTGCCTCCCTCTCTCCTTCTCCCTCTCTTTCCCTGTTTTTCACAGCCGAGAAGCAAGGCTTTCTTTTCCTGTGAGAGGCAGGACTGTTTCCCAGAGGTAGTAATCTTCCAGTCCAGCCTGAAGGGTTCACTGCGTATCATTCCTGGGCCAGCTTCTTTGGACAGGGTGGTCTCCGGCCGGGCCCCCAGGCCACTGAGGATTCATGAAGTCTCAGGTTCAGTCTCTAATGCGGACAGGGACAACTGGGGTGTGGAGAGAGGAGAGTGGCCTGTCTGGAGGAAGTGACAGTGGGGACTCAGTTGCAGAGAACTTGGGCCGGGGTACCACCTGCTGTGCTCTGGCTCCAGACAGGTCAAAGTAGATCTCCACGTGCCTGTCTCATTTCTTTTTGGGGTGAAATATGAGGTGCTAAAGCTTAGGTCTTGACAGACTTCTTGCCCTGGTCCTGTGTTCATTGCCAGTTCAGTAAGTTACTAGTTGTACAAATGTCAATGTCTTTGGAGAAGTCACTGTATTTGTGTGATGTGCTTTGAGTCACAGGTACTGACAGGGGCAGCACACTTCCTCTGCTTGAGGTTGCCGTGTCTCTGTGGGGGCAGGCAGGGGAGGGAAGTCTCATGTGCAGGTCCCGGGTGAGTCTGATGGGTGGGGTGGTGAGACCAGACACCCATCTGCATTCGCTCATCTGTCAGGGGAGTGTGCTAATGAAGAAGAAATTCCAAGTGTTGGTGGCCGGTCAGAAATGAGTGAGGGGAGTTGGGAACTTGGGCTGAGAGTTGACCCCTGCCCCCAGGTAGAGGATCTATGGCTTCCTTCCATGATAGCTTATGATACCTTCCTGATGAGGCCTGGTTCTCATCATTGAATAGGGAATTCATGCCCTCCAGGCACTCCTCTGCCCTGAGCAAACAGGAGTTGATTTGTGTAGTGGTTCCCTTAGGAGAGACCCACTTTGGGACAGCCCCTAAGGGCAGCTCTGTAGCCTCAGCCTCTGTAGACACTCTGAATTTTTGGCAAGGGGAAGACAGGTTGTGGGGAGATGGTGGGCCACTCAGAGGGACTTGGTGGGCATGGAGCTCCCATGAAGGGTTCTTCAGGTCCCTGGTGACACAGTGTGGCCCAGATGGGGAGGGAGAAGCAATCTCCAGCCCACTTCTGCCCAGAGCACAGAAAGTTCTGATACAGAGCACCAACTAGGTGGGCCTGGAAAGGATCAGATCTGCCACCCAGAGAAGGAAATAAACCTCAGGGAATAAACCTCAGGGTGAGGAGGGAATAAGCCTCAGGAAATAAGCCTCCACTGAATTTACTATCTCACCAGCCCAAGCCCCAAACTGTGAATAACTTCTGCTTATCTCAACCACCAACAGACCTGCCCTGATCCTACTAAAGAGAAATCAGTAATGTAAAAATTCCAGAGACCCCACTCCACCTTACTCTAGCCTGCCCTGGAAACCTCTGCCTATAAAACCTGTGACTTACTCCTGTTTGGGGCGCCAGTCTTTGGAGATCACTCCACTGGTGCCCACCGGCATTAAATAAAATCCTTTCCACTTTCTTGAGTGCGTGGAGCCTGTTCTTTCCACTGGCCGAACCTGTCTGCTGTAACAGTCCCAGCTCCTTTCTTGTGAGCCCACAGCAGACTGGGTCCGGCACCTGGAGGAGCCCCTGCCCTTCTTCCTGGGGGGGCTGCAGTTATGCTGGTGAAGACGGTGAGCGGCGCAACGAGGGGCCAGCATCACTGTGACCTCCTTCACACTGCAGGCTGGACAGGCCAGTGGCTAATTATATTGAGTTGTGTCACACGACTTCATTTTCTCAAACAGAACTCAGAAAATACATGCAGAATTTTTCAAATCCAGGCCATCTCCATTGTTTATAACATCTGCTCCCCATACAGTCATGTGTCACTTAACAGGGCGCGTTGATCAACCATGGACCTCAGGTGATGCCTGGGGCTGCGCCGTCCAGTCTAGGCTAGAGGAGTAGCCCACCTGGTCTGTAGTTACACTGTATGATACACTGTATGATGCTCACACGACACGGCACCGCCTAGACGCACTTCTCAGAGCGCATCCTAGTCGTTAAGTGACACATGCCTGTGTGTGCGTGTGAGTGTGTGTGCGCACAAGCCCCTGGATTTTATTAGACAGTGATTGAGTTTCAGGGGCTGTGGGCTGGCCTGTGGTTCACCCAGGGGCCGGGGATGAAGGCTGACCATGGAGAAGCAATTAGCTTGTGATCTCTAAAAGGGCAGAGGTCTCTCCTTATAATAATAGCTCTTGTGTGGGGAGCGCTCTGTGCCCTCTGTGGGAAGTCTTGCTGGCATCTTGTTTCTGAACTTTTCAACCCCCTTTTGCGGGGTTGTCGTTACAATCCCATTTTACAGATGAAGGGACAGAGCGGCCGGGCAGCTTCATTCATTTATGCAGTCACACATTCATCAGCATCCTTAGGAGCCCGCTGTTTGCCGGGCGCAGGGGATCTGGGGCGAGAGCTGGGGCTCTGCCCTGGGGCAGGCCGCTCCTCGTGCTGCACTGGTCCTGCTCAGGGTGGGCGCCACAGCAGCGCTGGGCAAAAGCCTGACAAACCGTGGGCTGACTTGTTAAGGAAATGACACTGCAGGGCGATGGGGTCGGACAGCAGGCAGAGCCACTTGGTCTGGGGCCAGCCCCGAGCACCCCCGCAGGTGCCACTCCCACAAAACCCCAGCTGAAAAGGTGAAATTCACCAGTCCTTCATCTTCCTGCCTCCCCTGAGCGCTCGGTGCCCGCACACCCTCGAGACAGCAGCCAGTCCCTCCGTCTCTGCCTTCGGTGCTGTGCAAGGTCTCCAGACCCGGCTTGCTCTTCGTGTGATACCAGCACAGCAGCAGCAGCGGGTGTGAGTGTGTGTGCGTGTGTGTGTGTGTGTGCGTGTGTGTGCGTGTGTAATAATCAGACTGTTTGCGTCAAGCTTGACTTCACCTCCGTGATCTTGTTTTACTCGGTGGCCCTAGGAGTGAGTGCTTTAATATTGCCCCCATTTTCAGCCAAGGAGACTGAATGATGGCTTTCTTTACCTGATGGGTGTTTCTACACCAAAATTTGGCTGCAACAGAAGTTTCCTTGACCTGGTACCGCGGGGAGGGGTGGGGGCATCAGGAAAGCCAAATCCTTTCAGCTTTGAGGCAAAGAGCAATCTTTTGGAGTCATAGTCCGGGGATGGAATCCTCAGTCTCCTCATCTGTCCAGTGGGCATGAAAAGCCCCCCACCCAATGTGGCTTCTGTGCGGATTTAGTGACATGGTGCTTGGCAAGACCCTGGTACAGTGCTGGCACAGAACAAAAGGTGTCGGGGGTCGGGGGCAGTGGGGAAGAGTGTGACGGGGAGAGACAAGGAGTCCTGATCTCCATTCAACAAGCTAAGATGCTCAGGGGACTGTCCTTGACAGCTCCTGTCCTTCCCCTTCTAGAGGAGACCAGGAGTCAGGGATGGAGAGTAGTGAGTCCTCAGGTCAGGTCACCTCCCTGAGCCTTACTTTCCTCCTTTGTGAAGTGGGACAAGCTGAGTCTACCATCATTCACTCAAAGCTAGGATGACTGGCATTTCCAGCACACTAATAATGGACTCAGTTTCACCTCCCAGGTAATAAACAAGGAGCTTTTGCCAGAGGCAGCGTCCAGTCTGAGATGACCCCCATGCCCCCTGTCCTGGTGGCCTACTGCTGCAACATTCCATCTGCACTCTGGGCCTCTGGCCCACTCTGCTCCACGGGTCGTGGGTTATCCTCTACTCTTCGAGTACCCTGGGGCCAGTGTGATGTCCTTTGGAAGCCACGACGCTGCTAATTTGGTTGGTGATGGATCTAACTAACATCAGAGCTTTTGTCAGATGGCTGGGGTTGTCATAAGGGTCCATTAATGGGGTATATGGACATAGTAACTGGAGTGTCGCACACGGTGGGTGCTGAAGAACTACCACTCAACTCCATGGTCCAGTTTCCCATTCTTGAGTATCAGCGCATAAGGACATTGGAACTTGAAAGCATGAGGCCATACTTGGGGCCACGCCACGCTCCCCAGACCAAAGGCGGATATAATTAATGAGAAGCAGCCTCAGAATCCTTCTTAACCCAGGATCTAAGGAACCTCAGCCAATCAGTTCAAGGAAGGCTTGAACTTCTAAGAGACGAACTTCTAAGGGCTGGAACAGTCTTGATGTGGGGAGGTTCGAAGAGTCTACCTGTGAGAAGAGGTGGAAGAGGGGAAGGAAGAGGAAAGGGGGAGTGGGGAGGAAGGAAAGGGAGGAGGAAGGTAATGCTCCCACATGTATAAGCCTTGTTCCTCCCGGAATGTTCTCATCCAGTGAGTGTCCTGTGATACAGTGGACCTTCCTGACAGGGAGGTGCAGGTTAGGGAGTGAGACGCCCAGACGTTGGGTTTTACCCCACCCTTGCTCTTCCCCAACCCTTGACCCCAAACAGGCCCCAGCGTACATCATCGCACCATCCTTCATTAGTGCCAGGCCTGAAGCCAGGCATGGACCAGATCTTGTTAAGCCTCACAGCCCCCTGCATCCCCATTTTACAGGCAGAGAGGTCGAGGCTGAAGCACTGTGGCTTCGTTGCCAAAGCTTGCACGATCGGACCGGAGCTGAGCTGAGAGGGCCCCATCTATCCCTGCTGGATTTGCCCAGGCCATTAGCCAGGTCCCTGACATCAAATTAATTCTATAATTTGTAAACGCAGCTGAGTGGCTTTTACAGAGGAATGTCGGGAAGCGATAAAAAAAAAATTTCGATAGATTTACAGAGCAGCCGAATGCCAGCATCTTGCCCCCCACCTGCTTTCTCCAGGAGCCACACTGGTGGGGAGGACTGAGAAGGCTTTTGTGGCTGACAGCCAGGCTTTCCATCCGCTTTTACAAGACAGGTTTATGGGCGGAGATGGGGACTCAGGGCAGGAGGGAGGGAGAGTCTTGCCTCCGTAGGACTCGGGCAGGAGTGTGACAGAGGATCAGGCAGTCTGGCGGGGAGGACAGCCCAGCCCCTCTCTCAGGGGCTGCATACCCACCCTGCTGATGCCTAGCATCTCCAAGGGCTAGGGCCATCACAGGGACAGGAACAGAAACCATAGTTTGTATCCTGGTTTTGCTGAAGACACACAGTGACCTGGAGGAAAAGACTCCTCTCCAGGCCTCAGTTCCCCTGCCCCTAGTGTAGGGGCAGCAGTTCTCAAACTCTAGGAGCATCACAACAGACAGGGGAGCTTGGCACAGAGACTGCCCCACCTGCCCCTGACTCTCAGGGAACTTCAGTAGATCTGCCTGGAGGAGCTGCTGGGGAGGGGTCTCTTGTGACCCTGATGACAGCCCAGGGCTGAGTGCCCCCTGAGCATCTCCTAGGGGCATGTCCCAGTTGGCTGGTGGCTTTAAGGGACTGTTGCACTGTCTGGGGTCCCCCTGCTTGGAAGCCCAACTTCTGGCAATCTTGAGGCTGCAGCCACACCCGGGCCAGCAGACTCACCTGTGTCCCAGGGAGAGTGGATCAGGGAAGCTGGTGGCATGTTCAGGCCCCGCGCCCTGTGGAAGGCACAGAAGAATGCTTGTCATCTAGAGGCCATGGTGGAGAGTGTGGGGAGTGGCACCCAGCCAGGCCCTCCCATGCACCTCCCTTTCCTCTCTCCCTGCTCTTGCCCACTGTCGCCCTTCTAGAATCTCTGCCCGCCTCCATCACTTTTGCCATGATATCGCTCTGTGTCACAGGATTTGCTGCAGTGGCCCCCACCCTCCCTGCCTCCGTCCCTGCCTTCCAATGTTCTCTGCTCCCCAACAAGGGTGTTTCCCACAAACCAGGCCCTCGGGCTCCCCAGAGGCTCCGTTAGGGTGTTCTGCCCACACCCCTGCCTCTGGCCTTTCCCCTGTTCCCTCTCTGGGGTCCTGCCATCCCCGTTCAGCTAGTTCAGGGTGACCCTGGGCCTGGAGAGAGAGCCCGTGCTGCTGCCGGGGAGAGCTTCACAGCCCCAGCCCTCCCCTTACCCAACACCCAGTCTGTGCGGCGGTGTCTGCTGTGTGGCGTCTGGCAGCCCCTGGAGGTCAGGGGTGGCATTCGTCTTGTTCAGTGTTGCGCTCCCGCACGAGGACAGGGCCCGATGAGCAGGCCTCTTCCATATGTGGGGCTTCGGAGGGCAGCCCACAGAGCTTGCAAACAGAGAGGTTGGCTGCGTCTGGGCACCCTGGGGGACTTGGGCCAGGGAGGGCAAAGACGGCAGCGGGGTGGCATGGGCTGCCATGCAGACCTGATGTCCACTCGTTTGACATCACATATCCGTGAGGACAAGCAGAGGGCTGGGGACTCACTCGCTGGAGAAGACATGCCCAAGATGTCCCAGGGATGTGATGGCAGTTTTCAGGTGTCTGACGGGCAGTGATCGAGAAAGAGCAGAGACTGTGCCCTGAATGCTCTTGGGGGGAGGGCGAAGACTGGGAAAAGGGAGGAGGAGAAGCGGCCACCCAGCCAGGAAAGTGACTGTCAGCTGCTGTAAGAAGAACTATCTAGCAACTAGTGATACTTAGTAACAGAACAGGATGCCTGATGCGTGAGCACCCAGGAGCTGGGGCATCCAAGAGCATGAGCTGCGGGAGGCGGGGAGCTGTTTAAGCTGATGGCTGCTACGACTCTTCCCACTACCCTTCGGTCCAGCCTGGTTCACACAGGGAAGGCACTGGGAGATGGTCCCTTTGGTTAGAGTCTAGTGTCCATCTCTCTTGGTTTGCCTGGGACTAAGGGGTTTCCAGGGCTGTGGGACTTTCAGTGCTGAAACCAGCAAAGCTTTGGGCAAATGGGGCCAAGATGGTCACCGACTGAAGAGTGTCCATGGGAAGGCACCTCTGCAAGTTCGCATGGCTCTGGACCCCATGAGGGGCTGGCAGAAATGCTCTGAACTCCATCTCCCCGGGGATGGCACCTGTCTAGCTGGGAGGGGCAGGCATGGTGCCCTGAGGTCAGGGATTCTCCATGATGAGAGGCCAGGCCAGTCTGAGGTCCTTCTCACTTGCTTCTGTCTCTGGGCCTCTCTTTGCCTTCCTGTAAAATGGGGGTGTGCATGGGTGGCTGGATGGCTGGAGAAGCGTTGCCGTGGCTATTGGTCACCCTCTTCTCCCTGGTCTCAGCCAGCCTCGAGCCTTCTTGCTGCACAGGGACAGGGGCGAGTGGCAGGGAGGAGCACTGCAGTGGTCTTTCCTCTCCCTGGGGCCTGTCCACCAGCAATTTCCTGCAAGTTGCCCGCCCCTGCTGTCTGTCAGACTGTCTGCAGACAGGCCCTGGTCCTCACTCTCTGTCGCTCTGCCTGCTTCTTCCTGCCTCAGCTGTTGGCAAGGAGGAGGTTGCGAGGGTTCCTTCAGGCTCCTCTTCAGACGATGGGGACACCCCACCCTGTCTCTGCCTCTCTGAAGACACAGAGCTGCCGTTTCAAGCAGCAGTGCTCAGAGGGGCTGGATGGGGTCCCAAATCTGACCAGAGCTGGCTTCATCCCCCATTGCTCCCTGTCGCTCAGCAGAGTGGGGCGGGAGGGAGCAGATGGCACAGAGAAGGGGTCACTATCAGCCTCAGAGTCAGGAAACAGACCTCACCTCTGGCCTTGGGCAAACCACTGTCCCTCTCGGAGCCTTAGTGTCCTCCTGGGTGGCCGGCCCTCCCTTCCTGCCATTTGCTTTGTGACTCAGGTCAGATGACAGGATCTGTACCTCTGACACCTAAGGTGAGTAAGCGTCTGGTTCTTATCATGAAGACCCCCATCACAGGACTAGCTCTTGCTCAGTTTACCTCTAGTCTCCCTCTTGGTCACACAAACCTGTGTAATATGCAGATTTGTTCTTGGCAGCCACACCTGAGTATGATCAAAGACACCCCCACATACCCCTTTAGACACCCCCACGGACCTTTGCACCCTCACACACAAACCCCTACTTCCAGAACTGCTTCTGAGAGAAGGTGATGGAGCGACAAAGAGACACGTCAGGATGAAAATTGGCTGGCGTCGTGCTCCAGAGCCCAAGTGGGATGTAGAGACTTTGGGGAGCAGCAGACAGGTCGGGGAGGTGGGTCAGCCAGGCGCCCAGGTCCTGCTGGTGAGCGTCTGCGCCCTGGTGCCCGTTCTGTCTCTGACTGAGCCCTGCAGGGGAGCCAGAGAACCTGGACCTGGAAGGCCACCAGCTTCTCCATGCTCCCTTCTCCACGTCCCTGACACAGAGCCTCTTTTACATGCAGGAGGAAATGAGGTAGGGAGAATGGAGGTGACTGGCCCAAGGTCATTCACAGACTGGGAGAAACCGGATCTCCCCGGGGAGGTTACTAGAAGCACTCTGCCAAGGCCGGGCTTGTGCCTGGCCTGCCCGCTCCTCTCTACCCTTGGCCTCACCTTCTTTGGGCCTCAGTTTCCTCCTTTGTCAACAGTGAAGTTGGCTCAGGCCACCCTCTGAGCTTATTTCTTGCCTCAGCACCCCCAAGATCTTCAACGTTACCCTTAGCTGTGATGGGGCTTCAGGTGGCTGCCACTCTTGTGTTGCATGTGGGTGTGGCTGGGAGGGCCCCGAGTGGGCTGTCACCCCACAAGACCCCCATGCCCCTGTCTGCTGTTCTTGGGTGGCCTTTGTCCTCAGCTCTCTCCAGAGAGACCACCTGGCTGCTCAGGGATGCTGGGTCGACAGAGGGAGGGAGCCCAACAGGGTGTGCAGGAGGCCTCATCCTGTCACAGCGGAGATGAAAGGAGCAAGTGCAGGCATTTACTGGGGCAGCAGAATATGACTCGTAGAGATCAGAGCTTCATCCAAGAGGCCCTGGTCAAGATCCAGAGGGTTAATGGAAGGAAATTCAGGGGAGCAAGGGCCAGCAGCTCAGGGCTGCGTCTTCCTTGGTGGTCTCCCTCCCTCTGTCTGACCCGCCTGTCTCTGGGTGTCTGCCTCTCCCGCCTGCCTGCTTCTCCTCCTTGTTCTGAACTCTTGATTTAGTCTGGTCGAGTCCTCCCTAGAAATCTCAAAAAGCACTTGGGGCCAGGCCACATACTGTGTCCCAGGCTGTCCCCTGGTGCAATCAGCGCCACCTGGAGGTGGGAGGGTGGGACCATTATAGCTGGAAGGGGACCTGGGTGGTTGGTACCCTGAGTGACATGAGTACATGGGGACATTGTGCAAGACATCCTTGAAAGAGAGATGGGGTTTTAGAGAATGGTGAGTCTTCTGCTCAGAGCTCAGGGCTGAGAAAGCTGCTGACGGGAAGGGCTGGTGCAGAGGAGTCTTTGCAGCCATGGACTGAAGCAGAGCAGGTGCGGGGCAAGGAGTGGGCTTAGGGTGCAAATCCCTAGGTTGGGAGCCAGGGCAGCCGATACTGGAAGAGGGCTGTGCATACCCAAAGTGAAGATGGGTAGTGGGCAAGGTCAGTGGCCATACAGCGTTCAGGACAGTGGAAAGGCTGGTGGTGACTCCAGTCAGAGCAGCTTCCATGGCGCATGTTGGCACGGCGATGGCAGGGGTGGGGAGGAGTGAGAGGAAAGTGAGGTGTGGGCTGAGCAGGCATAGACATCACTGGGGTCCATGGACGAGAGAGAGCCCACCCCTGCACGCTTTGTACACTTGAGATGAATGTTTGGGGGGCGCCACACAGAGCCTGGCTGTCCCGGGAGCACACGAGCTAACGATGGGAGCCCCAGGCTTCAGTCACAGTGGCTCCCGAGCTGCTCTGCGCAGACCACGGCCAGAGGGACTTCACTCTCAGGACCATGCCGATAAATCACCAATAAATCTACTCGAACAGCGTGGGTGGTGCCCGGGCCAAAAAGCCAGGCCAGGGACAGGATGACTGAAGGAATTCTGGATTTGGACTTGGAGGAAACATGGTGGCTGTTCTAGAATGTCTGAAGGTCTGTCCCAGGGAAGGGGAATTCTGCTCACCCAGGGATGACTCCTGGACGCAGAGCTACCTCTAGAGACGGGAGGGGCAAGAGACAATTTTCAGTCAAATGGGGAAGTCTCTAAGTCAGCATTGGCCCCAGTGGCTGCCAGAGACATGGAGACAAGCGCGAGAGTCCCATCACTGCAGTAGTGTGAGCAAAGCATGGTGCTTTGTCCTGTGTCCTCACAACCAAGTGCCTGAGGAGCATGCGGTTCAAGAGAAATCCAAGACTCGCTTGGCATGACCCCTGCTCTTGGGGGCAGATGCTGCTGTCTGGGAAACATGATCAGAGAGTCACACGGGGAGGTGTTGGCAAGAAGACAGTGGGGAGTCTGAGGTCGGGTCCACCTTTTTGGAGGAACTTGGGCCCAGGTAAAGCTGCCCTGAGCGGCACATGCTGTTCCACGGATACTGAGCAGCCTGTCCTTGGAGGAGCGCAGCTGAAGCCAGGTGACCTTGAGCCAGGGATGCTGGAAAAGGTACTCCGACTTTGGGCACAAGGAAGGGGTTGGATGTGAACAGATGATCTCTGTGGTTCCTTCAAGTCCAGAGCAGCTTGGCAGAGAAAAGCGCCCGCAGAACTCTGCACGACGCACAAGGTTACCAAGGACAAGTGGAGATCCCAGTGTAGCTGGCGGGAGGAAGGCGGGTGGCAGGCAAGGGAAAGCAGGCCCCTGAACAAATGAGGTGGGGCGCAAAATTAACGAGGCTGGAAGAAGGCTGAGCTCAGGGACTCATTTTTAAAAACTGTCTTTGAGCAAGAAAAGCGAGGGAAAGAAATGCGGGCAATGGGATACAATGGAGACAGTGAATGCCTCTGTTGACCGCCAGCCATTTGGCCAGAGAGAGGGGCCTGCAGAGCAAGGAAGAGCTTCATACCAGCGGGTCTGGGTGACCCCTGCAGGCCATGTGGGGCACAGAGGATTTGGTGATGGATGCTGGACAGCAATTGGGGCAAACACCTCTGGCCCACACCTGGAAGGTACCTGCTCACCTCCATTCTGTGCCCTGCCCCACCCTTAGTCACCGCACCGCCACTTGCTCTGACCCTGACCTCTTTCCACTCAGACCTTCTTTCTACGTGCCTGCCACGTTCCCTTGTACAGTGAGAGGCTTGTCCTGGATGACCTCTAGTCCTTCCACTCTGTGGCCCCTAGAGGGGTGGGTACAGGGGCTGCTGAGTCACTCCATGGATGACTAGGTGTCTCCTTGGGGTGCCGGGGCGCCTTGGGGCCTTGGCCATCCTGCTCCGCCCCAGGGCAGGTGGCCTGGAGCTCCCTGACACAGAGACTCTGTTGGATCCTTTCTGCCGGCCCAGAGGACATGCTGGCTGGCTGAGCAGGTGGATCTAGTGTATTCCACCACCTGTATGCCCTCTGGTACAGGACATACTGATTGTTTTAGAAAGATTCCATCCTTCACTGGATGGGGGTGGTGGGTAAAGGAAGAGGAGGAGTTAAGAGAGGAGTGAAAAGGGGAGTCAGGTGCCCTTAACACAGACCTGAGCTACTGGATCTCTGAAGAGGAAAGTGCACTTCCCGCCACCCCCAGGGCCAGGCTTCCCTAGTGTCATCTTGGATCTCTGCAGAGTGATACTGGGGTCTAAGAGCAGGGCCAGGAGGGCAGTTAATGGTGAGAATTGGCTCTTGACCAGGGGTCCTTCTGTGTTGGGGGAGGGGATCTCAAGGTGTCCATCTGTAGTGAGGAGGTGGCAGGGGACTGCATTTGAACTGGGCCCCTTAGTTGCTGTCCTGGTCTATGCTTCCACTCTGGGGAGAGGCCATGAAGGCTGGGGGCAGAGTGGGTCTCAAGGCTCAGCCTCCCTGCTCTAAGCAGCTTCAGCAGACATCAAAGCTTCAATCCCTTCACTGCCATGGCCCTTGGTCAGGGGGTGCAGTAGCCCAGGGTTCCGCTGAGTCCTTCCAGGTAATGGCCCCCAGCCCAGCCCAGCCCAGCCCAGTCCAGCCCAGTCCAGCCCAGCCCAACCCCAGGAAGGTGGGATGAGAGCTGGAGTCCCAGAGGTGGGGTGCAAGACTTCAAATGAATCCTTAGCCACTGGGGAGCTGACTGCAAAGGCCCTTTCTCCAGGACTGGCCTGCTTCCCCTTGGGCCTCGGGACGAGCTTAGCAAAGGCCACTGTCAGCTTGGAAAACTCTGAATGGTCCAGGGCCTGAGAGTCTCCACACCCTGACACTCTACGCGGTCAGACCCTCAGGGAACAGCTGGGGTCTGAGACCCAGACAGGAAGGGAGTCATCTTCGGTCACAGCACAGGAATGGGAGGAAGAACACAGAGACATTATCCTGAGCTTTCCTGAGGCCATGCCATGGCTCTAGGGATAGCCCCCATTTCTCTGAGACCCCATTCCCTTCCCTTTTAGCCAATTCCCCTGAGCCACTGTCTTCTAGGATGTATGTGGGCAGCTGGGTGGGGATTGGCTAGGGGCGCGGAGAGTTAAATCATCCCACTTGCCAGAGCCCCCGGACTTGGTGAGCAGGGCCCAGGGAGGATTAGGATGAGCAGTTCTCTGCTCACTGTGCTGGCTCTCAGGAAATTCAGTCCCCAGAGACCCTGCAGTATCTTTCTCCCTATCTAGAACGTGACGGTGGAGGTGAGGGGGCTGGAGAGGGTCCCAAAAATCTGTCCCTTATCTGGCTACAGTGATGCCGTGAGTTCAGGCTGCCCCCAAAGATGTGCTGTGAGGCTGGGGAGGGCTCCAGATGAGCTGAGTCAAGTCAGCTGCGCCCCTGCTCCCAGCTCACCTAGTGGCTCTACACTGGGAAGACCTTGAAGAGATTCAGCCAGTCAGACCCCTCAAGAATCTGCCACCAGAGGCCTGGCTAAGTTCGGGGCGGGAGGTGTCGCAGTCTGTCCTCCAGGAAAATAGACAAACCTGGATGGTCTGGGGGAGCCTGGAATCCAGCAACCACTTCCCACCTTGCCTGTTAATTGCCAGATTGATTTCAGATCCCAGTCTCCAGGAGGACCCAAAAATCAATCCCCTCCACTCCTTTTTCGGATTGGGAGTTATTCTGAAAGCCACAGCTGCTCCGGCTGCTTTGGCTAAGCCTCCTGTTGAACAGTGGGTTTCAAGTTCTCAAGCATGCCCCCGCTGTGTGGGGCTGCGTCCCCTCCACATCTGTGCCTAAACAGGAAAAGTCTTACCCTGAAGGCTAATGTGACAACTCAGGGGGTGTAATTGGAGGGGCATTAAGAAAGCTCCTATCCCCCAATTTTCCTCCTATGGAGACAATCTGATGTCTATAATCCCACCGTTAGGAAGTCATTCCTTTGGATGAATGTAGGTCAATAGCTTCCAAAATATGGAGGCACGGGAGAAGGAATTGTAAGGGCTGTCGCTGTTCCAGTTCTGTGTGAATGGAGGCACTGGAAGCCTTGGGGCATCAGGCAAGTCTGTGAGGTCTGGGGAAGAGGGGACGGTATCAGGTGTGGGGAAGGGAAGGGACATCCTGGGATAACTTGGTTTCAAGGTCACTTTCCCCAAGGAGAATGAAAGCCCAGAGGCAGAACTCAGACCAGGGAGCTGGCTCTGGCTGCAGGTGGAGGCGCACCAGGAGCCAGGGAGGGTACAGGCCACCTGGGACATGGGGATGTTTGAGGAGGCACATGCCCATCTAGAGTGTCCTCCCGTGGGCAGAGCCGTCTCACATCTGCCTCGAGTGGAGCAAGAGTCCGTCCCTGGAGCCGTACAACAGGGGCCAAGAGTGGCCTGAAGTTGAGAGTATGGGTGGAGGGGTTTCGGGAGAAGGAACATGAGGCATCGGGAGGGCACCTCATGCTTTGGGGGACTTGTTCCCGGTTGAGACAAAAGCTAGTTTGTGGCAGAGAGGGATGGAAAGATGGGGGAACTCCAATGGTCAGGCATCTGCTGTGGCTCCAGCCCTGTGCCAGGCACGGTGACAGTCTGTAAGGTCACCACAGCCTGTGAGAAGGAGGCTGTCAGCCCCGTATCTTAGATAAAGACACTGGAATACACGAGGTGAGGTGACACGAGCAAGGTCGCACATTGCTCACGCACAACCGGGGTTGGAGTGTTCTGTTGCCGCCTGGCTTCTGTCTCCCCACCGCCTCCTGGGTGGAAGGGATCCGGCTCTGACCCAGACTCCTGCAAGTTTGGGGAGGCTTCTTGACAGGAGAGCTGATTGGGGGAGGGCATGTTGAAACGGGAGCCTGCACTCAAGCACCCACAGTGCCAGGAAGCTCAGGGTGCCTGGTGACTCTCTGTTCTTCTGTTACCCGCCAGATGCACCCAGCCCTGCTCCTCACCTCTCTGACAGCTGCTCTGGCTCAGAGTCCCCTGCATGGTGGGGCCAGGGCAGCCCTGCTTCTGCTCACAGCCACTCATCCGACTGGAGACATGCGGCCCTGTGGCTCACTGTGGGTCCCCTCCTGGCATGATGGCATCATTGTTCATCCTGGCATAAGGACCTGATTCCTAAGGCAGCACTATGTTTCCACATCTACCACAAGGGACACTTTTCCTGCTAGTATCACAGATGGTCAGCGATGCCGAGGCCTCGTCCCACCCTGTGTCTATCACTGTGGCTGGAGAGGCTCCCTGAGGTCAGCTTCCCCCCACCTTGCCCCATATAATCTCTCAAGGTGTGTCCTCACTTTTCCAGCCAGGGGTGTGTGTGTGTGTGTGTGTGTGTGTGTGTGTGTGTGTGTGTGTGGTGAGAAAGTGAAGCAGTAACTGTGAAACATTTGGCGCAGTTATAGAAAACAAGTCATCTTTCTGCCCAACCCCGGAGCCCCATGAATGGAGGGGTCACGTCTGTTTTGAGGCCCCAGTGTGCCTCGTACGTGGTGGTGCTCAGTCAGTATTTGCGGAGTGAGTGAGTGGCTGAGCGTGTGAATTAGAACTCTGGCTCCCTCAGCTCAGGAAGGAGAGATGGGGAGATGAGGGGTGGTGGGCATCTCTGGGTGACCCACTCAGTTCTTGCTCAGCCTCCACTGTGCTGTGGCCCTTAGTGAGTTGCTGGAGGTCTCTGTGCATAGAGCCCCAAGGATGCAGCCAGATGGGGAGAACGGCTGGTAACACGTCAGTGCTGGGGCGAGTGGGTGGACAGAAGGAGGCTGCCTAGTGTGAACCGCAGGGAAAGTGGGGAGCTCTCCACCTGGGGGTGAGACCGACACACATTGGAGCTCAGAATAATTCTGGAGGACTAAGAAGGAAGATGCCCCAGGCCTGACCGTGGGGCTGACAGGTGCCAATGGGGCCTGATTGGGGGTTTGACTGGGGTTTTGGGGCTAGGGACTGATTCCAGCAATAGCTGGGGTCCCCTAGTGATCACCGCATGAGGAAGTGATCAGGACTCAGGCAGACTTGAGGCTAGTTCTCCGATGGGGTCAGAGGTTGGGGTTGATTTCAGGACGTTACCTGGGCTGTGTGGGTGACTCTCTCAGGTAGGGTCAGCACAGCCCCGGCAGAGTTCCTGCCTGATGGTGTCAGCTCTGTGGTCCTGGCCTTCCACGCCTTGAGTGTCAGTTCACTGAGTGGGTGGACACTGGAGGATTTCTGAGGGGTTGGTCTTGGAAGTGTCCTCTTTGTCCCTAAGGCATCCTCAGGGAACTTCTGAGGTGCCCAGGGATCCTCTTCCCTGGGGATGTGTTATGGGGGGAAGTATAGAACGGCCCAGAGGGCACTTTGTCAACCCCTTCCCACCCACATCTTCTAATCTTCTCCGCAGTCCTGGCAAACAGTCATGAGATGATACCCATTTTACAGATGAGAAAAACAGAGGCCCACAGAAGCTAAGGTCACTGAGGAAGGAGGAGCAAAGAGGCAGAGCTGGGAACAGTCTTTGACTTCCTGCCTGGTGTGACACCCTCTGATAGCTTGGTGACTGCCCACTCCTGGGCGCCCTACCCAGATTGCCAGTCCCAGGCACTCACACCTAAGGCCCTACTGTTCATGGGTACCCTGCAGAGGTTAACACACCGGGCCTGCCCTGCAGCCACTGCCAAGTCTGTCCAAGTCGCCTCAGTCATCAGCAAGTCACATCGCTGACATCACGACCGCATAAAATTAATTTATTTAGTTAAGGGAGGTGTTAATTAAGAGTTCTCATTTATTGTGTCTTTGCAGACAGCTCTCGGGGGCTTCTGAGTTGTCAGTGCTGGTGACAGCAAAAGCTAATGGTATCACAAGTTATTAATAGGATGATTTGAGAGGGGGAGAGGGCAGGAGCTAGGGCTGTGGGGGAGGGAGGGAGGGAGCAGGCTGGGGGAGGGGAGGGAAGGGTCCCCTCCTTTCTTCTTGAAAAGTGGCCTCCCCTCTGCAAGTTGACCTAACAGTGGCATCCTCCAGGGGGCTCAGTGTTCGCTGGTAGGTCCTGTGGTGTTCAGAAATGTTGGCAGAGATAAGACGTTTACAGAGATGGTGAGTAGGCTGTGAGCTCTGGAGGGAATGACAATTGCCACTGCTCATCCCCCTCCGCTGTGGCCCATGCACCCTGTTCCTGGAGTTTGTTTCCACATCGGGAGCAACTTCTTTACTTATTTGCTCACTTTGCCCTGACCCTAGGCTTCTTGGGGTGCACATAGTGACTGGGTTAGCTCTGGATCCCCAAAGTCTAGCACAGAGCTCGGGACATAATGGGAGGTGAGAAGAATGAATTAGGGTCATCCTGTCCCCCAGCCGTCTCCAGGTCTGCCCTCCACACTGAGAGATCCTGAGGTCTGGGAAGAGAACCATGGGGGAGAGATTCACAGCCCCCCAGCGTCCAGCCCCCAGTTCCTCGAGCTCGTAGCCATGGACAGACACACCTGGAGAGACCTTTGCGGAGGAAGGTGGGGGTGTGAGTGCAGGTGTGGCTACCAGGGTGGGGTAGCAGATGGGGAACCGTTGGTAAACTGCGCAAGGACCCACCATGGGTACTCATGGGGAAAGAAGGGATTAAACTGGTTGAGGTAGACATCAATGACGGCAGGGAACCAGCTGGGGCAGCGGGAAGAACACAGCCAAAGAGCTTGGATGCCCATGTCTGTTCCCGACAGGCTCTGTGACTTTGAGAGGACGTGTGCTTCCCGGGCTGTCGTTCACTCATCTACGAAATGGAGTGACGGCCCTTCTAGAGCCGGTTCCCGCCGTGGGCGAGTGGCCCCTAGGCCTGCTCGGGAGCACAGAGAGCAGCAGCACATGCTCCAGAGCTGAGCCACGCAGGAGCCCTGGGCATCAAGTCACGTTAGCTCTCAGTTGAAGGCCACTCCTGGGAGTTCTTAATGCCCTGGTTTTTCTGATCCTCCCTGCACAGTCAGCTCAGAGGACCCCAGCAGTCAGAGAAAGGCCTTAGGCAAACTAATGGAGATGCTGGCATTGGGTCAGTGTGCCCTGAAACAGTGAGGGTGATGGAGTCTGGGTGGAGCACTGACAGCACTTGTTACCGTGACCCAGCAGGGAGAAGCTTCCAGAAAGGAGGTCAGTTTCCACAAAGCCTCAGTCATCCACCCCTGGGTGAGCAAACCTCCACGTGTACCCTTCTTGATTGGAAAGAGTCATGATATAGAAGGGGGATCGCAGTACTACTTAGAACTCCTCAGCTACCTGAAAAAGGTCTGCACTGGGGACCCTGGATCTCGGACATGATTAATTCAGGGCTGTGGAAGAAAGCATTGAGACGTTCTTGCTTAGCTTCAGGGGCTAGTTTCAATTTTAATCTACAGTCAGGGACCCAGTCAGATGGACTCCCTAGGACCTTATTTTATTTTTCAAAACAAAACCCTCTAAGACACGGGTTCAGTTTGTTGTTTAAGTAGAAACTTTCAGACGTATGGCATTTCCAGTTTTCCTTCAATGGCCCACGTGCACTCACCACTCTGAGTCCAGAATATTCTGAGATGTGAGCTGAGAGGCTGGAGGAGGCCACTTGGCAAGATGAGAGTCATAACAGTCAGAGAGTTAGGGAAGGAAAAGCTGGGAGAGAATGTGGGAAGGTGGTGGGAGGCAAAGAGAAGGCATTGGTCAGTCAGAGTGACAGTGCTGGGTCATCCAGTAGGCTAGGAGAGAGGCGGGGGTATCTAGAGAACAAAGAAAAGAGGAAAGAATGAAGAGAAGAGGAAAGAGAGACAGTCAGATGTGGGGGCAAAACATGAAGGAAAAAAGAGAGGGTGCTGGAATTGAGGCAGAAGAGGCGAGGTGGAAGGAAGGTGGGAACAGGGTGAGGTGCGGGCATGGAGGCCCCAAGCTCTGGAGTCTTTCCCTCTGCCAAGCATCTGCACAGCAGATAAATACAGTACAGCTGGGCTTTTTTCTCGTCTTAATTGACATCTTCGAATCTGTCCCCGCTTGACAAATCAGGCCATTTATTATTAGCGATGACAGGGATAAATATCACAGGCATTCATTTTACATCTGGGTCCCCTGATAATAGAAGTCAACACTCCAGTCCCTCTCCCAGGGGTCCCTCGCCCCTTCCTAGGGTTTCCTTGTAGGGAAAATGGGTGGCCAGGAGCTGTCCCTGGCTGTGTGCTGAAAGCACCTACAAACCTCTCAGGGGGAAGCGGGGCGAGTGGGAACTGTCCATAACCTGAATGGTGCTGAAATGCCCCTGTCTCACTCCCAGGGGCCAGCTCAGTGGCTGCCAGCAGGCACAACCTGTGTACTGCCGCACGCATCTACTGACCCCAAAGGATACAGAAATCCCAGCACTGGCACGGCAGCCGCACACTTCCTCCATATGACATAATTACTTCTGGCATGGAATTGAGTGGATTAAATGTAACATGTCCAGCTCTGGTTCTAAATGCCCTGGATGACTTTAAGCATGGCCCTTCCTGTTTCTGAGTCTTAGTCTTTCCACCTGTTCCGTGAAGGGCTGGATTAGATGCTCTCTCGAGATCCTCCCAGCTCTAGCCATTTTTGCTGCCCAAACCCTTTATTAGATTTCCTCTGCTTACAGAATCAAGTTCTAAATTCTTTAACCAGACCCCGAAGGCCCTCTCTGATTCCTTTCCACTTTCTCACACTATCCTCTTCCTAGTCATAAGAACCTTCTCTCCAGCCCCAGACACATTCTCCTTTTTCACTTCTGAGTCTCTGCCATCCCCACTGTCCTGCTTCCTCTTCTGACTCCCTCCATACTTAATCTCTGAGAGGATGAACTGTCTGGGCCCCAACTCATACCCAGCTCGGTGCAATTCCAGCTTCTTCAGCCAAAGCTTTTCAACCAGGCCTGTGTCTTCTTTGGCTCTGCAGGGCTGTGTCATGTTCTGAGTTGTGGGGGTAAGTAACTTACCAGAGTTTCCAATGATTGTTTGTATGGTAGAGTATTTCAATCTAAGAAGTCCTTTTAATAAAAACCACTCTTACTCTTTCAAGACTGTCAGCGAAGGAAGAGTTACTCCCAGGGGAGGTTAGTTAAGGTTTGTAGCTCCCTCTTTGAGACAGAATCCTTCAGGAGTTCTTGCTCCACGTTGGCAGCAGTGGGTAAGGTCTCATTCACATAGAAAAGGGCCCGACCTCATCTCCTCATGGAGGTACTGAGACACCAGATTGTGTACACAAGTCCTCATCTCTCTGTTTGCTCAGAGCTTTCAGGAGTTCACCCCAACCTTGACTGAATAGTTATGATGGCTGATTCAGCTTCATTTTGGGGAAACTTCAGGAAGCTCCCCATTCACCCACTGGAGTCCAGACTGTTCCATAGAGAGGTTTTCTCTCTTGAACTCAACTTTGGAGGATTCAGCATGATTTTATTAATGTGGGCAGGGGATTTCCTTGCCCACTATCAGTCCAGGTGAATTGTCTTTCTGGATTATGAAAACCAAGGGACTTCCATCTGTCATGGAGAGCAGTCAGATAGTGGGTCAGGTGACTCTCCTCCATGAAATTCATGTGGAAATGATGATGGCCCAGTGGGCGAATGCATCCCCTCTCTGTCTCAGCAGGGGAGGCAGAATAGTTTCCTGGAAGTCTAGCAGAATCCTTGGGATTCCATGTTGGTTAGTGGCTCAGTTGGGTCTCACAAACCTGAACCATGTGGTTGGTAGCCTCAAGTTCCACCAGAGTGGTGAGCTGCAGGACACTTCCTTTCCCCAGATATAATGGCATCTTCCAGAACTTCAGAGTTCTCTAATGAAAACCCACAATATCAAAGATCAAGGGTCTTGGCGATTGCCTAGATTCTGAGTCATCTCCATTAAAAAATGGGAAAATGGAGGCCCAGGAAGGGGAAACCCGCTGCCCAAGGCGACACAGCAGAGAAAGGAGCAGCTTAGACTCTGGCTGCCATGCTTTCCCTCATTGCCCTGCCTCTTATTTGCACTGCAACAGATTTTTGGAGGTGGAAATGCCTCATGATCTTGCTGCTCTAATGGTGGAACTTCAGGCGTGAAGACAGGTGGTGTGAGGCCTGTTAGGGTTACATGAGGAGGGGCTGGTGCCTCCTGCCTTGCAGAGAAGACCTATGAACTCAGATGAGAGGACTTCACAGAGAGGGGAGCCTCAGGATGCCCTTAGAGCAAGCACTTATGACTCTGAACTCTCCCAGGATGATGGGAGGGTGGAAGGGCTTCGTTCATCTCTGCACTGAGGAACAGATGACTCAGAAGGAGCTAATGAAGCTGTCTTTCCACCACCACACCGATACAGTGATGGATAGCTCATGGGGAGAAGGCAGGTGTTGGCACATGGCCCATTGGGCATGGTAGAGAATAGCACGTCCCTCATTGTCGCTGTGGGTCACAGTCATTGCTGGGCCTCCTGGGAGGGTATGTGTGGGTTCTGGTGTACAGTGAAAAGGATGTCAGGGAGAACGTGGGCCTCTCATAGCCCCTTTGTGTGGAAGGAAGAGATAAATCCAAGTTAGCAGAGACAGTGCAACCATATAATGAGCAACCTGCTCATTGTCCAAATGGAGGTATAAAGGCCTAGAGGTGGGTGTGGACCAAGGTTACATAGCAAGTTCAGGGCAGAGGTTTCTAAAAAGGGTCTAGGTGGTGCAGGAGAGGGGAAAGAGCAAGAGAGACCTCAGGGTACATCACTGTGTTGCTGTCTTCCTCTGTTGGGAGGTATTCTTTCAACGTCTTGCTTAGCATTCACGGCCTTGATGATCTCTTCTGTCTCCCTTTGCAGCCCAAGCCATCTGCATTTCTCTTCCAACCTCCAAGCCCTAGCTCATGCCCTGCGAAGACAGGTTATCTGCCAAGGACCGCATGTCTGTCGGTCTGTCTGGTAATCTATGAGAAGCATTAGTTCAAATGCCCTTGGTCATTGCACATTCTATGTGGCATTTGGAACTATCCTCTGCATGAGGCTCCCACTTGAGTGGTGTTCTATCACCAAGTGTCCCTCTTCCATTATTATTCTGGGAGACTACACCTGCCCAAGAACTTTCTCTTCATGGCTGCCATTCTGAAATTTCAGAAGGGAATACTTCTACTTGAGAGCAGAAGTCTACTTTCCCAGTGTGTGGGGAACACATCAGACCCAAAAGAGAGTGAGGGATTGCAGGAGAAAAGGGCAAGTGAGTCCTTGGCCTCTCTAAAGGCCCAGAGAAGTTTCACTCCCATGATGGCCTCTGCAATCTTCACTTCCCAAAGGTCCAGTCTGGCCTGGGGTGGGCTTGTGGGATTTGTCAGAAGAGGCTGGAGAAAGAGCAGGTCTCAGGTGTGGTTGTTCCCTTCACCTCTGTGAGGGACCCCTAATCATGCAAAGTGCTCTTGTAGTCATTAGCTCACCTGACAGGTGCCATCAGAGCCTGGTTCATCTGCTTGAAATCATTAGCTCCATCACCCAGATGAGAACACTGAGCCAACGAGAGACGTGGTAAGTGCATTAGTGGTATTCATTCACTTATTTATCTCAATACATATTCATCAAGCCCCTCCTCTGGCCAGACACAGTGTTAGGTGCTGGTAATATGGAGGCGAGGAAGGCAGACGTGTTTTCTGGATTCAGGGCCTTTCAGAAAACCCAGGTACCTGATCAATGGCTCTTTGGCTCCTGGAGGGACATGTATTGCCAGAATCACTGCCTTGAGAGTTTGCTTTTAACACACAGCACCCAGCTTTGCACCGCTGCGCTCTTCCTCTTGTCCCTGGGTTTTCTTTCAAACCCTACAGTCAAGGGTACCACCCTTGACTCTGGATTGTCCACTGGCCTCCTCCCAGTGCTCTATTCAGGTCCCACCTGCCAAAGTTTCCTCCTTTATCCATCACTTTATCCACTTATTGTTGGCAGGAGATGAAATGAAGAGGAAAACCTTGGCCCATATGGCCCCTTTGATGAGGGGTGGGAAGTAAGAATCCCACCTATGGCCCCCAATTTCCTGCTGCCTCAAGTAGATAAATGGACATCTAGACCCTCTAGGGTCAAGATCACCCAGGGAAAGGGACCTTGTCTGGATGCCACAGCAGACTCCCCCCTCCCACCCCCACCTTATGTTCCTCATCTTCAGCTCACCAAGGCCAGATTTGTCTTGCAAAGTGGCATCATTATAAACACATCAGCCTCCTCTGGACGTCTGCACCCGCCGCTCCCGCTAGCCCATCCAGGCTCGATTACATCTGAGGCTGTCTGGGGTAATTAAATGACATTAGGACGCATCCCCTGCCGTAATGCAGTGTTCAAAGCCCTGGGCTCCTGTGTCCTGGGAGCCACCGCTGCACCAAAGTCTTGTCTGCTTAATGCACCGCGCTGTGACTGCAGCTAATTACTCGGAGGACAGGCCTCATTAGCGGCGGGTTTGGTCTGCCTCTCCCACTCCCTGACCCACTAGGTGACAACCTGGCCTCCCCTCTCCTTCAGCAGGCCCAGCTCACCTCACTTTGCTCCTTGGGCAGGATTAGAGTAGGGCGAGGGTATTCTCAAAAGAAGGCTTATCTGGCTGAACAAGGTCATGACCTAAGGTCCAGGGCCTTCACGACCTTTCTGATTGCTTTATTCATTTAGTGGGAACCAAGGTCCAGAGGGGGTTACCGACTTGTCCAAGGTCACACAGCACAGGTGAAATGTGCTGTCTCTCCTAAACGGCCATGTTTAGAGAGGTGGACTCGACTGTGGAACAGTGCATGACCAGGGCCCATTGGGTCCAGAGTTAGTGGGAGAAAGGGCTCAGGGAGACCCGGAGCAGAGCAGGGTGAATGCATTCTCCCAGAGGCACTGGTTCTGCTGCTTTTCCAGGCATCGGTTCTTTTGCCTGGCATCTCTTCTCCTGATGCCCTCTCTCTGCCCCTTATACCTGACCAATTCTTTATCCTCCAGGTCTCACTTCTTCCAGGAAGCCCCCGAACCCTGAGCCTGAGTTTAGTGAGCTTCATGCTCCCTGCGTATTCTATGCGTCCCTGTCCCTGTACTCACCACTCTGATTTATCTAAGCCCAGTCGCTTGTCCACACCCCACGTGACTCTAAATCCACAATGGGAAAGATCTGAGACTTTTTCGTTTGTGTTTTTTCCCAGGTGCCTAGCACAGCACCTAGCTTATAGACAGCTTCTCATGAGAATGCTACAATGAAAGGTCAATGAGGAAGGACCTGTACACTTGTAGGCAGTGGACTTCTTAGAGAATATTCTGAAAGATTCACTCCAGAAAAATTCATGTGTCTATGCCTAGTAATATTTGCCATGAAATTTTGGGCCATCCTGAATTCCAGCATACCTCCAGAGATGTGCATGGAATCCCAGTTAATTGTATTTGAACCCAAGTGCTGGTTCCTCGGTAGTTGGAATCTTCAGTGTGGACTACTTTGGGGACCTGGTTCCCCCACCCCCACTGCCTCCTCCTCAGATCCCCCAACAGACCCATCTGCCAGTGTACTTCTCCCAGCATGCCACAGCAGTTTTGCCTCCATGTCTTTGCCTCTGATGTACCTCCTGCCAGGGATGCCCCTTTCACCAAACCCCTCCAAATCTCACTATCACCCAGAGCTCGACATACTTGTTCACCCCCTCTAAGAAATAGATGTGATGACAGAATTCTAAAGATATCCCCTTGTGATTCCTGTCCCTGGTTATTCAATTAAATGCAAATGTAGTTGCGTCTTGGAAAGAATGTTAAAGATGGAATGGAAGTTACTGACCAGCTTATCTTGAAAGAAAGCGATTGGCTTGGATTACCCGGGTGAGTCCTTGAAAACAGGAAGGCAGAAGAGTCAGAGAGATGTGGAAGAGAAAAGTGAAAGGGGGAAGTCAGAGACACTCAAAGAAGGAGAAGGACTTGAGCCTCCATTGCTCAAGTTTTCATCATGGAGGAAGGGGTCCATGAGCCAAAGAATGCAAGCGTCCTCTGGAAAGTAAAAAGAACTGACCAACACTCAGGGATCTCAATCCTACATCCACGTGGAACAGAATTCTGCCCAAACCAGAATAGACTTTGAATTGGATTCATCCTCAGAACCTGGAGAAAGGCTCACAGACTGACAACACCTGGTGTTGGTTTTGCGAACACCAGCACAAGCAGCCAGATGAGCCACACTGCACCTGGACTTCTGACGTTCAGAACTGAGAGACAGTGGGTTGCTGCGAGCATAAGCCACTAAATGTGTGGCAATTTGTTATAGAAGTGACAAAAAATTAGTACGTCCTTTGTGATAGGTTAAGTAGGGCCATGAAGTTTTTGAACTTACTGCTTTGACGAAGGAGGGCAGCCGAGGTGAGGCTGTGCCTGAGAAGGGCCCCACGCTAAAATCGCTGGCAGCCTCCACCTTGGTTCCTTGGAGCCAGGAGCTGCCATGTAAGAAATAGAACTACACTGAGGTCGCCATGTTGTGAGGAAGACCAAGCTAACCATATAAAGAAACCATGTGAAGATCAAGAGATGCCTGGTCAGTCATTTGAGTCATCCTAGTTGATACCACAGACATGGAGCAAAGACAAGTCATCCTCACTGTACCAGATCTGAATCCCTGACCCAAAGTGTGGTGAGATAATGATGAGAATGATAAATTATTGTTCTTAAGTCATTACGTTTTCAAGTAGCTTATTATATAGACATGGATAATTAGACCACCATCCGTGACAGTCCCATCTCTCTCTTCTTTTAATATCTGCAGCATGAGCATTACTCATGCCCATGATTCCAGAATCATGATATTGGTACCAGAAACTGATGTCAGTTTGTTGTCAGTATGTTGAAGCATGAAGGATTAGTGTAGGGTTGCTCGATTTCCCCTGCCCTGAGGATCTGCCTGTTTGGCAAGTTTCATGGCACATCTGGAAGCCTCATGTGACAGCAAAGCACAGCAATCTGTGAGCTAACTCAACTTTCTCAGAGGCTGCACCTGCCAGCCCGTCTTTGTTAAACCAGCGAAACTTGCTCTGTGCTCATGCTTTTGACCAGAGTCCTTCTCATGTATCATGTGGATGGACCTTTTTTCCCAGACCCCTGAGACCCTCAGAAAGAAAGCAGTCCCTGCTAGTGGCAATCAAGTAGAAGAGATGCCATTCACCTTTCTGGACATGCCTAAGGACTGCTTTCTCCATGTCACTGTGAACTGCTGGGACTCTCTCTTCCCTACTCTCATCTCCTCTGGCGTCCCCGCTACTCACCTTATAGAATAGAGATAAACATTTCCCCACCAGCTTTGTCCAGTGCCCTAAGTTAACAACTCACCTGATCATACTTTAGGTTACTCACAGGAAGCAGCAGGACATGATACAAAATGTTAGATTCAACCAAACCCAAAGACAACCATGCGTCTTTGTGATCATACTTGGTCTTGTCTTCTTAGGGGAATGAGGACAGAGACCAAGTCTTAACTTCCCTGTGCCCCAGTGGCACCCACCCAGCATGAGACTAATGACACCAATGAATGTTAATCAATGAAGCATTGGTGAATTGTGAGTCCAGACATCAGAGCTAAGAGGGCCTCTTCTATCGTCTATTGTGGCTGTCAAAGCTATCTGCGTAGAGACTCTTCATTTAAGTGAATCTTGCTTGATGCCACACAGCTCCTCTTGGAATTGGAATAGGGTGCAAAGCACGGCTCCCTTTGCCTCCCCATCACTCTCACAGAATTTCTGAAGCAACTCTGGGAACCCCAGAGTTTAGTGAGCACAGTTGGAAAGCCATGAATTCACTCACCGATGACTTTACACCAGAGGATGGAGGCTCAGAGAGGGCTTATGACTTGCCTAGCATCCCTTAGTTAATGGAAACATTGTGATAAGAATCACATTTCCTAGCTCCAGGCACTTCCTTCCTCATCCTGCTACCTGAGGGGCAAATCATGCAACAGCAAATGTAGCAAAGTCTAGAGTGATCTTGAGGTCAACAGGTTTGGGATGCAGGATTTCTTTTGCAGGTCTTCTGACACTCAGGCCAGCATCTGCTTGCATGCCTTCAGGGACGGGCCGCTCACTACTCCCAAGCATTCTGTTTAATGGTGAGCCTGCTCTAGATCCTAGAATGTTCTAGTTTATGTGGAATCTGAACATATCTTCCTAGAGTTTTGCTTCATATTTCCAGGATAATCATTTATTGTGTGTCTGAGAGGGCAGAAATCTCATACCTTGGTCTAGCTCCCTGGGAAGCTTACTTGTGTGTGTGTGTGTGTGTGTGTGTGTGTGTGTGTGTGTGTGTGATTGTCACTTTCCCACATTTAGCTGTGATGGGGCAAACTGTCTCTGTCTTGACAAGCCAAACCTAAATTTCCTTGGTCCCATTCTAGGCTGGTGGTCTGCGGGCTGCCAGGGTCGGGTGACGCTGCTCATACCAGGCTCAGGGCTTCAGTAGGAAAACCAGCCGTGATGCAGGCAGAGCCATGCTGTGGGGTAAATTAAGAAGAAGGAGGGAGGCAAATGAAGAAGGGTCTCCAGCTCTCTTGGCAACTTGGTCTCCTCTTCCTGTCTTTGGGCCTGGAGAGTGCAGTAAGGCAGATGTCAGCCTGCGGGATGAAAGGCATTGACGGGGAGGGAGGCCAACGCTGTGGACTGGGGAGGAAGGAGCTTGAGACCCTCCAGAGACGGCTCAGCAGCACCACCAATCAGTGTTTCCCAAGCCCTGGGGTGAGCTGAGTAGACAGAGACAATTAAACCAAGGAAGCTATTATTAGAGATAGGCCTTGCCCTCTTGGAAAGATAATAATCCCAGCAAGATGCAGCATCATGCTGTAGAAACAAAGTTATCTTGAAAATCTGAGCACCTTTGTGCAAACCTGGTGACTGCGTACTCGGGTCAGCTACGCAACGTCTCTGAAGTTCGGATCCCACGTTCACGAAAGGGACTTAATACTCGCCACCCTGCCAGTTGAGGAGAGCGTGACAGAGTGCCTGCGGGGGTCGCACTGCGAGTGGCGACACAAGCGTTGGCCCCTCACGCCGTGGAGCACCCTGACCCGCCTCTGTGATAGACACCGAGTGTGCTGTGAATTCCAGCAGGTGGTGACCATGGGGAGGGATCAGAAAGATCGCCTGCTCCATCCTCCCTTCTCCATCCTCCCTTCTCTCCTGCTCAAGGAGCAGATGAGAAAAGTGGGTTCTAGAGAGAGGCCTTCTCTAAGGGAACTTCTCATAGTCATTGGCGTGAGATGGGGGCACAGTCCCCAACTTGAGGCTGGTTTTGATCTAGAAGAAGCAAGTGGTTCTTTCCACTTTGTGAAGATGGGGAGTGAAATCCCTGATTTTTTTCAAAAGGTGCCCCCAGACGACCAAGGAGTCTGAACCCCCCAGAGCCTGTACTTTGGGTTAGAGACTGTGGTTAGGAGGCTTGTGAACAGCTCTCTCCACGAGGACCATGCATACTGGCCCTTTGCAGAAACCGCTTCAATTATACAGACTTCTCCAAGGTTCTAACCCTTGGTGCCCCGGAGAGCTATGTTTTGAAGAGTGCAGAATGTCCCAACACATAATGATCTTCATGAAGTTGTCTTATGCCGCCCTGGCCCCAAAGTCCAGTCACGAGTCCTTGCAGTACCTTGTACCCTCCATCCTCAGGCAAACTCTCTCCACTTGGTCCATCAGCTGATTGTTTAAAGGAGACCCCTGCGGAAGAACAGGGGACCCAAAGGAGAGAAGAGCCCAGCCTTCTGTAATTGGAAGGGGCTGGCCTGGGGGAGTACTGCAAGGTTTCCCCAAGGCAGTTGGATCAGCACACATTTTAATCACTTTCTGTTTTCCCTGGGGCTCAGCCTGGTTCTGTTGTAATAAACGCTAAGTAAGAAACAGGACTCAGTCACATGTGGTCCCCAGAGCTGCTCTGGCTTCACAACATAAAATAAGCCCCCAAGATTCCTCCCCCTCCAGGGCAATTCTCCAATCTACTTCAGCTCAATTCAATATAACTCCACCGAGCTCAGCTTCTCCCATTTGCAGTCATTACAGCTAAACTCCATATTTCAGACACAAACACATCCCGTTTACTCAACCCACCCAACTCAACCTGATTGAAGAGAATGGCATCTATCCAGACAACAGGATTCTTTGTAGTTGAATAGGTCCTACCCACACAAGGGATGGCCAAGACCACGGCTGTAGGGAGGAGTTACTAAGACCTTGCTGATCCTGTGCTGAGAAAATTCTGTCCCTTAGTGTGTAGGGAAGGGACAGTAGGAACCTAAAACCCCTCCACACACATTTACGCGTACACCACCTCTCAGGCCCTCTACCACCACCCAGTTCTCAGTGGGGTGGGGGCCATCTGGCCCTGTGAAAGGCACATGAGTTGCTCCTCTCAGCCTCTACCTGCTGAAAGGAGCCCAGGCTCTGTGAGCCGTGCACTTAGAGGACCCCGGCCTTCCAGGCACAAGGTCCGAGGAGCCTCAGAGGAATGAGACATCAGAGCAGAGGCTCAGAGACGGAACCACAGAGCCATGAGGAGACACAAAGACAGTGAGGCAGAAATTACGAGAAGGGTAGAGACACGAGGTAGGAACGAGACTGAGAGAAGAAAGTGAAAAGAGGCAGGGGTAGGCGGGTGAGGAAGTGACCACAGAGGCCTAAGTCTGACTGTGGGACCCCATTGTCACGGTGTGGCCTTGGGCAGGTTACCGCGCTCCTTTGGTTCTCAGATCACCCTCAACCAGAAGAACTGCCCCGATGCTTTCCAGCTAGCCATGGATGGCAGGGCACAGAGTGGTCTGGGGCAGGGCCCTCTGCAGGGCACCAGGGAAGCTGCAGGGGAACGAGGGGCGTGGGGGCAGGCAAGGGAGAGGGATTTTGCTGACGGTTAGGCAATCCTTCCCTTGGAAGGAACAGGCATTGTGTTCCTCCTCTGCAGTCTCCATTCACATTTATGGTCAGGATGTGAGTGGCTGAGGATATGTGAGTGTGTGTGCATGTCTGTACTCGTGGCCGACGTGCTGATGTATGTTTGTGACACCCTCCTGTGTTTTGTGACCAGGAGGGTGTAAATGAGAGAGGAGCTGTGAGTGTGCGCATGCCTGTGTATGCATCTGCACCTTTGGATTGCATGTGTGTGTCATGGGTGAACGCAGCACGTGTGTGTGTCTGGTGTGGGAGTGCACGCATGTGAGCACACGTGTGCACTTGTGTACGCAGCTGCAGGAGAAGACATTTACAGACAGAGGCAGCCTTGAGCCGGCTGCATCTGTGGGTCCTGGCATGGTGTGAGCCTGCCACACAGTGGACTGTATCAGACTTTGGAGAAAGAAACAAGCGTCCATGGGGGTCAGTGGGGTGGGGGCGCCCTGGACTTTCAGAGGAGACCCCTCAACCCGAGAAACTCACTAACTAGAAAGCGACACTTCTTGTGTTTCCAGTTCTCTGAGCCCTTTACCTGGGGGCTCTTATTTGAGTCTTTCACAAAACTTGAGGGCTTGAACCCATTTTACTGATATAGGGTCAGGGGCTCCCTCGTTCAACATCCCACAAGGGCCTGGGAAGAGCTGGACCAGGACACAGCCCGCCTGGCTCCAGAGCCGTGGAGCCCGCCTGCGCCCTGCCCTGCTTCGAAACAGAGAGCTGCCGTGAGTGTCTGTTGATGTTGTGGATTATAATTATTATTTGTCTTGGGTGAAAGTGACTGTGGGCAGTCAGTGTTGCCAGGGAAACTGTGCTAAACGTTCTGTGTCTCCTCTCCTTCCCTCCACACACCTGCACAGCAGCTCTCCTGCCTCCCCCTGCACGCCAGCGCCTGTGCCAACCTGGGAGACTCTAAGCATGTCTCTTCCCTCTCTGGACCTCAGTTTCCTCATCTGTGGGTGGAATGGAGCTGAAGGTTAAGTGCAAGGACAGATGGCAGGTGGCTGACCCATGGCAGGTGCTCAGTAAATGTTGGTTTGTTAGAAGGTCCCCAGGTTCCTCTTTTGCAGCAGAGGTGAGGCTGGGGAGGGGAGGTGGCTCCACCAGCCACTTCTTTGTGCTTCTCCCAAGGTAGACAGAGCATCCCAATTCTGCTATTTCCCAGCCAGTTCACTTGTGGCTTCACCCCTGACGGTCAGTAGCCTCTGACCACACAGGTCAGTGCCTGAGTCCATCCTGTCCACCCTCCCACCCCTAAGTTGGCAAGGGCAGAGAGGTGCCCATCTTGTGTTTATGAAATCTTGCAGGGATATGTTACCTCTCAGATTTCACCCTTGGGAATCCCTATCTTCCTTGGTTGTGTGATCAATGCTCCCCCAAACCCCAGACTCAGTTTCCCCACCTGTACAATTATGATCTGCACATCATTTCTCAGATCCCATGTGTCTGTGAACTTCTGGAAGACCACCAGACAAATGGGTTGTTCTACATGCACTTGGGGTTCTTTGGCTTTTTCCTTCAGCTGGGGGTTGGGCTGAACCAGCTCCCACTCTCTTGGGTGAGATACCCTACTCCCAGCCCGAGGCAGGAGGCCAGGACCTGGCTCGGGTTCCCCTTCTCATGTGTTGTGCTGTTCAGGGCTCTTGGAACCAGAGCCTCACTCCCTCCTCTGTTGAATGGGAATAACGGTGTGCAATCTGTCCACTACGTAAGATCTAGCCACATGTGGGATTGAAACAGGGAGACTGATCATCAGGGAGAAAAGCAGATTATCAAGCAGCACTGTGTGCAGGGCGTAGGTATGGGTGAGAGCCTGGGCACCAGTGGGTGCTGTAGCCAATCCATACTCAAACAATAAACACTTACTAAGTGCCTACTGTGTGCCAGGTCAGAGTTCAGACGGTGCCGCAGCGAGCAAGGCAGGCCCAGCCCTCTTGGAGCTGCCCTTCCAGCACTGAGTGCTGATGCTGGGGTGGAACAGACTGTGGGAGGGGCGCCAACCATGCTTGAAGGATGTCACCTGAAGGGATGAAAACCCCATGACCCTCTGCTCTCCCAGAGTAACAGGGAGTCAAGACCATGAGAGACCCCCTTCCCAAGGGTTTCCAACTCTGCCCTGCAGATCTGGTGAACTCTAACTGGGTTGGTGGGGTGCAGCGCTGAGGGGCTCCAAGCCTGCATGCCTACGGCTGCTCCCGTGTCTCTGATGCTGGGATTCTGCATCTGCTGCACTGAATGAACTCTAAAGTTTCGGGAAGTTTGGGAAGCATCCTTCTAGTCCAATCTTCTTGCGTACACACGGGCAACTTGAGACCCCGAGGGTTGTCCAAAATCGCTCCAGCGCCTGTGCAGCGTAGCCCCACCTCCAGGCCCCACCCTGAACCCCCATTCCCAACCTCTGAGTCTAGTCCGAGCCCCCTACACCCTAACGGACACCTCTGCTCCGACAGATGATGAATCACGACAGATTTGAGATGCTAGCACAAATTAATTTCTGAATCGCACCATTAGTGAGTAATTAATTTCTTTGCTCTGGGAAATGAAGATATCCCTGACGAGCATGTTATCTAAATCTATAAAAGAGGAGAAACGCTGAACAGGCAGCTCCATTAATGCAAACATTGATTTTTTGTTCCCATTTCTCCCTCTCTTGTGTGAGGACACTTCCTCCCTAAACATCCCCCACTTTCTCTTTGGACAGCATTTATTTTTTCCAAGATGGGTGGAGGCTCTTGAGAGGGAGAGGGCTGCCTCTCCAAACTTTCAGCGGTAATCAAAAGATCATGTGTGCTCGCTGCAGCCAAATCATGTCTTTATTGGGTGCTGTTAAGGATACTGTTGCTGTGGAAACAGGCTCTCGACCCTGCAGTTTAGATGCCAAACCTAGAATGAGCATTTTCCTGCAAGCTGCTGGGGCCTGGAAGTGATGGGGGGAAACAAGTCACTATTCCATCCCATGCTCTTCTTTAGATGGTGGCTGCCTGCTTTAGAAAGTCCTCCAGGATAAACACCACTCCATGCTCACACCTTCTCCCCAGCCTGCCCACCCTGCAGCCCACACATTTCCAACTAGCCGACTGGGGTGGGGGTGGGGGGCTCACCAACCTCCTCACATACCTCCCAGAAGACTGGGTCGTTGTCCCAGCTCTAACATTCTTGGCTATGTGACTCCGGGCCAATTACTTAGCTTTTCTGTGCCTCATGTCCTTATTTCTAGGCTAATTATGAGACTTTAATGAAATAACGAATGTAAAGTGCTTAGTGCAGGGTCTGGCCTGGGGTGAGAGCTGATCAATGAGAGATATTATTACCATGTGAGTGGGGGCTGAGGGTCTGTCGAGGGAGCAAAACCGGAGTCAGATCTGATTTGGGTCTGTGGCCTGCCTCTGGCCAGCTCTGGGCAAGTCACAATCTCTCTGACCCTTGGCTTGTCTTTTAATTGGGATAATGCTGACCCTGCATGCAGGGTGACTATGCCTCCTGGTTTGCCGGGACAGTTCCTGTTAGTGTCCATAGCAGTACATGGAGGGAGGCCCAGGGTGCTGGCCTCACAGGGGAACCCAGGCTGTCTGCTCCTGTTATTAATATTATTATAGCTCCAGCTGGATAGGTTGGACCCAGAAGTTGCCTCATTAGTCAGATTCCAGCCCTCAGGAGCACGTGCTTGCAAGTCTCTGCTTGGAGGTCAGAGACAAAAGGGTGAAAGGAGAGTCAAGGCTGCTAGTTCCCTGCCAGGCTCCAAACACCAATGCTGGTGGGGCACTGTGGCCCTTCTGACCCAGCTCAGCCCCAATTAGTGCACTGGGAGAGACGGCTGGCAGAAGCCTCCAGGCTGTGGCTTCCTGGGGTTTCCTGTACACCCTGCCCCATTCAGGTCCTGGCATTGGCGCTGACCCTGAGTGCCCAGGTTCCTGCCCTTGTCCCCAGCTCATTAGTGTCTCGGCACTGAAGGCACTTGGAGGAGGTGTGTGACTCTGTAATCGTCATCATCCAATGGGCTGCAAATATGCCTTCTCTTAGGACTCAAACAGGACCTTGATGAACCGGCCATATGTCAGAAGCCTTATCTGTAAAATGGGTAAAGCAATCCTTATCTGGCTAATTTGTGGGTGAAACTTAACAATGCATGAGAAAGAATTCTGCAAATTTTGGATCCATGTGACTATGTGAGAAGGGGTTCCCTTTGAGCACCTCCCAAAGGAAATGTCTAGAAGTCAAATCTGAAGCTGTGCTGATTTCTTTTAAACCCTCGACTTCTACAGTGACAGTCAAATTTCTGTGGGAATCACATAGCTCCCGTCAGCCATGGGCAAGGACAGGCGCTTCCTCTCAGGTGTCTCTGTTGTGTTTTGGTTCAGCTGTTGGCCTGTTGGGAGAAGCTACGCTAGGGGCCTCAGTTTCCCCATCTGCCAGAAGAGGTGCTGGTGCCAACTCTGTCTGTCTGAGTGGTTCCACCGAGTAGTCATGCAACGACGAGGCTGACCCAGCAGAGAGCACCAAGAGTCATAGGCAAGGATACCAGCTTTGTCCTTCCTGGCACTGGAGACCCTGGCCAAGGGAGCTCTGTGCCACAGTTTTCAATTTGGCAAAATGGCACTGTAAGACCGGACCCAGAGGCTGTGAGGGTTAGTCGTCAAGGGCATGGCTGGCTCATAGTAGGACCCAAACAAACCAAAGCAAAACTGCTGCTATTAATGTGTTCACACTGAGGAGGTTAAAAGGTTACCAAATGAGGGCCTTCATTTTGACATTCATGCCAGAGCTGTGTTCCTCTGGGCTGAAGACAGAAGAGGACCTGGCTGGCCGGGGATGTTCTGTTCCTTTCCCCCAACTCAAAAGAGTAGTTTTCCCTGGGGAACCAGCCCAGATCCAGGAGTAGATGGGATGGTATCCTGCCCCAGGCCAGTGATTCCACTTTTTTTTTTTTTTTATTCTTGTTTTGCATTTTTCTTTGTCTAATACTTTCATTATTTCTTTTGTTTACATGGTATATTCATTTTCGGGTATTGAAACTCTATCTTAGTTTGTGAGCATTTCATGCCACGTCCATCACCATTCTATTGTTCCTCCGTGCTCCCTCGTCCCCTCCATCCCCTCTCCCACCACCTGTAAGCACAGTCTTGCATCCTGTGAATTTTGTTGGGGTTTGTCTGTTCATTCACTTTGTTTTTTTGTTTTGTCTTTATATTCCACATATGAGTGAAATCGTCCTGTACGTTTCTTTTTCTTTCTGACTTATTTCACTTGACACGATGCCTTCTACTTCCATTCAGATTGTTGCAAAGGGCACAATTCGACCTTTTTTAATAACTGTATAGAATTCTGTCGAGTACATGAATGACTATATCTAGTCATCAGTTGATGGGCACTTGGGTCATTTTCATGTCTTGGCTATTGTGAACTGTTCAGCTATGAATACAGGGTGCAAAGATTTTTTTCTGAATAGAGGTTTTGTATTCTGTAGAGATTTGGGTACATGCTTAGAAATTGGATTGCTGGATTGAATGGTAGATCCTTCTTTCTTTCTTTTTTTCTTAAGGAATCTCCATACTGTTTTCCAAAGAGGTTGCACTAATTTGCTTTCCCACCGACAGTGGAGGCAGGTTCCTTCTTTCTTTCTTTTTTTCTTAAGGAATCTCCATACTGTTTTCCAAAGAGGTTGCACTAATTTGCTTTCCCACCGACAGTGGAGGCAGGTTCCTTTTTCTCCACACCCCTTTCAGCACCTATTATTTCCAGTCTTTTTAATACAAGCCTTTCTGGTGGTATCTCGTTGTAGTGTTTATTGGTATTTCTCTGATGTCGAGTGATGTGGAACATTTTTCATGTGTTTGTAGGCCTCTGTGTGTCTTCTTTAGGTAGGTGTTGATTCAGTTTTTCTGCTCATTTTTCAGTGAGACATTTGCTTTTTTGTTGTTGAGGTGTGTGAACTCTTTATATATTTTGGAGATTCAGCTCATATCTGATGTATATCATGTCAATATCGTCTCCCATTCTGTAAGTTTCCTTTTTGTTTTAGTGGTGGTTTCTTTTACTGTGCTGAAGCTTTTCAGTTGGATGTAGTCCCGATTGTTTAGTTTTACTTTCGTGCATTTTGCTGTACAGTGCTGCTTTTCTTTGTTGCTAGTATCTGGAATCAGGTTTTGGTTTCTAGGGACAGCAGTTCCCCAGGGACTCTTGAAGTCCTGGGAGTTTCCCCAGGAGAATAATTTCCTCTTAGCTCTGAGCCTTATTTGTTCTCAAACCCTCATAATTTCTCTTCCACGGGCCCAGGGTGAGACAAGAAGGGGGAGTGGGCTGAACCGGGTCTGTGACCTGTGGTCTGGCTGCGGCATGAGTGCAGGTATTGAAACTAACCCAGTTGGTCACAAGGGGATCATGAATGGATGGCAAGGGCTCCTCAGGGACACCTGTGCTGAAGGCCATGCTGGTGGGGGCAGGCCTGGTTAAGACGGGTCACACAGCCAGAGAGTCTCAGTGACTGCTGCTTTTGGTCTCCAAGTTCCCTTCCCTAAGAAAGTGAAGTCCTGGGTCTGGAACATGACAGCACATCAGAGGAGAAGGAACCTAGAGGAAACCAAGCCTCTGGGCACAGCCTGAGCAGACTTGTTGAGGAGGCACTGCGGGGTCCACCAGGGGTGAAGGCAGAGCAGGGCTCCTGGGCTGTTCTTCTTAGAGAGCACCCCTGCACTCCTTCACTGTGGGACCTCAGCTAAGTCACTCAACCTTCTGTACCTTAGCATCTGCATCTGGAAAATGGGCCTATTACTAAGTCTGTCACAAGACTGTGGTGAGTTTCAGATGGAAACATGCGTCAAATGCATAGCACGATGCCCAGAGCAACCACTAAATACACAATAGCAACTTTAATTCTCAGAGACATCTTGTGAGGATTTAAAAAGACGATTCTTGTAAGAGCACTCAGGTCAGTGTTTGGCACAAAGGGTCAAAACGTGTTGGTTCCGATCCTGTAGCTTGAAAGCATAAACCAGCCTTAAGGTGCCAAGGAAACTCAGGAGGAAAAAGGCAGAGGCTAAAGAGAGAGGCTGTCTGGAAGGGATAGGACTTGGGTGGCCATTTCTTGGTCAGACAGGGTCCTCTCCCATCCAACATGCCCAGGTTTTAGAAGGAGGGTGTCTTCTGCTGGAAGAGGGGTGATAGAAAGGAAGTGATCAGGGAGGAGAGAACTGTGATTCCCATAAGATAGAGTTACTGAGACTGAATTTATCTTCCTACAAACACCTAGAGAACTGGACAAAACTTATTGAAACAATTATTTTCTGACATTGGACAGTAGGCAGCTCTTAACTGTGGTTCTTGAGCTAAGGAAAATAAACAAGGTAGGCCAATAATTGCCCCAGCTTTCAGCCTGCAGCCTATTTAGACTGCAGTGTGGAGGAGAACCTAAGGAGAGCTTAGTGGATTTTCTCAATGGATGCAATGGGTCGCCATCCAAGGAGATTGAGACAGTTCAAACTTATGGGACAGAGAACTGGAGACAAGGAAGTTAGGCAGAGAAAGAGCTTTGGAAATCTCCATAGAAATCCCCTAGGTTTGGTTGTTAAATTCTAAGATGCTCAGTTTAGGCTAAAACCCCACAAGGCCAGCAGAGAGTGTCTAGGGAACTGTAAGTGGAACAATTCCCAATGCTTACACAGGCTGGAAGGCATTCTTAAACTCGTGCTGTTATGCCCATTCAGCACGTCAGATCCCCCAGAAGGGTAGTGCCTCAGTAATAGGTCTAAACAAGTTCAGAATAAAGAGGACTCTAAGTTCACCTTAACTGAACTTGAAAACAAGACTAAGGCTTGAACTAACTGAATACCAACATAAAGTCCAACTTTTTAAAGGACTGTAGGATTGAAACCTCTGTAACATGAAATTACCAATGACTATGTCCAATAAAAAGTTACTTGACATGGATTTGGGAATATTCCAAACTCATATTATGAGGGCAGTATTAAATCCTGATGCCCAAACAGGTAAATACATTAAAACATATGGAAAATTCAGACCAATATCCCTCATATATACAGATGAAAAGTACTTATAAAATTTTTAGCAAATTGAGTTTAAAAACATATTAAATGGTTAATATACCTTAAACAAATGAGGCTTATCCCAGAAATGCAACATTGACTCAACATTTGAAAATTACCCAAAGTAATTCATTTGATTAAGAGACTAAACTAGAAACACCACATGATCATTTCAATTTATACAGAAAAAGCATTTAACAAAATTTAACATTCAGTCATGATAAAAACTCTTAGCAACCTAGGAGTAGATGGGAACTTCCTCAACCTGATAAAGGGCTAATATCATGATTAATGGTGAAAAATGGAATGGATTCCCCATAAATTTGGGCAAGGCCAGAATGTTCACTCATATCACCGTAATTCAACATTGTATTCGAAGCCACAGAAGATAATAAGACAAAAAAGGAAATAAAAGCATCCAAATTGGAAAAGTTATTTATTTGTAGATGACATATCTAACTATCTATCTATCTCTCTATCTAAAATCCCAACAGAATGTACCAAAAAGACACAACCAGAATGAATTTAGTAAGGTTGTGGTATAACGAGTCAACAGCAAATAAAAAATCAGTTGGATTCTAGTTCCAAGATGGTGAACTGTTATATCGTGAACTTACTGCTTCCCCTAAGACCTTCTCCACAAAGAGAATGTCCACACACCTTAATAAACAGTAGTAACTGATCTGTCTCAGCAGACTATTTGCCACCCTGTTCTGAGATCTGGAGGTCACAGGAAGAGACCAGTGACACGTGTTCTCTCCCGGATCTAAAGGACTTTCCCCTTCAGTGGGTGTTCCCATACTTGGGAACTGGCTTTGTGATAGTTGTTGAAACAGAAATCTCAGCACAGGATGGAAAGAGAAATAGTCTCTTTGTGAACCATGACATTAAGATTCCAGGGGGAAATGTGCACTCCCTCTGCCATTAACACACTTGCACCTACCTGTGGTGCTCATAACTGCCTTCCTACTGGTTGTCAGAGACAGGCAACCAAGTAGGCAGTGCTGGTGCAGAGACTTGAATCATTCCCAGCAAGGAGTAGTTCATTATCTGGCTCTCTCGGGGAAGATAATTGGAGTGATTCCATCAAATAGCAGTTTCTGCCAGCCTTGGGCTATTGCTAAATAGCCTTGCTACCATCTTGGTTCTTCCTAGGACTTCTAGCCAGGCTTGTTTATCAGCCCCTGCAAGGACTACAAATTCCTCTGGAGGACTGAAGAGACCTGCAAGAACAAGGAAACTGAAAAAATAATCGAAAGTCTCTCAAAAAATAAAAGACTAGGACCAGATGACTTTATTAATGAGTTTCACCTCAGAGAAGAATTAATACCTATTCTCAAATTCTTCCAAAATATTGAAGACTAGAGAACACTTTCAGGCACTTTCTCTGAGGCCAACATTATACTGATACCAAAAGCAGGCAAGGATGTCACCAAGAAAGAAGGTTACAAACCAATATCTCTAATGAACATAGATACAAAGATCCTCAACAAAATATTAACAAACCAAGTCCAAAATACATCAAAAGGATCATCCAGCATAACAAAGTGGGATTATCCTGGGGATGCAAGGATGGTTCAACATATGCAGACCTATTCCTAGAATACGCCATATCAACAAGAACAAGGAAAAAATCATGCGATCATATCAATAGAAGTAGAGAAAGATTTGTCACCCATTTATGATAAAAACTCTATATAAAATTGGGACAGAAGGAACATGATTTAACATAAAAAGTCATATATGATAAACTCACAGTCAACATCATACTCAATAGTGAGAAACTGAGTTTTACAATCAGGAATGAGACAAGACCGCTCACTCTCACCACTGCTATTTAGTATCATACTGGAGGTTTTAGCCAGAGAATTTAGGCAAGAAGAAGAAATAAAAGTAATCTAAATAGGAAAAGAAGAAATTTTGCAGATGACATGGTAGTAAATACAGAAAACTCTAAAGACACCACCAAAAACTACTAGAATTAGTCAATGAGTGCAGTAAAGTGTCAGGCTACAAAATAACATACGAAAATGTCTTGCATTTTGTATGTAAACAATATGATTTAAGGGAAGGAAATCAAGAAAACGACCCCATTTAAACACCTTGGAATACACTTAACACAAAGTGTATTCAAAGGATGTGAAAGTCCTGCACGATGAAAAGTATAAGTCTTTGTCAAAAGAAATAGAAGAAGATACAAAGAGAGAAAGATATTCTGTACTTATGGTTGGGAAGTATTTAACTATTAAAATGATGATCTTTCCTAAAACTATATACAGGTTTAATGCAATCCCCATCGAAACTCCTCTGGCATTTTTCAAGGAAATAGGACAACATTTTGAAAAATTTGTGTGGAATCATAAAAGACCCTAAATAACCTAAGTAATCATGAGCAAAAAGGAAAAAAAGTGACAGCATCACACTCCCAAATCTTGAACTATACTGTAAAGTGATAGTGTTTAAAACTGAATGGTACTGGAACATAAACAGAGACACAGATCAGTGGACTATAACTCAATCACTAGAATTAGTCTCATAAATGTATGGTCAGTTAATTTATGACCAAAGAACCAAGAGCATACAACCAAGAAAGGAAACAATAAATGGTAGTGGGAAATTGGACAGTCACATGCAAAATAATGAATCTAGACTACTCTTTAACACAATACACAGAAATCAATTAAAAATGGATTAGAGATTTGGATGTTAGATTGAAAATCATAAGATATTTAGAAAATATAGGCAATGCATTCCATGACATTTGACTTAGAGAAGTCTTTGGAGACTCAGCTTGAAAAGTGAGAAAAACTAAAACAAAACTAAACAAATAAAAAGTTTCTGTACAATGAAAGTGACTATCACTAAAAAGAAAATACATCTTACTGACTGGGAGAAGATAGTTGCATATCGTACATCTAACAAGGGCTCAATACCCAAAATATATAAAGAACTCATAAAATAAAATAGCAAAAAAAAAAAAACAACGAAAGAAAATGACTCAAAAATGAGCAGAAGAACTGAATAGACATTTCTCCAAAGAAGATATACAGATGGCTAATACAGACAGGCACTTGAAAGGTTATTTCTTGCTTGTCATTAGGGGAATACAAATCAAAACAATGAACAATCTCTCATACCTGTGAGAGTAGGTAGTATCCAAAAGACTGGAAGCAACAAATATTGGTGAAGACGTGGAGAAAAGGAAACCATTTTACACTGTTAGTGGTAGTGTAAATTGGTGCAACCTTTATGGAAAGTAGTATGGAGAGTAATCAAAAAGACTGAGAATAGAAATCCATATGATCCCATCATCTCACTTCTGGGTACTCAAAAACCAAAAACATGAATCCGTAGGTATACATGCACCTCCATGTTTATTACAGCATTATTTACAATAGCCAAGAATTGGAAGCTACCTAAATGCCCATCCTTAGATGAATGGATAAATAAGACATGGTATGTGTACACAATGGAATATTACACAGCCCTGAAATTGAAATCCTATTATTGGTGATAACATTTATGGAAATAGAGGGATTATGCTAAGTGACAGTAAGTCAGAAGGAGAAAAGGCAAATATTAGATGATATAAAGAAACAAAACAAGCAAACAGACATGAAAAGCAACCCTTTGACATTGACATCAGAACTGAGGTTACCAGTGGGAGAGGCATGGGTGTGGGAGCATGTGGTGGTGGGGTCTAATGGACAGTGGTGGAGGACTTTTGTTGATTTGGTGGTAGGTGTGTTGTGTTGTTACTTATTTGATGAATGGTTAGATGAGAATAAATCAAAGTTACCTCAAATAAATATTGCAGCATAAATCAATTGTATTTCTTTGTTGTAGCAATGAATAAATGGAAGCTGTAATTTAAAAAAATCATTTATAATAGCACAAAAACAAACTATTTGGAGATTAAGCTAACAAAATGCAAGATTTATATAGAATACATAAATTTTAAAAGGTTGATTTCAAAATCCATATGGAAACACAAAGAACTTAGGAAACCAAAATTATTTTGAACAAAGAACAAAGCTGGACAACTCACTCTGCCATTTTCAAGACTCGTTGAATAATAATCATCATCAGATAAATGAAACAAAATAGAGATGCCAGAGTTAGACACACACACATGTGAGTCAATTTACTTCTAAAAGTAGATATTTTTTGAGCCATTTAAGTACATATAAGAAAATGAGCAGAAGGTGGATTTCCCTGGTACCCGCCCCCTTAAATTGTAGCCTCTCCCATTATTGACATCTCCAATCAGAAGTGCAATCTATTACAATGATGGACTTGTATTGATGCAACATCATCCAAAGTCTATTGTTTACATCATATTTGATGTTATACATTCTATGGGTTTGGAAAAATTTATAATGACAGGTATCCACCATCATTAGTATTACACAGAAGAATTTCCTGCCCACAAAATGCCTCTGTGCTGAGCCTACTTAAAACCCCATGCTGCAGATTTGGGGAAGCTATTAATTTAATTTTTAAAATTATCTCCATAGTTTTGCCTTTGCCAGAGCATCATATAGTTAGAATCATACCATCTACAACCTTTCCATATTGGCCCTTTTACTTAGTAATATGCATTTAAGTTTCTCCAAGTCTTTTCATGGTTGGATAGCTCATTTTTTTTCTTAGCACTGAATAATATTTCATATTCTGGATGTACTATGTATAGTTTATTTATCCATTCATCCATTGGATTGACATCTTGGTTGCTTCCAAGGTTTAGCAGTTATGAATAAAGTGGCTATAAACATCCCTGTGCAGGTTTTTATTTGGACATAAGTTAGAACTCCTTGGATAAATATCAAGGAGTTGTTGTATCAAGTTGTTATATCAGATGGTAAAAGAATATTTAGTTTCGTAAGAATTCACCAAATCTTCCAAAGTGGCTGTACCATTTTGCATTCCCACCAGCGATGAATGAGAGGACCTGTGGCTCTCACTGATGTTTTTGACCATCACACAAGTGTGTGGTGGCATTTCATTTGAGTTTGGGGCCTCTGATGACCTTTGATGTGGGGCACCTTTTCACATGTTTAGTTGCCAACTGTAGATTTCTTTGATGAGGTTCAGGGTTTTTGCCCATGTTTAAGTCATGTTGTTTGTTTTCTCTTGGTTGAGTTTTTAGAGTTCATTGTATATTCAGATAAGAGTTCTTTATCTGATGTGTCTTTTGCAAATATTTTCTGCTAGTCTGCAGCTTGTCTTCACTTTCTCTCAGCATTGTCATTCACAGAGCAGAAGCTTTAAATTTGAATCAGTATAGCATATCCATTCTTTCATTCATAGATTGTGCCAACTGAGTTTTGGCTGTGGAATCAGGTAACAGAATGGAAGAGGATCTTTGGTGGTTTGTCAGGAAAGCATAGGACCCACTTTCTCATGAAACCTTGAAGCGTGTCCCTCTGGGACTCAGTTTCCCCACCTTAAATGGTGTTCTCCATTTTGGTTTTCAGGCCCTAACTTGGGCACTGTCTATCCTTTCCTTTTCTCTCCCCCAGTGGTCCCCTCTCCCACCTTATTTGCTGCTTGATTGGAGGCAAAGGAGAAGGAGTGAGGAAGGGGAAGAACCCCTACTGCTCTGAGTCACCCTGTGTTTCTTAGCACCTGGAAGCAAGCCTGAGGCTGACAGTAAGAGGCAGTGGCAGGGCCTGGCCTAGGCTGCTGACTGCTAACTGTGGCTGGGGACCTTAAGTCACAGCAGCAGAGGTACTGGGGCACCACGCTTTTTTTGTAAAGCTGGCACAAGAGGAGGGGCTTTCCCAGGTTGGGGACCACAGTACTCTAATTGATGATCTGTAATGCTGAAATCTTTTTGATAACATGCTAGACTTGATCACTCCTATTGACAGGGAGTCTACTTCCTTTTGAAAGTCTTTCCCATGTGGGTAGAGCCAATGGATAATGAGTCTTCCTCACTTTACTCCAGGGTCCCAACAGGAGACAGACCGCCCTGGAGGAAATTTGAATAAAGGGACTATTTGCCAGGGAGTCAGGGTGTGTTCCTCCAAGGATAGGACACGTCAATGCTCCTACCATCAGGGCTGCCAGAGAGGTTTGCATAGACTGGGGGCAGCTGTGAGAGGCTTCCAGGGGTTGAGGGCTACAATTAAGTTTGTGTTTTATAAAGATCGCTGTTGACTGTGCAGAGAAGAGCCTCTTGGGGATCAGGAGTTGGGGGACAGAGGACATGACATGATGCTGGAGACAAAGACAATTCAGAGGCTGTTTCAGTAGTTCCCGTGAGAGATGTTGGGGAAGAACCCCGGATGTGAAGGTGCATGAGGAGGAAGGATGGATTGGAGGGCTTGGGAGGAGCTGGAGGAGTTTGATGAGGCTCACTTCTGGGGGTGTGGGTGATGGGTGGGATGGGGTAGGCTGCAGTGTGTAGGAAGAAGGCTGGACTCCTACTGGAAAACACATTGGGAAGGAAAAGTGACCTTTCTGGCATGAAAACTGGGACGATGTTAAGGAGGATCCTCTCATGGTCCAGTCCTCCCATAGAGCTTTCCTCAGACCCCTGACCCCACTTTCAGCATGGACCGGGGAGCTGTGCCTGGGAGGAGGAATACGGTGGTACAGTGTTCTACGCTGGTGGACAACCAACTCTGCACATGTCTTCCCCACGCCGTTCGTGTTCAGTGATGTCACGCCGTGACTGCCATCAGCTGTGGTGGAAGCAGTCCCCGCACAGGAGTTGGCAAACACTGTGAGTCAGAACACAGCCACCTTCTCCCTGTTCCCTGTTGTCCCACATCAGCATAACATTGAGCCCAGACACAGGCACAGCTGTGCTGTCTCTCCGGCCGCCAGGTCATTTGCCAGGCAAACACTGCCCGTCGTCCCAGGCCAGACAGGGCTGTGCCGGCTGCCTGCCCGGAACAAGCAATTTCAGGGTAGACTGGTTTGCATGTTGGGAGCCACTCCAGGTCCAGGGAAGGGTGGAGGCTTTCCTGGAACCTCTGAGACACTCCCCTGCCCCAGTCCCAGTGCATCTCACACGGCTTTTGCACAGCTGCTGAAAACTGGGCTGGCACAGTGTCCCTTTAACATGTGGGAAAACGACAGTCTCAGGGGTCAGGTGATTTGCCTGACTTAATCTAATGTTTTAAAACCACCTCCTGCTGAAGAAGTGTTCATTACTGACACCCCAGAGACTGCCTTCCTGCCTCCTCCCTGACACTGCCTCCCTACGAAATCCAGCGCGATTCTGGTTTCTCTCGCCTGATGTTAGTTGAGTCTGATTTCCAACTTTGTATCATTGGAATCAGCACCTTCTCATCTGCGCCTCAGTTGGGCTTTCCACCATGTGTAGCGGTGGCTCATTCATGCTCACAGCTACGTGGATTTCACAGCATCACCACTCTTCTGTGCTGGACCTGTGACTTGGTTCCAGTGTTACACTGAAGGGTCTAGGATGAAGACTTTGGAGACTGCGTGACCCGTGTCCAATAGGAGTGGCACGGCCGAGTCGGGATGGTTAGCTCTGGTGCAGCAGATAGTTGGCCAGTCCCTTTGGTGTGACGGTTCCTGAATGAGCTCCCTGGAGTGGGCATCGTCTCTGCCCCGGAGCTCCCCGACCTGCGGGGTGTGCTGGGGAGCAGACACATTTTGCTAAAGCTAGGTTGAGCATGGAGATGACCACAGAGAAGAAAGAACAAGACTGGAGTGCTCCCAGTGCAGGGCTGCTCGTCTGCGTGTAGAGAGGGGCAGCTGTGGAGGAGGAGGAGGCATGTGGAGGGTATGGGAGGATGGAGGTGGCTGTCAGGCAGGGGACAGCAGGGCAGAGGCTTGGGGGCAGGGAAGCCACACATTTAGAGAAAAAGTCTGCTTTTGGTTGGAGGGTTGGGGTTTGGTGGGGCAGAGTGATTGTTGGTTAGGATCTGACCAGGGCCTTGAGCACAGGTCCAGGGGTTTGGACTCTTGTCCTTGGGGCCTGGGAAACCACTGAAGACCTGCAACAGGGGCAGCCTGTGGGGCAAGGGTTTCATGTGGGGAGTGTTTGAGGGGGTGCTAGACCCGGGGAGGTGTGCCACAAGGTCTGAACTTGGGATTGGAGTCGGGAGAACCAGGAACGATGGGAGGGAGGCCTGCTGAGCTTGGACCTCATAGGAAGGTGCACAGAAGGGAGAAGCTCCAGATGCAAAGATTGCTCCTCCATCCAAACCGCTCTCCACACACAGACCTGTAGGACTGTGCAGCCCCAGGAGACTGGCCCTAGGCAGAGGAGCTGGACCCAGGCTGCCCCTCCATCGCTCCTGAACTGGCTCTGTGCAGGTAGGCGGGCCGTGGCCAAACACTCAGCTTCCCTGCGATACCCCGTTCAATGTCCAGTCTGGGATCCCTTTGATTTCACTCCTTCCCTGAGGGATCAAGGGCTCTAAGTCCTTGCAATGGTGGGTAAACTGAGGCAGAAGTCACCCTGTAAGAGGAATTTGTCAGGAATTGGGGGGCTGGGTCTCAGTCCTTACTCCCCCAATCCACTCTGCTCTGGGCGTCTTCTGAGAAGAAAGGAGATGTAAGTGGGAGATGGGCTTCTTGCTCCAGACAGCTTGTGAAGGGCTCCCCACCTTTCTCCACCTGAGTTTCCGCTGCATTCCATTCAGCACACTCTTGAGACCCCGGCTGACCCATTCTCCTGGGTGAGCTGGGGGATGGGCAACAGAGGGTGGGTCACTTGCCTTCCCAATCAGGAACCCAGGCCAAGTCTCAGCTACACCTTTCCCTCTCTGGGGGATCCTGGGTCCCTCCTGCCCTGGGCTTCAGACCTCCATCTACTTAGAGGGCGCAGCTCCCTAGCCCCCGAGGCTGGGTCCCCTACAGTGCCTACCCTGAGCCTCTCTTGCAGGGCAGGTTGAGTGATGATTAAAGGGATGATGGATGGGAGAGGCCTCGAGGAGCCCAGAGCGCCAGACAAGTGTGAGGGGAAATTAGTAGTCACCCTCTATTTAGCACGTGATCTGGCAGCCTCGAGATTTATTACAGGCATTATTATTAATGACATTAATAATGATGCCAATGACACCATCCACTGCTTGTACCAGGCTTTTGTTTTCACTGGAAACACTTTTCTCCATGACGCCCACTCCTCTTTGTGAGTAAGATTTTACATCCCAGTGTTCATATGGTAAACAGAGGCAGAACCTCGGTGTGGCTGATTAGCCAAGGTCACCTAATAAGTCAGGGAGGGGGTCCAACTCTGTCAGTTCCTAGCCCAGGATTTTCACCCCAGACCAGGCTGTGCATTCAACTCTTCTCCTTACAACCTCTCCTGTGATTCTAGACCCCAGCCCTTTCCTGCATGTCCCCACCAGCATCTGCGCTGAACTAAGGAGCTCTGGACTGACAGGCAGGGGTGAGGCCACCTTCCCTACCTGCTGACTATGTGGCGTTGGGCAGGTTCTGCCTTCCTCCTCTTAAGCCTGGGTTCCCTCATCGGCCACACTGCCCACAGCCCAGTGTCATGGTGAGGGTTAAGGATGTTGGTGAAAGTACCACCTCGGGGTCAGATTGTCCATTCTTCTGTGTGTGCCCCCTCAGGCTAGAGCTCCACATGCTGGGGTGGAGAGTTGTGTTTCTATGTCGGGGGCTAGAGAGTCACCTGTGACCTCCAGCGCCAATTTTCCCAGAGCTGCCGTGTGTGTGTGTGTGTGTGTGTGTGTGTGTGTGTGTGTGTGTGTGTGTGTATACATGTAATGATTGACTAAGGCCAGTGGGGAAGTCTCTTTGTCCCTGAAAGTTCCCCAGGAGGCAGCATCATGACAGGTTTTCAGGTTGGGGCCCCTGGCCTACCCTCCCCGCTTTCTGCCACAAGCTGAGTAACAAGTAAATCAAAGACTGACTCTCTCCTCAGCCTCCCAGGTCCCTAGCTGGCATGCTGAGCTGGTTCCAGCCTTTGGGTCTCCAGGAAGGATTCAAATCTGTGTGCCCACAAAGCAAAACTCAACCCCCGACTGCCTGTCTGAACAAGCGACAGTCACGAAATGTACTTCCCAGCCTCTACACCCTCATTGCATTTCCTCCTGTCCCTTCTGCACCCTGGGCTCTGCTGGCTGGGGTGCCTGTCTCTGCTTGCAGTCCTCCAGTAACTGCTTCCCAGACGCCCCTGCTAGCCTCTCAGCAATTCCTGTTCTTCTCTCCCTTTGTGGTGTGCGCACCAGCCCCTGGCCCGGAGGGTCGCCATCATCCCAGGCTCCCTCCTGCCTCCGGGCCTTCTGTATATTGTCCCCATTGACTGGAATGCGTTTTCCATCTCCCCAGATATCATTCATTCACCCACTATTCTTTGTATCTCAACACCAATGCCGTTTCTTTTGGAAAACATCTCCTGGTCCCCATCCCTGGGCTGCATCCTGGTAGGTGCTCTTCTTCATGTTTCTATAGTTCTAGTATCTCCTAAAGCCCTTATTTGAATTTGCATATATCTATTGATTTACTTAGCAATGGCTTCTTTGGTGCCACAGTGTCAGTGTGGTGAGAACTCAGTGTCACCCACCAGGGGATGCCCAGCCTCTAGCCCGGCACCCAGCACGGCAGAGACTCATTTGGTCAACCAGAGAATGAGTCAATGAACAAATGTGGTGCATGCGTCTTTTCTCTTCAGATAGGTAATCAAGGCATAGTGAGGTGATAAGACGTGGTCAAAGTCCCACTTATTAGAGCCAGAAAATCACAGTGCTAGGTGCCACCTGGTCCCACCCCTACCCTGCTCACAGGCACTAATCTTTGCTGACCTGCACCCACAGACAGGAGTTTTACTCCCTTAAGGCCAGTGTCAGTCCTGAAGTTGCTCTGGCATCAGACTGTGAGGCCCATGTGCCGCATAGCCTCCCCTGTCCCTTGTGCTGGACTGCTGGGGCCCGCTGTCTGGGAAGGCTGTGTGGAGACATGCCGACTGGCCCCTTGCGGGCCAAGATTCCGTTTTCCATTTCTTCCCTCCAAGCTTGCTCAGCACTGCAGAGGATGCTGGGACCCCACCCAGACTGATTCTCTTACTCCCTGTGCATCTCTCAAGGGTGATTCGTGCCCTGCCTGCTGGAGAAGGCAGTCAGGAGAATGCGACTGCCTGTTGACCCACGAGCTGGACTCAGCAACTAGAGTCTCCTCCCCGCTCCCCGTTCTTTGTGTGTTCAGTTGAGCTAATACATATTGTTGGGCCCTTTTGGACTTGTACTTGACTAACCCAGGTAAAGCTTCTATAAAGTTTTCAGTGTTGGCCATAGGTGCAGAAAACTGCTGGTCTCATGGCCACTCAAGATAACATTTCTTATGAAATTCCTTGGTTAGTAAAACTGCCACCTACCATGTAGAGTGGTAAGCCTTTTTCTTTGATCTCTACATTGCCCTCCATGTATGGGGAGAAGGTAGTTAAGATTATACTTGGTTTTAAGCTTCTGAGGTTTCCATCCAATACCACCTCTTCCAGGAAGCCTTCAGGCTTGCTGTCCTGTGACCTGACTAGTCTGGGGCACTCCCTGTGGCCTATAAAAATATGGGAAGCAGAAGAAAATGTGGGAAACTGTTCATATAATCCCTCACTTGATATATGAATTTACAGAGGATCAGTGAGGGGAAGTGACCAGCCAAAGTCACATAACTGTTTGCCTATAGATTTGGGACAAGGGTAGAATTTTAAGAAATTTGTGTCTAAAAATTAATTTAATTAACTTGTTTTTTACTATCTTTGAAGATGAAGGGAAATGAACAGCCTCAGGAAATGTGGCAACAGACATCAAAAGACCTAAAAAAAAATTCTTCCTTTTGGGTCTAAGAATGTAATCTGAAATTGGTACAAAGATTTATGTACAAGAACTCATCACAACTTTTTTTATGAGAGCTAAAAGCTGGAAATAGTTCACAGGTCCAACACAGAGATTGCTTAAATAAATTATGGTGCATTCATGTGATGGAATACCATACAGTCATTAAAAATGATAGCCCTGTAAAAGAATATTTAACGATGTGAGGAAATGGTACAAGATATTGTTAAGGAAAAAAATAGCATGTTACAAAACAGCGCACTCCCTATGCCTCTGACTTTGCTAAAGCAATTATTAACAAAGAAAGCCCAGGGGCCCTGAGGTTATTTATTATAACGTCTCAGTGTCTCCAAGACACAGCCTCATTAACTCCAACTTCAGGGTGGCTCAGCTGAAAGCACGGGGACTTGATGTCTGAGGTCTGATTCTGATCTAGTTCATGCCACTCCAAGGGTGACCTTGGAGCTGTGGGCCTCATGTTCCCTCACCTACAAAGTGGGGATACGTGTCCTTCATTTAATGCTCTTGCAAGGATTTCACAGAGCCTATGGGCATATGTGAACGGATCTTGGAAAACTATACTGAACTGTGTAGATACCGGGAGTCATGGGTGTATTAGTCCCTAATTAAACCAAGGACTCCATGAAGGTCACATGAAATAACATTCCGTCCTGTCACTCTGTAGCCTGCATATACTTACACACCACCGTGCACAAGGATGTGGGTGGGTCCCTCATGGAAACCTCAGGCCCACCCCTCCAACCCTTCTGCCTGCCCCAGGGCTGGCTGGGCACTACACGTGGGAGAGGGAAGGCAGCTGTGGGTGATTCTGAGTGCTGGTCAGCCAGCCAGGGGTGCAGCTCTGAGGACAGGCCTGTCTTGAGCCCTTCTCTAACTCCTTGGGCAGTGAGCAGAGCAGGTGCTGCTGGGTTGCAGGGGCCCCCGACTGCCACCTGTGGAGGCCTTGGGGCAGGCACAGGCTGGGCTGACTTTGTCTTGCCTCTGCAATGCAGGAGGGCCAGCTACGTCTCCCCTCTGAGTTTTACTGTGAGGGAAGAGAGTCCCAGAGAGGGGACACGACATGCCTGAATTGTGCAGGTGCCAATTTAAGACCAGACCCCAGACCTGGCTACTCCGTTGACCCTTCCCCATGAGCCCCTCAGCAGAGGAGGGGCTTCCAGGCAACTCAGTTCGAAAATTGGGGTGTTTAGGGCACTCAGAACCAGCACACACAGAAATGCGCTAGTATTCATTCTCTTTGACATACAATTTATATACTTCCACTCTATGCTGGCTGGCTCTAGGTAGGGAGGAAAAAAATTATGTACACATAAAATAGAACAGTTTTTGGTACATAAGAAGAAAATAATAATGGGGTCCCGTGTGGGGAAAGATGTTGGAGAAGATGCACTTGGGCCTGACCCAAGGTCCCCTTGCCAGTGGAGAAATGGGAACTTAATGTCTGAAGGTCTGATTCTGATTTAATCCATGCTACTCCAAGGGTGACTTTGGAGCTGCGGACCTCACTTTTTCTCATCTGTAAAATGGGAATATGTGTCCTTCATTTGAGGGGTTGCAAGGATCTCAAAGTTGTGGTTCCCTGCTGCTGTCCTGTGGCCTGCACTTCAACTCGGGACTTCTCTTGCCCTCCCAAACTGCTGCTGATGCTGGGAGGCAACAGTCACATCTTCTCCCAGTGGCTCCCTCCAGTCACTGCCCAGTGAGGACAGAGAACTGGTCCTTGCCTCAGGCAGGGCAACTTAGCTGTGCAATGCTTTACTTTCCAGAGCTGCCTGTCAGGCCAGGCCAAGTCTTCCCTGAGACACGGCCTCCTCTTCCTCTCTTCCTCCTCGCCCTCCTCACCATGTGAGTTTTCCTGGAGAAGCCTCTCTCTGTTATCTTGTGCCCCTGAATCCCTGCCTCAGGCTCTGCTTGGTGGGAAGCTGACATGAAACAGATGGGGACCCAGGACATGCTGGATCTAAATATATCTAAATATAACCCATGTAAACACTACCCGTGGAGGCTCTGCACTTAAATAGAACAGTCGTCAAGCATATTGTTTGTGGAGAGAGAAAATAACTTGACTGCACCAGAAAGCCTAGGTATGACAGGATGGGAAGAGAAACCTAGAAATTCTCTGGTCAAATAAGTTTGACCCAAGCAACCATAAATCACGCAGATGCCCAAGGATGTGCTCTGGGGGTATACGTGCTACCCACTGAGAGGTCAGAACTCAGCACGATGGGTCCAAGTGGCACCTACTGGACTATAGCCCGTGGGACGAGGGCTGCTGGTCCAGTCTCTGGTGACCCCTAGTCAAGACAGCACTCCAGAGGCGCCTCCCAAGCCCTACACCAAGAACCCACAAGAACTCCCCCTGACCACAGGAAATGGTTGGTGACTCAGGCAGCACCAAGTGGAAACCTTTTGGTCCTATCACTTCTTGTTGCTTTGCAAACCTCAGCCTCCTCCAGGAAGCCCATGGGGAGTGCTCTCTTGTCAAAACATCTTCAATCTTGACATCTGGAAGGCTTTAGCTGGATGAGTTTTGAGCACCTGGGACCAGGGATGCCTGTAGGATAGGGCACTTCTGGGAGCCATCTGTGTACCAGGATGGGCATACAGTAGAAAGTAGATACTGGAGAAATACACACCCTCAGGGTGGGAGGATTGGGCCATTCTCCTCAACTCCAACGCACCCTTTAGGTCATTCCCTATCAGTTATCACCCTGCCACCACTCTTCAGCATCTGTTGCTCTGAGAGCTGGAACCGTGTTGGTCTTATTCTCTGCTCTTAGTGCCCAGTACACAGCTTGGCACATAGAAATTGCTCAATAAACACTTGTGGAATGAGTCTTTCAAGAAATGGTCCACATGAAAGGGAGATGCTCAGGCAGGCAGGTCCCATGTCTTCCTTGCCTTTGCAGGAGGAAAGCGACGGGAAGAAGCCTTCCAGGCTATAGCTGCATAGTCAGTATCCCAGGATGCCATGCGAGAGAAGCGTCTAAGGCTGTCACAGTGAATGAAGTTTACTTGAGATTATCTGTGGCCATGAAGAAGACAGGATTCCCTTTAAATACATTCAATAACACTCACTGTCACTGCGATCAGGTCTGTGGTCGGTTATAGACACACTATTGACTTTTGCAAAGTAGACGAGGAAGCACCATCAATGCTCATAAGCACCTCCATCCCAGTAGCCCTCTGTGGGGGCCCCTGCCTACCCTTATTGTGTTAAGTCTTGAGGGGAGGACAATTCCAGGCACTCCTTGTCTGACACAGAGACAGGCCATTTTTTCTCTTCCCACCCTGGGCTGGGTGAGTGAGAATCCAAGCGGTGGGTGCAGCTGGGGTGGAAGGAGTCAGGGAGGTGACGTCATCGGAGCAGTGATGGGGCGCCCCCATGAGTTGGGGTTCTGGCAAGAAACAGACAAGTCACGTCTAGGGGCTGCTGGAGGAGATGTCAGCGGGAACCATTTACCTGCACAGCGGGTTAAGGAAACCGGTAAGAGTGATAGATAACCTAGCACTATGCATGCGCACACCCGAGGGGCAGAGGGAGGCACCCTGAGCACGTGCCCCCTGACCTCCTGGGAGCCGTGGACGCTCTCCAGCGTCCAGTCAGCGCTGCTTTCAGGTTTGTTCCCTGCATCCCTGGGAAATCTGTTCCAGAGCGGATGCCTAAACTCCCCTATAGCTTTCTGGGAAATGCTGTTTCACGCACGTAGCCTCGAGTTGCTTCTGTTATTTCCAGACACACACGACAAACACGTAATGATTCCCGTGTAGCCATGGGAGAAACAGAAGCTCCAAAGAGTTTGGGCCTGCCCAGGGCAGGGCAGCAGGTACCGCCGGCGGGGCGGTGTCACTTAGCTGTGAAGGACGGCTGTGCTAACAGCGCTCGGCCTGACAACAGCACCGCTGGCCTCACCCCGATCTGGAAGACCGGCCCAGGCTGCAGAGGGCCTGGGGTATCTGTCCTTCCCTCAGTAGGCCTTTGAGGGTCACAACCCCCGCCAGGCGTCTGACTGACCTCTTTTCTTCCTGTCGCTGACTGACCTTTTCGAGTGTGGCCTGGAGGCTGAGGAGGAGAGTCACAAGATATGACATATGTCTCCCTCAGGATGGAACGGGCCAGGGCTGGGTCAGGTGCAGCAGGCCCCTGAGGCAGCTCAGACTGAATAAACTGGCTGGCTGAGTGTTGGCAGGCCTAAAGCTGAAGAGTAGCTGTGACTGGAGGCAAAGGTGTACTGGAGCTGCGGCTGGGCCCACACCAGTGGGGAATGAGGCTCAGGGGGCAGGGATGCTCCTTATAACCTTTCTCACCTTCAGGGTTTGGACAGAGCCCAAGGCCTGCCAGATGTGCCCCCCTCACGGTGACACCCCCAACCTCACAGGTCTCCTAGTCTCCTTGTCCAGCCCTCAGCACCCCCATCAATCACTGGGTAAGAATCCCTGACTTTCTAACATAAGCAAAAGGTGCTTTGTGGGAAATTACCTAAATTATAATCCAGTTACATAGTAATTACTTTGGGATGACTCCGTAACTACAGCATTAATTAACTCTGATGGCTCCCATAAATTATGTGGGCGACTAAGAGTGGGGAGAGGGTGGGTGCAGTCCAGTGGGCGGGAGGCTGGGGCCAAGGCGCTCTGGCGTCAAGAGGCTCCCAAGGGAATGGAGAGTGTCTGTCACACCTTTTCTAAGTGCTGCAGAAGCTTTCTGTTGACATAAAATTCAGCCTTTTTCAAGCCTGCATGCACTCCCTGCCTCTAGCCTTGTCACCTTTTGTTGGTTTTTAGAAAATTCCAAGATTTCTCCTGCCTTGAGACCCTGTACTTCATGCACCATTGGTGAGCTTAAAGATTGGTGCAGTCGCTTCAGAAAACACTACGGAGATTTCTTAAGAATTTAAAATGGAAATGCTATACAATCTGGCAATCCCACTTCTCGGGATCTGTCTGAAGAATGTGAACATGCTAATCAAAAAGACGTGCTCACCCCTCTGCTTATTGCAGCACCATTGGAATAGCAAAGAAACAAAGACAACCTGTGTCCACTGAGGGGTGAATGAATAAGGAAGACCGAGTTTGCACCCAATGAACCACTACTCAGCCATAAAAGGGCAAAATGTTGCCATCTGAAGCAGAGAGAACTGGAGGGTATTTTGCTGATTGAGATGAGTCATAAGCAGAAAGACAAATACTGAATGATTTTGCTTATGTTTGGAGAACAGAGAAGCAGTGCAAATGAACCGATAAAGTACATTCTGAGACTCTGACAGCAAGGCTGTGGCTGCCAGTGGGGAAGGGTTGTAGATGGGGGACAGGACAGGATTAGAGAGGGGAGGGGTTCATTTCCTTATCTACTCATCTGTCTCTTTTTCCCTTCCTTGCTTGTTTTCATACCGCTGTTTAGAAAAAAAAAAAATCACCAACTCAATACACCGGTTCGCTTGGTTCCATTTTCATATTTAGAGTTTGCTTGTTTCTAAACTTCGATTTAATTCTGTGTTTAAAAAAAGGGACAGTGCAGACAGCTGAATTTCCATGCCTGACCCTGACATCCATGTCTCAGTCTCCAGTTGTGACAGGTATCCCCTAGGTTCTTCCTCCCATCCTGCTAATAAAGAGCAAGGCCCACAAGTAGGACTGGATAGAGACACTATTCTTCGGCTAGAGGGGCGCTGCTGCTCAAAATGTCTCTTGAACCCCTTGACCTAGGAACTAGGTCATGTGCTTTTTGCAAAGGAAGGGAGGGAAGGGGTGGAGTTAGGTCTCTGAAGTCTGCAGACTTCTGGAAAAAGGGACCGCATTCCAGGACAAGGGGACCACGCCTATTCCCAGTTCTAATTTGGTCTGGATCAGAGCTGTGATGGCGCCATTTGCTGGGGATTTAGTGAGTCCTTTGACCTTTGTCTCTTCTTTGCTTCCATTTTGTCTGGCTAGCTCCCATCGTTCCCCAGAACACATCGGGAGTAGCTATTCTTTTCTACCCTAAGGTTTTAAATTCCATTGTCCTCTTATGATCCACCAGTTAAGCAGCTTTGGTGGTTCCTAAAAGTAAGCACAACTGAACCCCATGTTAGCTTCAGTTTTGCCATCTTGAGGAAATGGCTAAGTACCAGGTGACCCAATGAGCTGGAAGATGGGAAGCGGAGTGCTAGGAGCCCAGTGCCAAGCAGGCCCCTGCAGTCAAGTATGTGGCAGGGGCGGCCCGGCACTGGTGGGTCCTTCTGCCTAACGTGCTCTCCCCAGACCCTTACTCTTCCACGTCTTCAGACCTTCCCTCAATGTCATCTCCTCCAGGGGAGGAGAATAATTGAATAATTGAATAATTCTTGACATTATCTTACTGTTTTGTGGAAGATTATTACTAGAGTCTAAATCCCATGAAGTCGTGACCCTGATCCTCTTTCTAGAGGTGCCCCCCCCCGCCTCCCCAGCACCTAGAACAGCACCTGGCACTCAGAAGACACTCAGGAAGTGTTTGTCGACCAAGTGGCCTGAGTCCTCCCTCCTCCTGGCCACTACCCTGGGACATCTTCTGAGTGGTCTGTGGCCGCCCAAGCAGTGGGAGCCTGGACCTGAGCCCGAGAGGAGAGAAGGTCTGTCCACTCCCTGCTCTGTACACCTTGCCTCTGTTGATGCCACCTGCGCTCCCCCTGGGCTATCATGCTGAGCACTGACAGTGAGGAAGGCTGGCCCTTGCCATCTCCTGCTCCGGGCCTGGTGAGGGGGTTGCTAAGGAGAAGAGTAATGAGGAGAGGGCAGGAGATAAAGAGACAAGGTCAACTCACAGACTGCGGGAGAGATAAAGAGGCCCCGGGATAGTTTCCTGAGAACCCAGCTGTGAGCAGAGCAGAAAGCAGAGCCTTTGGAGAGTGGAGCAGGGTTCATGGAACCGGCAGAAGTCATCTCTGCTTCTGTCTCTTCTCTGCCTCTATGAGGTCAGCTTCTGGTCTCCTCAAGTGGCATGTTTAGGGTGCTGCTGAGCACCCTTTGACCCCAAAGAATCTCTTGCCCAGCTCAGGGTATCGGTGAGTAATGTACAGATGTTCTGGGGGTGACAACTGTCACCCGCTTGGGCCCACAAGCATGACGACACGGAAAGAGATGGGCAATACCGGTGTCTCTCCCTCTGCCTGGGGAACCGGGACCTTGGACAACCACTGTTTCGCCGTACTCACTAAAGCTGAACACGGGCACATCGACTCCTGGGAACGTGCCCAATGGTGTGTTTGGTCAGCAAAAGTGTGCAGAATAGTATTTACAGAACAGACCAAAACGAAAACTGCCCGAGTGTCCGTCCTGGGAGGATAGGCACGTGAGCTGCGGCTTGTTCATACAAGGGGATTCTTCGCAGCAGGAATGATGTCGGGGGAAAGGAACCGGAGCCTAGCGGCTCTCTGGCACGCCTGTGCTCAGAACCAGCACCACGGTTACGTAGAGAGTCCCCGGGGCCTTTTAGGTGCCTGGAGAGCTCTGAACCTTGGTCCCAAACCCCCTACAGTGTCTTCACTCCGAGGATCCACTTAGCCTGTTTTAAACAGGACATTTCTTTTTTCTTTTTTTTTTTTTTTTTTCATATTTCCCTGCCGTCCTGTCATTTTAATATAAATGTCAGTTTTGTTCAGTTTTCAATGAACCAGGGCCATCTTTAACACAGGTGACAGGGGCAGTGGAGTTGCTGCAGGCCCAGTCTGTTGGGGGGCCCAAGGCAGCTGCCCCTTGTGCCCATGTTAAAGACAGCCCTTGCCGGCTCACAGTCACTGCTACTGTTCCTGGCTCCTATGAGGAAGCAGGAGCCTCGGTAAGAGGATTTCCCTCACCTCCCCTACATGTTTCTTTAACAGGGGCAGAGCACCGGAGCAGGCTGAAGCCACAGGTAAGCACGGTGGGAGTTGTCTGCAGCACTGCGGGGGTTATCTCTGGCACTGTGGGGTTATCTCCGGCACTGCGGGGGTTATCAGGTATTTCTGGCACTGGGATGCTTAAAGAGGCAACTGTTTTAGGCAGAACATTTAGAGCAGGGTTTATAGGGGCGCCAAATTTGGTTTTCACCTAAGGTGTCAACGTTCCTTGCACTGACTCAGACCACACGTCGTTATTGCACGGCCGTCTATGGCGATCACATACTCCTTGTTGCCGACCTGGCTTCTCTGCTCCTGTTCACTTCACGTTGCTTTACTCCCCCCGCCCTGCCCACCAGCCCATGACCCCATGCTGTTTTGCCACCCCAATGTCCTGTTTTTGTCTTAAGGCAATATGGTCAGCCTAGATCCACTAAACTGCGTGACATGTATGCTTTCTCTTTATGTACAACACTTCAGTAGACATGGAAAAGAAAAGCCCCCTGAACCCAGTCTGCCGAGCTCCTCCTCAATCCTGGCACTAGAGGGTCCTATGAGTTGCCTGTGGCTCATTTTCCCCACCCAGGATCACCCCCAAGCTTCCTCATCACTAGTCTGCTTTGCCCCTGGCATTTACCTAGGACCTGACATTTCACCCCTAATTCTGTAGAGGTTTTAGCCCCAAACCTGCCTCTACCAACCCCACTCCAAACGCAGCTCCTCACCGGGAGCAACACACCAGAGGGCATCTGCGGGTGGGACCCAGGCTCCATGAGGAGGCAGCACTGTTGACCACAGTTTGTCACTGCAGCCTGTTCCTCAGGGTCTTATTCCTAATCCCAAGGGACAGACCAGCATATTATATCCGGATAAATACAGTGCTGTCCCGTGGAATTCCCAGGTGACTGTTGAGAGAGTAGAAGTCTGTCCTTCTCATTCCTTTTATTTTGCAGGGTAGACAGAGGCCCAGAGAGAGAGGTCTGCCATGGCACTGGCAGAAATGGTACCAGAGTCTCCTCCCTTTCCACCTAGGACAACTTCTCTTGGGGCAGCATGGGCCCAGGGTGGGGCGGTTGTCAGGTGTGGCTGCTGCTACTGGTTTCCAGGCTTTGCATACAGGGCAGGGACACTGGGCACCCATGCCCGCTCCCTTTGTTGAGGAGCAGACATACCATAAATCAGACATGGACATCTGGCCAGACCAAGTACCCAGCCACTTCGCCCTTTCATTCAGACCTGGGAACCCTGGAAAGTCGCCAGATTGCAGGGAGACATCATGCTTTGTATCGAGCTGCAGTCTTCCTCCTCTGGATCCCACAGTAAAGAGGGGCTCCACAGGGCTGGAGAGAAATCAGGAGGTGAGGAAATGACGTCAGGCAGCACACATTAGCTTTGGGATGGAGATGGGACCTTCTTCTTAGCCTCATCGCCAGAGCTAACTTCTGTGAGCCTTCAGTAGCAGTGTGTTGCTGCATCTAGCTCCTCTAAAGCCTTTCCTGGGAGCGAAGGACAGGGATGGTGGAAGGGATGGGAGTTTGGAACCCGGGGCACAAGAAGGGAGGGCAGACTCCATAACTATTTGTTCTCTCTTCGTGGAGAGGTTTTGCTCACAGACTCTGGTAGTCGAATAGGATCCCTGACTCTGGAAAGCTTGGTAGGCCTGCGGAGATTGCGGGGGGACAGGCTGCTTGTGTCTTCTTGTCTCTCTATTCAACCCCAGAGACTCTCCACCACTACACCCAGCCTGGATGGGATGCCTAGTGTGCCATGGGGGAAGACATCCCAGGAAGCAGCTTCTCCCAAGCCATAGTTTGCCTTTCTTTGCGTGGGGAGGGAGAGGGGAGTTTTTACCATGGCTAGTGATGGACATGACATCTCTGTGCACATCCATTCTGGAGCTCAGTCCCCATTTTAGAGGACCGCATCACACAGGATTCCCAGCACCTCCTCCAGGAAGTGTTCCCAGAATCCTCTCCAAGAGAATAGAGCTCCTTTCCCTTTGCTCTCAAAGCCTTGGTTGTTATTTAACTGGTGTGTGTACCTGCCTCTCTATCCTGTGAGCAGGCAACCCCCTTTGCAGGCAGCCCCTTTACCTTATTTAGCTTTCTCCTTCAATATCCCTGTGTGGAGAAGGTAGCAAATACGCAGGAGGCAGATTGGGAGAGCAAGCCTGGGATCTAGTGTGACACAGACCTGCTCTCTGCCACCTGTAATAAGACTTGATTTATTCAACACTTACTATATGCCAGACACAGACTGAAGACATGCCAAGTTAATTAATCCTCACATCAGCCCTAGGTGCCTAAGGCAGTAGATACTATTTTTCCCATTTTTAAGATGGGGAAACTGAGTTTCAAGATTGGGGAAGTATCTAGTGAAAGGATGTAGACAACTAGTACTTATAGTCTGACTCAACCAACTTGGACAATTAACCTCCCCATGCCTCAGTTTCCCCATGAGTCAAAGGGGACCACTAATCATTCCTTTCTTGTTCCCAGAGGAAGACCTGCCTCTCCCAGGGTTTCTGGGAGGATCAAGGGGGATAATGGATGTGGATGTTCTCTGTAAATCACAGGGTGTTGTACAAATGTCAGGCATTAATACGTGTTGACTTGAATGCCCTCTCTCACAGCCCCTCTGCACTTCAGAAGACATGGTTCTCCCAAAAACCAATCCCCTGGGCTCAAAACTGGCATTTCTTAATCCCCTTCAAGCACAGAGGCAATTTGATGTCCACAAAAGACTTCTTAGGAGAATTCGATGGCCTGATTAAAAGGAAGTTGTGGGGGCAGGTGGCTATCTCGTAAAAACATTACCAAACCCCTGTCTCAGTAAGACTGTTCCAGAAGGAATTTTTCCCTCAGAAAAATATTTAAAAAATTACCACATAATGAAACTATCAGAACATGCAGATGGGCATAAGCATGACCATTAAAATGTCTTGTAGTCCCCCTACCCAGAGAAAACTGTTCCGAATGCTGAGAGAAGTTTCCGGGCTATTCTGATAGTAGACAGAACCAGGAGCGCAGACATTCTGGGATCCTGGCCCTCACTCCGCCCACAGAGGTCCTGTCCCACAAAGTGGTGTCTGAGAAAGGGTGGCCAACTGGGACTCCAGATGCCTCTCCATCTAGGAATGCATTAATAAATGCTCTCATCTGTGAGGGTCAGGATGGAGAACCCAGCTCTGGAAGCCTGTGAGGGGCTTTCTGCCCCTGTGTCTCCAGCACTGAGATAGCAGGGCCAGGCCACTTTCCGCATTCAGGGCCTGTGTGGAGACGTTGAGACAGGAGGGTTCACACAGACACTTGTGACTCTTCAGTGTGGTAACCTTGTCCTTTGCTGGAGATGACCTCTCCATGTTCTGGGCTTGAGCCATTCCCAGGAGAGGCTCCTCTTCCACGGTGGGGTGAAAGAGATGAAGAGGGTGGGAAGAAGGGTCAAACCATGGGAAAAGGCAGGAGTTCCCTTCCCAGCAATAACCATGGTGAACATTTTGGTAGATGATCTCCAGAGTCTATTTTAATTGTTCTCCTGACAAGCTACATTTATACATCATTTTGTCTTTTAAAATCTTAATTTTATTTTTAATGGATAAAACATGCCTATGCCCATGATAAATAATTAAAGCAATACAAAAGAGAATTGAATGCAAAATATATTTCCCTCCCATCCCTGGCCCCCTACCCGCCTCATTCTCCTCCAAGGGGCGTAGTGTTGTTCCCAGTTCCTTGAGTCTTTCAAAAATGGCCTAAAAATGTGAACGTGCCTATATCGTTCTTCATAGTTCATGGTGTTCCATGGTAGGGAGGTGTCATGATTCATTTGACTAGTCTTTGACGACTGGACAACCAGGCATTTATCACTAATGCTTCGTCAGCATTTAGATAAGCATCTCTGAGGCATTTCTTTGGGTAAATAGGATCTCTGGGCACACATTTTAATGATGTTTAAATCTTCCCATTTGCTCTTTGAAGGATGTGCCAGTTTTCAGTTGTACCCACAAAGTAACATCACTCGACTCTTTTTCTGACACACAAAGCAACGCTGGAATTAGAGATCTTTGCCAATTAGCTAGGTGAGAAATTGCACCTTATTATTATTTGAATTTGCATTTCATGGATTATCAGCGAAGTTGATGATTTCTAAAATTTCCTTCTAGTTTAATAACCATCTGTATCTTCATATTCCTAGCTTGTTTTTTTCCCAATGGTTTGAAGAGTTCTTTGTAGTAAGACTGTTCACTTTGTTTCTCATCTATGTTGCAAATATTTTTGTTATCTGTCAGTTTGTCATCTGCCTTTGACTTTGTCACAGTTTTCTTAGGGAGAATGTAATAATATTTCTGGTCATAGTCTATCTGCTCTAAACTGGTCCTTTTCCCTTTCTCTGAGTATTGAACAAGAAACATGAAATTTAAGGGACACAAACAAGACTGAATGCTGACTTAGGAAGGATTTCGGCTACAGGAACTTCTGTGCCCAAAGAGAGTGACACTAGGCATTCACAGTGATTCTCTAGGTTTATCAGGTTGGCAGGGTAAGAAGTGGGGAAGTGAGCTTAGGGGTCCCGGCAGGTTACCACCTCCCCAACCTGCAACATCTCCCTACCTGACACGGTCTCTCTTCAGTTCACGCAAGTAGAACATTTAGCCCCGTGAGTGACTGTGACGTGCACTTCCAGTCGCTGTTCTGGGTCCTTGGGAGCCTGGAGTAGAGAGCAGATACAAGTCCCTGTTCTTTGGCGGTGCTGAAACTGCAGGGAGGAAAGAGTTGCTATGGCTTGTTTGTGGCTGCAGGGACCTGGGTCAGGATGACTTAATTCTGAAAAGGAATGTAGAGTCACTTAGTTCAATCTCATGGGCCAGCTAAGGAAAACGGAGGCCCAGTGATGAAATCATCTGCCGAGCTCCCAGAGCAAATCCGTAGGACAGGTGGAAATAGCGTTGCGGTCATAAAGGACCTCCTAGGCACCATTTTTCTACAGGGAGCTGGGTGCCTTGTTGTGAGTTAAGCCATTTGGCACCACGACCTTGGCACGGTGGTGGTCAAAGAGCAGCTGGCTGAGATGAGTTATGGCCCTGTGGGAGGGGCTGTGAGGCAAGTGGGGAGAGCGGGGCAGGCAGATCCTGGCTGCTCTGAGTTTGGAGGGCATCTGTTCATTCACTGGAGGCTGACAGAGAGGTAGATCTAAAGCAGGGGGCAGACTGAGCTGCCCCCAGAGATGATTGAATAGGGACATAGAGATCTGGGGACCAGCTCAGCTCAGCTGCATTCTGCTGCAGGACTGTGGGCACGTCACCACCACTGTCCAGCTGGATAAGGGCTGCAGATTTAGCCCCTCTCTGCCCCAGTCACTCTTTAGATGGGCCCCCATCCTTCAGCACCACCATAAGTCACTCTGGTGGGTCCTTGGTCCTCACACAGACACATTCAGCCTGCCTGGACCACCACTGACACAGGCTTAGATTCCCCCCCAACTCAGCCCCCAAGTAGACTGGAAGCTGGGCAGCACCTGGGCAGAACCCCTGCCTATACGTCCACAGGACGCCTGGCAAAGCTGGCAGCTATCTGATGGATTAATGAAATAATTAATGAAACCGATGCTTGGTGAGGAGTTGCAGCTATTGGGAAGGGGATGTGCACATGAAATGGTTTCATCTTGTCCCTGATAACTGACTGTGCTCTGTTAACACTGCCATCCTGGGGTAGCGTGCTCCATTACCCATGTCCTACTGACTTGTTTATTAAATAGTCGCACTCCTGCTCTTTAAAAGCCAGTTCTGCTCATTTGAAAGGGGCAGGCTCCCATTTAATTCAATGCTCATCTCGTCTTCCTCCTTGCTTTTGTCATCTGCCGGGGAAAACATCCCCTTCTTCCTGGATGCCAGTCTCCTCTGACATGAGGGTGGGGGCAGGCATGCCATGGGAACAGGGCCACTGCCGCAGGTTCTCTGGCTCCAGGACATGGAGCCATCTGAGCCCTTGGCTGTGGGCTTTCAATGTCATTCTCGGAACAGTAGGCATCTCCACTCTGCTATCTCCATGTGTACCGGTAAAATCCACATTTGCTGAGTGACTACTAAGTGCCAGGCACTGTTGATATCTGAGATCTTGTCCGTGGAGACAACCATGTCCGTCCCCATTCACAGCTGAGAAAATGGAGGTGTAGGGAGGGATCCCTCAGAAGCAGGGTTGATAGCCAAGCCTGTCACCCTAAGACTGAGGGGGCAGCTGGTTGTTGCTGTCATGGGGGAGCTGGTCTTAGCAGGGTGCCCCAGGGGCTGTGCTCTGCCCTCATAGCCACATTTCCCAGGAGCGTCAGGAGGGAAGACTGTTGGGTTGACGCTCATTCTCCCCTCAGGCCCCAGAGAAACATCAGGCAGTCTGGGTTCAGGGCTAGAGACGCCTTGAGGATACGGAGGCTAGAATAAGAAAGAATTGTTTGATGAATGGTTCCTCGGGTTTGAGGGAGCGGGTGCTCTGGCTTTTCTAGGTCATACCTGACATGGCTGGGACCCTAGGTGCTCCCGTTCCCTTTCAGGAACTCTAAGCATGGCCAGCAACTGGGGCACCCAGGAATCAGGAGAGGAAAGGGAAGGTAGGTGGGGTGGAGGGAGCAGGGAGCAGCCCCTCCCTGTCGTGTGCAGTCCTGAGAGACCCCTTCCGGGGGAGCCGCCATGCTGGGCTTGCTCCATTAGCGTGGGGTTAATTATGCCAAAAGGCCAGGTCTCCTCTGGCAGGTGGGAGAGACTTTCCGGGTGTCTCTTGGCCTCACAGGCAGCTCCTGCTCAGGCTCATTAGTTATGGTGACACAGGTAGAGTGGGGCCATTTTTCAAAGGCAGACACAGGCCCTTCCCTTCATGCTTCAGTGGAACGTCCACGCCTACTCCGGGGCTGGAGCAGAATGCCCCACCCCCACCCCCTGCAACTTTCAAGGCTTCTTTGCATGGAGGTGTCATGGTCACATTGGGTAGGCAGCCCCACATAAGCCTAGGGTTGTGGAGTGTAACTGGCATCTCCAAACTCTGCCTTTGTCTCCAGTGGAAAGTCTCATTGGAGCTCTGCCTGCACCCCTTGAAATAGGCAGAAGTGTTAGATGCCAGAGTGGCTCCACCAGACCTCTCCCTCCAGCCTCCCCTCCTCTCCCTCCAGCCTCTCCTGAACCTCCAGAGAACTCTTGCTCCAAGAAACCCCTCTCCCCAGACACCCCTCCCCATCCAGACACCCCCTCCTTCCAGCCTCCCTTCTCTCCAGCCACATGCCCCTCTGGACACTCCTCTCCTCCCGTCTCTCCTCCAGATACCCCTTGCCCCAAGATACTCCTCCCCCAGACATCTCCCCCCACCCGCCGACACCCCTCCCACTCCAGCCCCGGCTGAGTTCTGATTGAGTTCCTGTTCTGCACAGGTTCGACTAGTCTCATTCAGGTGCCATCTGGAAGATACTCAGCTTACTCCAGGTGTGAATGATGCCCACTCACCACGGCGATGGACACATGCAAAAGTCCACGTGATACTCTTGTGTGTGCAACACAGAAGTGTGCGTGTGTGTGTGGGGGGGGTGTAGTTAATGCCTGTGATGAATGTGCAGCTGGAAGCTGACAGTCCATGGGTTTCTTGGGCTCCAGGAGAATTCGGAACCACTTCATGAGGCTCTCAGAGGGACTCCCAGTTTCCGGTAGCAGTTGCAAGTCTGATAACACATTGCATCACCTTCCTCCTTCCCTATTTTGCTCTTTCTGCCCCTTGCAGCTGCTGCTGGGACCTCTCCCTCCAAAAAACTACCTCTAAGCAAGCCTTTCCCTAGTTCCCTCTGTTTCCAGGGAAATCCAGGCTAAGTGACAAGTGGTCTTAGAAAGCAGACTGCCAGGAAGGAAGGTGGAGCTGAGTCACCCCTCAAACAGCCACAGAGAGCTCTTTCTGGGGTCAGTGGGGTGTTGAGTGCCCCTGGCTTGCAGAAGCATCACAGATAGTAGACGAATGAAGAAATTACATGACAAAGTGACCCAAGTGCCCAGTGCGGCGATGCCTCTCTCTCAACTCAGAGTTATGGTCACATATGACATTCTCTAAGATCACTTACAGAGCAAGAAAAAATTCTATCTTTTAGATTAGTTTTATTGAAGGAACAGTGCATCAGAGCATTGTATAGGTTGAAGATGAGCATCAGCATAAGTCAACACCTATATACACTACACTCAGTTCCCCACCACCATTCCAGCTCTCCCTGCACCGTATAATTGATCCTTCCCACCCAGTATTCCCACCCTGCTCCCTCCTTGCAATCACTCATTTGATTTTATAGATTAAAAAATCTTTTCTGTTTGATTTAGTTCCCTTGCTTTCTTGGTTTCTCTATATACCTCATATGAGCAAAAGCATACAGTGTCTGTCTCCTCTGGCTTATCCCACTAAGTTTAATTTCCTCTAGGTCCATTCATGTTGCAAATAGCAGGATTTCATCTTCTTTGATAGCTGAGTAGCATTCCATTTTGTATATGTATACATCTTTTTTATCCACTCATCTTGTGATGAGCATATAGGTCGTTTCCTGTTCTTGGCTTTTGTAAACAATGCTGCAGTGAACATGGGATGCATCTATTCTTTAAAATTAAAGTTATTGTGTTTTTAGGGTAAATACCCAGAAGTGAGATAACTGAATAATATAGAATTTCCATCCTCATTTTTGTACTTCCTCCCTATTTTACTACAGTAACTTTTTATTCACAAATTAGAATGAACTCCTATGTGTAGATTCCCCATATGTATCATTTCCCCATTCCTCAGATGTATGTCGACACACCCTGCCTTCCACCAAATCACCACATGCTCTGCCACCACTTGCCCTTCCCCACTGTCCCATCCTCTATTGGTAACCTCAGTTCTATTGTCAATGTTCAAGCGTTGGTTTTGTTTAGTCTATTTCTTTGCTTTGTCTCTTCACTTTCCACCTATGAGTGAGGTCATCTGGTGTCTATCTTCTTTTGGCTTATTCCACTCAGCATAATCCCCTCTAGATCCATATATGTTGATTCAAATGATAGAATTTCAGCTTTTCTAAGGACTGTGTAATATTCCATTGTATATATGTACCACAATTTCCTTATTCATTCATCTGATGTTGGGCACTTAGGTAGTTTCCAGTTCTTAGCTATTGTGTATAGGGCTGCAATAAACATGGGGATACATAGATCTCTGCGAATTGGTGTTTTTGTATCTTTTGGGTAAATGCCCAGAAGTGGGATGACAAGATCATATGGGATTTTCATTTCCAACTATTTGAGGAATCTCCATACTATTTTCCATGGGGGCTGCACCAATTTGCATTCCCACCAACAGCGTAAAAGTGTCCCCTTTTCTCCACATTCTCACCAACAATGGTTGTTTCCAGACTTTTGCATAATCTCTTAGGTATAAGGTGATAGTTCATTGATTCGCATTTCCTTGGTACCCATAGAGATAGCAGGGACGTCCTCATGTTCCTGTTGGCAATCTCCATATCCTCTTTAGAAAAATATCTCTTTAATTCTTCTTCCCATTTTTTATTGGACTGCCTGTTTTTGTTACTGAGTTTTATGAGTTCTTTATATATTTTGATATTAAGCCTTTGTCAGAAATATGGGACATAAATATCTTCTCCCAGTTATTAGTTTGTCTTTCTGTTTCAGTGATATTTTCTTTCATATTGAAGAAGCTTTTTAGTTTGATGTAGTCCCAATTGTTTATTTTTCTTCCTCCCCCGGCACCTCTCCTTGATGCTGGAGGTGAGTCCTCAAAGACCTCTCTAAGGCCAATGTCATGGAAAGACTTTCCTTTGTAGTCTTCCAAAAATTTTATAGTTTCCAGTCTTATGCCTAAGTCCGTTTTGAGTTAATTTTTGTGAATGGTGTTAGAGAGTGGTCTAGCTTCATTCTTTTTGCATGTGACTGACAAATATCCCACACCATTTATTGAACAGACTTTCCTTTCTCCGTTGTATGCTTTTGGCTCTTTTGTTGTAGATTAGCTGACTGTATTTGAGTGAGTCAGTTTCTGGTGATTCAGTTTTATTCCATTGATCTGTGCCTCTGTTATTATTCCAGTACCACACCATTTTGATCACTGGAGCTTTGCAGTATAGCTCAGTGTCTGGGAGTATTAATCCCTCCAGATTCATTCTTTTTTCTTGTAATTGTTTTGGCTATTCAGGGTCTTTTGTTGTCCCATGTAAATTTTAATATACTTTGTTCTTTTTCCTTGAAATAAGCCCATGATATTTTAATGAGGATTGCATTAAATCTGTATATTGCTTTAGTTAAGATGAACATTTTAACAATGCTGATTATTCCAAGTCATAAGTATGAGATGTGTTTTCATCTCTTTGTATTTTCCTCTGTTTCTTTTGAGAAGGTCTTGTAGTTGTCTTTGTAGAGCTCTTTCACCTCTTTTTTATGTATATTCCAAGATATCTGATTCTTTTAATTCTGTTTTAAATGGTGTGGTTTTCTAGATTTCATTTTCTTCTAGTGTGTTGTTTGCATGTAAGAATAAGATCAGTTTTATGCATTGTTTTTGTAGCCTGTCACTTTACATTATTCGTTGATTAGTTCTAGTAGCTTCTTTACAGTTTTTAGGTTTTTCAACATATAGAATCATGTCATCTGCGAATAATAATCATTTTACTTCCTCTTTTCCAATTTGGCTTCCTTTTTAAAATTTTTCTTGCCTAATTATTTTGAGTAACACCTCCAGTACAATATTAAGGCAGTGGTGAGAGTGGATAGCCTTGCCTTTTTCTTGACCTTAAAGGAAATACTTTCAACTTTTTGCCATTGACTATGATGTTAGCTGTGGATTTATAGTATAAAGGCTTTATTATGTTGAGGTATGTACCTCCTATCTACATTTCATGTAGGTTTTTAATCATAAATGGGTGTTGTAGCTTGTTGAAAGCTTTCTCTGCTTTTATTGATAGATCATGTGATTTTTCTCCTTGCTCTTGTTGATACGCTGTATGACATTAATAGATTTGAATATATTAAACCATCCTTGCATCCTTGGCATAAATCCCACTTGGTCATGATGGATGATCTTTTTGATGCATTATTGTATTCAGCTTTTAAAAAATATTTTGCTGAGAATTTTTGCATCTATGTTTATTAGAGATATTGGTCTGGAATTTTCTTTCTTGGTAACATCTCTATTAGTTTTTGATATCTGTGTGATGTTAGTCTCATAGAAAGTGTTTGGAAGTGTTCCCTTTTCAGTATTTTGGAAGCATTTGAGAAAAATAGGTATTAATTCCTCTCTGAAGGTTTGGTAAAACTCATTAGCACCGCATTCTGCTTCTGGGATTTTAATTTTAGGGAGACTTTTGATTAGTTCTTCAATGTTCTTGCTTATGAGCACTCTGTTCAGGTTTTCTAACTCTTCCAGGTTCAGTTTGGTAGCCTGTTTTTCTAAAAATCTGTCCATGTTCTCGATGTTGTCACTTTATTGGCATAGATCTGTTCATAATAGTCCTTATGATGTTTTGTATTTATATTTTGTCCTATGCTCATTCTAACCATCTACATTTTTGTTCTCCTCTCCTCCTCCCTACTTTTTGTATTTTGCTCTCTTAACTGTTTTTAAGGGGGGTTCCTTTACACTTTATAGTTTTCTTTAGTACTTTCTGTAAAGCTAATTTTGTGGTAATGAATTCCTTTAAACTCTGCTTACCTGAAAATCTTTTTATCATTCCTTTAGTTCTAAGTGATAATCTCACAGAGTATAGAATGCTAGCTTGAACAGCCTTTTCTTTTATCACTTTGAATATATCATGTCATTCCCTTCTGCCCTTTAGAGTTTCAGTTGAGAAATCTGCTGATAATCTTATGGTGATTCTTTTTAATATGAATCACTTTTCTCTAACTGCTTTTAAGATTCTTTACTTTGTATTTTGGGTGTTTTAATGATAATGTGTCTTAGTGTAGTTCTGTTTGAATTTCTTTTGTTTGGAACTCTTTGAGCTTCCTGGATCTGGAGGCTTGCTTCATTCTTCAGGTTAGAGAAGTTCTCAGCTATTATGTCTTCAAATATAGTTTCTGCCTCCTTTTCTCTTTCTTCTCCTTCTGGGACCCCTATGATGCAAATGTTGTTCCTTTTGATGTTATCTCAAAGGTCTCCATTGTTGTCTTTATTTCTTTGTAATCCTTCACCTCTTTGCTGGTTTCCTGGAGTACATTCCTCTGCCCTATCTTCCAGCTCACTGATTTTATTGGAGGTTTCATCCATTCTATTCAACTTTTCTGTCGAGTTTAGCTATTGTGTTCATTGACAACTTGCTCTTTTTGGTTGTTCTCTTTTTCTCTCTCTATTGGTTTCTTGATTTCCATGATTATGTTCATCACTGTTGTCCTAAATTCATCCTCAGGAGGTTTGTGCGTGTTTGTTATATTCAGATTTTTCTCCTAGCATTTTAATTTTATCCATTATTTGCATGTATTTCTCTGTGTCTTTGCTCTGCTTAACGTTCTGTTGATGTTTCTGTGGGTTAGGTTTACCTACAGTGATGGCGTGTGTAGGGTATCAACTTGAATAAGCCTGCATCTTTATTTGAACATTGGGGGGTCTTGAGTTGTGTGGTGTCACCACTGGTTGTATTTGTTGAAGTGGACCCTGCATTGGGGCCTGAGAGCTCAGCTATGGTTTTACACTTTTTGTGTAGGATAAATAGCCCTCTCCCAGCATCACAGGTCTGCATGGTGAAGACCTCCCTGATCATCGACCCACAATCAACAGTCAGGCTATAGTTCCACCTCCTCCCACAGGGTGCTGATAGTGGGTAGCTTTGAAGATTCTTCCATTCTGGGAGATTCTCTTCTTCCTGTAATCCTGAGGGCAGGATATCTGGTGGGTGGGTCCTGTGGCTCCAGTGAATTATATTGGGAGTGGATGCGAGGGAATTCTCCTAGTTGCCTTCTGGTTATGGTGGCACACATGTGTAATTTTCTGGGGGTGCCTACTCTGTCCACTGGGGTGCTGGTCCTCCTTCTGTCCTATTCCAAGATACTCTTAACTGGTTCTGTGTCCTGGTCCTGCTGGGTGAGCTCTCTGCTTTTGGAGCGAGTCTATGAGAGGTCCAGTTCTTCCTGAGGTTCCGCTTCTCCACTGTGACTTTTTCCTCCTCTGAGGCTGGGAGTCCCAAATCTGCAGTGTAGCTCAGAACCTTGATATCTTTGCCTACCCTTTCCGGTGGTAAATGCTGCCACTGCCTTTGTCGCTTCTGGACCTGATTTTTCTCAGTGTTTGTGTCTGCAAAATAGATGCTTCCTAGTTTCTCTGTGGGGAGGAGATGAGACTTGCTCCGACCTGGTCACCATCTTGACTAATCTTGTCCTCAATTCTCAATTTTTTGAGGACTCTGCATACTGCTTTCCATAAAGGTTGCGCCAGTTTACACTCTCCTCCAGCCCCAGTAGTGTATATGTGGCCCCTTTTCTCAGATCAACACACAGTGTTGTCAGAGCTAGCCCAGAACCATGGTCCCACTCCGTGACCTGGCAGACAGCTTTGAGGGAAAATCTTCTTTTGGGTACACTCAGTGCATTTACCACCAACTCTGGAAGGGAGACAGACCTGGGGTACACATATGGGCAGTGGTAAATAGCTTAACTGGTTGGTCAAAGTTACAGAAGGAGCAAGTTTGGATGACCGGATACCAGGAGGATTGGAGAAAGGCTATGGATGGACCTATGGGAATGAGCCCAAAGTATGTAGATCTGTGAGACTCACATTAGTGCTCCCAACAACCCAGGCACAGGATGACTCATGGATGAGTCTTTCTTCTTTGACACCCAGGGGATTACTAATTTTAGGGGTAGAACCAGAGTCAGGAGCAGGGGTCTGGGTAAGTCCTATTCCCTGGTAGTGGGCATGAGGCAATGAACCAAATTGACTCCTGGAGACATCTCTTCCTATATTCCCCAATTCCACTATAGTTGGGACACCAACCACCGGGGACCAATTTGGCTCCTGCTTTGGGAGAGTTTTTTTTCTTCCAAACACAAACCTTCTTGCCAGCCCAGACCCGCTGACCACTCAATTCCAGGCAACCGTCAGTGATCTTTTCCTGATCAGGTGGTGTTCCTTTGTTCATTCAAGTAAGATAATTATCAAGTCTCCATGTGCCAGTCCCTATGCCAAGGCTCTGAATATGTGACAATGAAAGGAAAGACCTAGCACTACAATCTTTGAAGGGGAGGTAGACATCTATCGAATTATCAGACAAAGGAATATAAAATTGATCTTAGAATGAGTGCCAGGATGGAGAATTACATGATGCTTCGAGGTAGAAAATATGCAGCCTTCCCCTAGTCTGGGAGGTCAGGGAGGGATTCCCCAAGGAGACGATGTCTCAGTCACCGGCTGAAGGATGGGCAGGAGTCACCCAGGTGAAGCAGCAGGGGAGGCGAGGAAAAAGGTTCCGCTTCTAGGCATCTGCTGCTGGGTGCGCTCTGCCATGAAGCTACCTCTCACGATTTCTAGGATTGCATCTACTTCCCCCACTAAAACCCTGGGCTCAGAGAGGTTACCACATGGGGCCATAGTGATACAGTCAGTGGTGGAAAACCAACAGTCACCACCAGGGAAGCAAGATTCTTTATTGGCAAAGACCCAGTGACATAAAACTGAGGGCAGTGCAGCATATTCCCAGAAGGAGAAACCCTGAGGAACCCTGAGTTTCCTGCGAGCGTGCTTCCCACATGGAGGCAGCGTCTTCAGATGCCGGTAGCACCTTTTGCTATTCTCACAACAGATTCTCTCCGGATTCTCCAATTGCCTGATTGCTGGGAAGACTCCCCATGGGCCCAACTCTCCCGCTGATGCCAGTCATCTTCAACACTTTGCTGGGGACTTGTGAGGAGAAAAGAGCATTTTCTAGGACCCCCCGCCCCCCATCCCCGCCCTGCAGGAGCTCAGGCTGTGCTCACCCACTAAAACAGCAGGAGCTGTGGTTTTCCTCTGAGTCCAGCAGGTCCCAGATCCCATGGCTGTCTCCTGCATTGAGCTGTGTCTTCTCCTCTGGGTCAGTGTCTTGTGATGTGGAGACAGTCAGCAGGAACTTGATGGACAGGGATCTGGCCATCTTCTCGCCTGTCTCTGCTACCATATTTCCACATGACCTTGACCAGTCTTTTCCTGCCTCCCGGGAGGGGAAGTTTGTCATGGTCCATGTATCTTGAGTTGGAACAATGGAGGAGATGAGCTGAGCAGCGTGTGCAGGCTGGGGGTCACTCTGGAAGATGCTGGCTCTAGCCGTGTAGCCACAGGCTTGTGAGGTGTCCATTCTGTGTCCTCTGCCAGGGGACTGACCTTGAGGAGGGCAGTCTTGCTTCTTCCATGGCAGCCCTGGATTGAGCACTGAAAAAAATTCACTTTATCATTTATTATCCAATCCTGTCACAACCAGACTACATTCTTTGGCAATTCTTTTTCACTTCTCAAATCTTGGACTGTCCGCATCCTGCCTGGGGGGCAGGGGGGTCTGGAAGGGAGATAAGAAGGTTTCTCTCTGTGCTTTGAGGGGGTGGAAGGCCTCTTCTTCCTCTCTGTGAGCCAAGATCCCAGGGTCTTTTGCTTACTATCCCCACCTACTGAGTCTTTGTTGCCTCTCTTGCAGGGTAGGCATGCATCCCAGCCTTGCCTTTGCTCACGCTGATGCTTGTCCCAGGCTGTGACTGTTGCCCAGCCCTTCTTGACGGACATGGCTCTTCTGGGACAGACACTGAGGAGATGGTGACAGGCAGGACAAGGGTTCCTTCAGGAAACCTTTGTGCAAATGGTGAAACGTCCTGAGTGGTGCCATCAACATGGCAGCGGAGATCAGATGAAGAAAGAGCACGGCCTGGGAAGCTGACAGAGGGTCTGAAATCAAAGGCTCTGGACAGTCAGAACAGGGCTCTCTCCTGGACACTGGAAGGCTGAGCCCAGTTTCCTTGCCTCATTGCTGTGGGCAGGAAAAAGGACGAAGTGGCTAACGGACGATGAGCTCTGGGCCACTTGGCTTCCGTGGGAAAGGGCATAGTTCCCCACCCAGTTCTCTGAGTGACAGAGGCCTTGGGAAGGTGCCCCCACCATAGCCCAGGGCAGGGATGAGACTGGGGCAGATCCCTGAGTCCTCTTGGTGACACTCAGGCCTTTCCTGACAAGAGCCCAAGCCATGTGCCAGAGTGGGGCTACGCCACAGGCCTCAGCGTCCCACACTGGATCTCTAAACAAACACCTGCACAGCTGCTCATCGTTTACCTTCCCTGTTCAGTCCATCACTCTCCTGGCTCCCCCTCCACCTTCGCCTTGCTGCCAGGGCCTGCATGGCACAGTTCTTCCCAAACTGCCAGCAAGTACACTGTCAGTGAGGCTCAGGGCAGCCCCGGGAGCCTGGTGGAGCTTGTCCAGAATGTGAATGAGAGCTGGTCTCCAGTGCTGCTCCCTGCAAGTCCACAGCCTGCCTCAAGGCACTTCTGACCACTTCCCCTCCCTCTCTATGGAGGAAGCTCCCACCCTTCCTGTAGAGATGAAATCTGAGGAGATGAGTTTGCAAAGAATAGTTCAAGTTCATTCAGTTCATACTCATTGATCCTATGCTATCCAATCCAAGCCCACCAAATGCCCTTGAGGATGCCTTGTCTCCTGGAAGCACAGACATGAAAGAACTTAGTGCCAGGGAAGTGGACCCCTTGGAGGATGGGGCAGGGAAATGTCACCTAGTCTTGGGGCTCATGTGGGCAGAGCTGGCAAGGAGGAGGGAGCTTCACCAGAAGATACCGGCTGGGAAGTCCAGAGCCCAGTGACCTTGGGCAAACCACTTCTCCCCTCTGGTTCTCAGTCCTGTGCAATCAAGAAGAGTTCCTGTGGAATCACTGAAAGCACTGGAGGCCAAGGCAGACTCTTTGGGCTGAGCTCCTGGGTCAGTCAGCTGTACTGGGCTTGGGGACCATATGGCACAGGCTCTGGGGGAGTGGATGGGGGAGGGCAGCAGGTGGAAGCAAGAGGAGATGCAAACACAAATGTGTGACATGTGCTCCCGCCCCTTCATGTCCCACCACTTCCCACTCACCACTTCACTTCTCCCCTGGGGCTTTGATTTCCCTCTCAGACACCAAGAGGCCTGGTGACCCTGAGCACCTGTCTCTGCCTTACACATGGTCTCTCACCTATGCTCAAGTGGGCTGGGCCTGTGAGGTTTGCTTGATTATCACTCTGTCCTAAAACTGCAGAAACTGAGGGTCAGAGAGGCTCAGACACTGCCTGAGGCCACATAGCTTGGGCAGGACCAGAGATGGGATCCGGCCCCCACCTGACTGCAGAGTTTCTGCTCTCGACATGCCTGCCCTGACTCTTCCAGCCTGGTTCAGGCAGTGGGAGAGTGAGCTGGAGCACAGTGGCCCTCCTGGGGGAGATTGTCACACTCATCCTGACGGGGGAGGGCAGGCCCTCTGCTCCTGTCTGGCCATTGTTGTCTAGAAAATTAAGTCATTCTACTGAACCTCTTAAGCTTTTTTTGGAGCTGGCTGTTCCCAAGGCCTTAGACAGACTACAGCTGGAAGTCTGTTATTATTCATTGAGTCTTTCCAGGGCAGCTGGGAACCGGCCTTTTAATTGTCTCATCTCTGTCCATCCTTTTATTAAGTAAGAGACTAAGAGGCAAAAGCAATCAGTTATCTCATTATAGATCAGGGCTTAGAAAAGGAAAATCCTCCTCCAGGCCTCTCTACCCCAAGAGAGGAAGAGAGGAGGAGATTTGGCTAGGGGAGAAGCAGGCCCATTTCTTCAACTCTCAAGATCCACATGTCAAATTGTCCAAAATATTTGGGGTCCACATGGTCATGAACTGGGGATAGACATCTTTGGTAATAAATGGGAGAAAGGAAACAAAAGGAAAGTTATAAAACATTGCTGTGTGGACCTCAAGTCGTATTCTCTGCCTGTCGTTGCCCTGAAGAGTACAGAGAACATAGAACAGGAATGTAGAGATTATCTCATTGCCTATCCATCCATTTACCCATACACTCACCCACTCAACATTTCATCCATCCATTCAACCATCATCTCCATCAACCATCATCCATCTGTTCATCCATTCATCCAGCCAACTGTCCATCCCTCTTTGGAATCATCCATTCATCCATCCATCAGTCAGTTATCCAGCTATCCACCCAACATTCAATGGGTTAGGGAGTAACTGGCATTTGTTAAACATGTCATACTTTTCAAAGAAACGTCCTCTAATTAGCTCTCCACAACTGTTTGGTTCCATTTGACAAGTGGAGAAACTGAGGTTCAGAGACAGAGACTTACTGAAGGGCAGACACAGCACAGCAGGTTTTCAGGATGGAGGCTAGGCATGAGACCTCTGGGTGGAATCCTGCACCAAGATCTGAATCACGAGCAAACGGGGGCTGAAATTCTGTCAGAGCTCACCAAGTGGCGAGGAGCAGTGTTTGCTTGGAGGAAGGGGTGCTTTTTCCTTTGCACAAAAGCACCATTATCTCATCAAGCTAAGATCTCAATCATAGAGTCTGCTTGAATTCTCATAAAAAAGCCATGTGGACCATTGGCTGCTCCAAGCTGACTGATCCTCAGCTGGAGGTGTACCCCCAGAGAGGAGAGGACAGGAGACTAAGCAGGAAGGAGGGTCTGCTTCTGCATCATTGCTTGATGCCAAGCGTCATATTACCGAAGCTTAGTCAGCCCAGGGAGGGCAAAGCTCCCTCCCACTAGGCTAGTCACCAACCTCATGCCCTTGGGCCCTTGGGCCCTTAGTTGGGCACTCTCTAGGGTCAGGTGCTCTTTGGGGATTGACATCTCCTTGAATTACTATGGTTGGCAATTTTATTTTTCATATTTCTGTTTTGATTTATTTGTTTTTTGATCAGTTTTTTGGAAGTTAAATTTATATACCATAAAGTGTACTCATAAAATATAGAATTCCATGAGTTTTGACAAATGTGTACACATGTAACCACCACCACCATCAAGATATAGCTCATTTCCATTCCCAGAAATCCCCCTCCTGTCACGTAGTCTCCCTCATCTCAACCTGCCCCCCCAAAAGAGACCTCTGATTTACTTTCTGTCACTAGTGACTAGATTTCCTTTTTCTAGGATTTCATGAAAATTAAATTATATACTATGTATTTTGTGTCTAGATTCTTTGGCTTAGCATAATATTTCTGAGGTTGAGCTATGTTGCTTTTGCCTCATCCACAAAGTTGGGGCGTGTTGCATTGCATGGAGCTACTCTGATGGCTCCTTCCCCTGCTGTAGACACTGGGCAGTTTTAGGCTTTGACTATTGCAAACAAAGCTGTTATATATGTTTGTGTATAAGTATTTGTGTAGACATGTGTTCTCGTTTCTCTTGGCTAACGCGTTGAAGTAGAATTGCTGGGTCAAAGGCAGTTATATGTTTGGACTTACAAGAAATTGTCACAGCTTTTGTGAAGTGGTTGTAGCATTTTACATGTCACCTGCAATGTGACAGAGTTCCAGCTGACCTGCCTCCTTGCCCACACAGAACTATCGTCACTCTTTTCCATGGGGTCATTCTAATGTACGCGAACGATGTCCTTCTCATTGTAGTTTTAATTTGGTGGCCTCTTTTGGGGACCGACTCTTTGCCTCACCTGCCTCTCCCTCTTGTGAGATGCTCTGAGACACAAGTCCATCCACTGGTGTCATATACAAGCAGAGAGCTGGATCCCAAGAAAGAATTGAGTCTCCACTGGGTAAATGTGGCCATGGGCACAGATGGAATTATCTGGAGAGAAACAGGAGATTTTATAAGGCCCAGTCTTCTCATCTGGAAAATGGGCACCATCTGGCCCTGCCTGGTCTACAGGGCAGTTTTGAGTTAAGAATTCAGTGAACTGAATGAAGGGACATAAATCTGGGGGTAACCAGCCCAAGGACTAGCAGAGGTCCACGACGAACTGGTACACGTCAACACTTCCCATAGGCTCTCATTTTCTCCTCTCCTTATCATGTCCACTGCGTAAATGTGGACACTGTGGCGCCAGGCCTGTAGCACCCAAACCTGTGCTGACTCGTGGCTGTAATGTGAGCCACTGTGCTGCAGTGTCACCCAGGACTGGGTACTGTCGTCATGATCAGCAGACGGAACTTTGCTGGGATACTCTCCCGCCCATTCCTTCCGCCTTGCCCACAGCTCTTCCAGCAGCTCTGGTCCCTGGGGCTTGACACCACGTCTGTCGTTCCATTATCCTAAGCGGCCTCCCCGGATCCCATTACTTCACTGCTGTTATTATTTATTCATCGAAGGAGCCCTCAGCCTGTGGATGAGCACTTACCTTGATGTCCCTGACAGCGGGTCAGGAGCCCGACTCAGGACATATTAATCACCAGGCTCACTGTGGGGAGCCTGTGTCCCCCAAGAGAAGATCATATTGCAGACACAGAAGGCCTGTCAGCATGTCCATTTTCCCATGGAGGAATCCACTGCCTGGCTTTATAGAGCTGGATGAGCCTGGGAGGGCCTCTGTGCAGGCAGGGAAAGTGAGCTTCAAAGGGGAAGGGGCCTTCCCCAAGGTCCCACATCTCACTGAAGAGCTATCTGGGACCCTCTCCACATAAAAATTCACCATGAGAGCCACTCCATTTTCAGGAAAAAGGCTTTAGAGTTTGTATCTTTTCTGCTGTTTGACACCATAACAACTGCTTGAGACCAATGAGGACTTTTAATCCGACAGCTAGCGAGATAGGTAAGTAAACAGAAAGATAGATAGGCTACAGATAGATATACAGAGAGAGATGATAAAATCAGATACAGGTAATAGATATGATGGATAAAATAGATATACATAAATGAATGCTGTGATATAAACACATAGATAATAATAGTTACAGATGTAGGTGATAGCTATGATAAATAATATGAGATACAGGCCTCTTATAGATATAGTTATGATATACATATGTATATATACAGTGAGAGATGCTAGGATGCAGATAGATATAGATAAAGATATAGTTATAATAGAAACAGATGATACTATGATAAGTACATAGAGGTGAATGATAGGTAGATTGGTAGAAAAAGGTAGGTAGATATAAATGACAGATGAATACCTAGAAATGTAGAAACTGAAGCTCACAAAAATTAAGTGACTTGCTGAGTGTCATGTGTTAAGAAGCTTCAGCTGGATTGAGACCCAGTGCAGTGCTCTGGCAGGGAACACAGGATGTGTACCACGGCCCTTCTCTTTCCTCTGATCCTCTGTGAACAAAAAGGGGTCCTTCGGGAGCTAGGCCTTGCCTTCCCTTGGGAAGAGGTTGTCCTGTCCAATGCTGGGCCCTTGTCAGGGGTGTTAAGTTAAGTTCCAGTGTCAGGGAGGGTTGGCCCCCAGGCTTTCGGAAGAAATCCCTAAGAGACCCTGCTCACAAGAATCTTGTCCCATTTAAGCACCTCCAGCCTGAATGCCAATCTGTGATTGAGCAATGAGGTGGCCTCCTGTCAGCCCCTGTCCCGCTTTCAAGCCTACTGGCTCCTCCTCCTCCTCTGTGAGAGGAGCAGAGGGAGCTGGGACAGTTGGTGGATAGACATCAGCTCCCACCACTTCCTTTCACAGAGAGGAAGGAAAGGTGACACTGAGGGTCGCCTGGTGGGTAGAACACTTACTGAAGTGTTCTTTTTTTAAATACCCATTTTACAGGCGGTGAAGTGGAGGCCCAGGGAGGGTCGGTCATGAAGCCATGATCACACTGCAAGTGTCACAGCAGGAGTCACATCCATGTCCCTGGGCCTACACCCCAGGCTCTTCCCCACCGATGGAAGGTGCTGAAGAAAGGCAGTTCCTGTCAGGTCACGCGGTCTGAGCTGCCGGGCTGGTGTGCGCTGCCTGCCGGAGCGGAAAGGACGGTCCTTCAGGAGAGGGAGGTCTGCAAGCGGATGCCAGTGGCCGTCTGCCACGAGTGTCCTGGAGAGCGCTGCCCTGACATCAGAAGACTGCTCATGCAACCCCAACCAGAGGGTTCATGGGATGACTTCACTGGGCCTGGCGGTCCAGTCAGGCTTCTAGAATCACCCAGTCTCATCCGGCTAGAGAGACTCCCACCACCTGCCTGTTTACTGCACACCCAGCTCAGCAATAGCCACACCCACGGCAGTGCCCTCATCAGACCTGGGGAAGGGGATTGTACTGGGTGTGGCTCCCAGCCCTTTCTGGCCATCGGCATCCTTCCCTGTCCCCATCCACCCACTCACTGAGGACCAACTGAGCAATGACAGAATTGTCCATATGGGGCTGAGCTCCGGGGACACAGACCCGAGGCAAGGAGGTGGTAGTTCATCTGGGAGGCAGCAGAGAAGGGGAAGAAACTGTGCGAAGCTTGGATCACCTTGCTTGAAAGCCAGCTCATCACCAGTGGTTTACTTCCCAGGTGCCACAGATCACCTCACAGACACCTTGCAACAGCCACAGGAAGTAGATGCTATTATTGTTGCCCCATTTCACAGATGAGAAAACTGAGATTACTGCTTGTCCAAATCAGTTCCTAACCGGTGGAGCTAAGATCCAGCACCAGGCAGTCAGAACTCAGAGCTCAACTCCTTATCCACTAGCATAGCCTGCCAGGCAGAGAGGGGCAGGGGGTGGGCCCGCAGAAGATGGAAGCAAGACTGTAAGGCTCCAAGGAGATCAAGTCTCTTTGGAGTCGTGGCTCAGGGTCTCCTGGAGGAAGTGGACCACAGTAGGGCTTCTAGAACCTTCAGAAACACAGCACAGACCATAAAGCCAGCACCCACTCTGTCAGGTAGACCGTTATCATCCTTTTTGTGTGTTTATTGCTGTATGAGTTGGGCAAAGCGCTTCATCTCAGCTTCAGGTTTGTCCTCAGAAGAATGGGGCCAATAATGCTAGTTTCCAGGTTGCTGGATGAAACGAAACTGATTGGTAATGGCCACAGGAGGGATGGAAAGTGTGGTTCCCATTTCAGGCCATAGTCCCCACCCAGGGGACTTCATCTTTTTTGTCCTTCTAGCTCCTGCCACTTGGAGGCTGGCTCAATGACTTTGGTTGGGGTCAGGCATGGAGGGCTAGTGTATTTGGGTCTTTTTTTTTTTTTTTTTAACTGGAGTGAGTTATTTTCTGCGGATCCAGTTCAGCCCAGCCAGGGGGCAGCATGAGCTGCTTTTCAGTTCAGCTGCAAAAGCCAGTTGCCCTGGCCCATTGTGGGACTGAGGACCGGAATGCCAGTCTTGGCTGGGAGATGAAGAGGTACTGGCTTGAAACCTCACATCATGACTCCTGGTTGCCCAGAAGTGCAAACAGGGACCTGGAGATAATGGTCTTGAAGTCGAGGACGGAGTCTCTGGGGCTCCTGACTCTGGTGGACCTACTCCAAGTGTTCTGGCTGGCTTGCTGTGTGGCCTTGATGAGTCCCTTCCCCTCTCCGGGCCTTTGATGTCTTCTGTCTTCACAGTGAAGACTGAGAAGGGTGAGGAGTGGTGGAGATATACATACAATAGGCCCTCAGGAACTCAGCTGATGATGGAACTGACAGCTTGGGGTAAAGCCTGTGGGTGCCCCATTTTCTTCACTTTAGCCATGGCAGGTGGGCAGGGAATTCAGGCCACTGTCCAGGGCTCTGGGAAAGACTAACCCTGTGTTACTGACACTCAAGGCTTCCAGCAGTCCAGGCCGGGTCTTCCCCTTCCCTGGTCTCCTGGGTGCTGCTCAGGCTGCTGCCCCACCCATGGTGCTTTCCTCACTCCTCCTTGGAAGAAGTGTCTGGGAGGCTCCTTGCTCTTATCTGTTCTTGTCTTTGGGATGATTTCTCAGTTAGAATATGAGATCCTTGGGGCAGGATAGGAGCAGAGTCCAGGAGTCCTGAGATCCGAGTCCCAGTCCCTACCTCTCCCCTAAATAGCTGTATGATTTTGAGCAAATTGATTTTCTCTGAGTGTTAGTTTCATCCATGGGTATAGGATCTCCTTTGCTTCTTTTATGTGCTATTGTGGGTCTCAGATAAGCTAAAGAGGACAACTTTACCACAACCCCTCAGCTGGACACAGTGGGCAAGGTCATGGTCAGGTGTGTGAGGACTGGCAGACATGCAAATAGAATCAGCAATTTCCATAGAGTGTCAGCACTGGGCCTACACAGTTGTGACCCCCAGATCAGCCAGCAACTCAACAAAGCAACCTCCCTGCCTTTTGGAGCTTATAGTGTGTGGGGGAGGGTTGGGGAGGAGCAGCTATTAATCAAATACCAATGTACTTTCCTTACCCCACCGTGGAGGGCATAGTTTTCAAGGGAAAAACATGATCTCATGAGAGTTTTCTGTTGCAGGCACTGTGTCAAGCACTTTGTGTGATTGACCTCCTCTTTTAATCCTGACTCAGGCAGGTCTGCCAGTGTTCCCATCATTCGAGTGGGATACCGAGGTCCGGAGAGGTGACGAAACTGGCCCAAGGTTGCACAGCTGGAAGGCAGAAGGGTTTACATGCAGCTTGTCTGGCTCCAGAAGCCACATTTTCTGTAATCACAGCTAGTTTGCCCCTCCCATGCTGACCTCTTCTGATGTTTCTGGTTGCCCCTGCCTTCCCTTTCACAGGCTCTGGGATGATGCAGCAGCTCAAAGACAGTTCCTGAAGAACTCAGGCAGAAGCAGCAGACTGCGAGCGTACCCTGAGACCTCTGCTAGATGGCGCCCCTCTCGTTCCCCAAACCCAACAAAGTGTCCAGGCCTGGCAGACAGCAGGGAAGGAGAGTGGCAGAGCAAACAGAGGCATGGGAAGCTGCTGGGTCTCCAAGGACAGACCCGATGCGGGGACAGCATAGCTTAAAATCTACAGGGCAGCATGCAGATGTATGTGTAGAAAACTAACTGGCAAAGCCTGAGACTTCTAAGAGCAAAGACCCCAAATAGTAAGGACCCCACCTTAGCAACTTGAGTCTAGGACACACCCCTAGATACTCACAGGTTACCTGACACACCCAGGAAGGAAGAAACTCCCACCCTTCTTATATATTCAAGAATCCATCTCCCCTGAGTGAGAGGCGGGCAGCACAGGAAGTACACACAGGTGTGCATTCCTTTGATGGAACTTTCTCAGCCTGCAGGGTGCTTCAACTAGCTGTTTCTGCTTTTAATAACTTGGTGTGTTTTCCTGACCAAACAGCTCTCTCCACGAATTCTTTCTGAACGGACCCACCCAGCACTTCATCTGTGTGTCTCTTCACCCTCCCCTGCATCAAGACCCTGCAGCTACTTCCTGCTTCTCCAACCCCAGCCCCTAATGGGGACCCCAGGGCAGAGAGAGTCTGCACCCACCCACCTCTATCTGGGAGACCCCCAACTTTCCCAGTGCCCAGCACGGTATGGGAGCGGAAGGAATGCCTGTATGCAGGGAATCTCTCCAGGATAGTGTGGAGAGAGGCAGGGGTCTGCAAAAGCCGGAGTCACATCATGCTGCTGCTGATACAATGACTGTGGGGACTGAGATGAGACAGGAATGAAGATAGGCCAGGTGGACAGATGATGTCCCTCCCCGACACAGAAGCATTGAGGCACTTCCCATCATTCTCGTACACCTAGGCCCTTCCCCGATTGTAACAAAGGCCAGGGAAAGCAGGAGGCTCCTAAATTGCCTTAGATTACATATCAGCCTCCTGGCAGGACAGGGGCTTATCGTACAAATTAAATTCATTTATAGAGAAATGTAATCACATTTTTGTGTTCCTCACTGTACTGGCTCAGAATCATTGTGAAGGAGACATGTGGGCATTACGGATTTGACCTTGTGGAGGAAGTCAGGCAAGGTTTCCTGGAGGAAATGATGCTTGGGCGGAGTTCTGAAGGAAGAGTAGGAAATAAGAGGGCAGTGAAGATCATGCCAGGGATGGGGGAGCAGCATGTGTAAAGGTCCTGTGGCAGGAGAGAGTTGAAGGGAAGTTGGGAGTAATTAGGTGCCTCCTCCCACCATGTGCAAACTGCCTGCCTATCCTGCCACGAGCCAGGGCTGCAGCCAGTTCAGCTCCTGTGATTTATGTAGGGACTTCTCAGAAGCTCTGGTTCTTGGTCTTTCATTTGCTTAAACTTTGTTTCTGCCAGTTCTGGGATTCCTGATACCTGCACCACTCAGAATACAAAACAACAGAGGAGGAGCCCCAGGCATCATCCTCATTGTCCGACTAGGGTAATCAGGGCCAGAGAAAGCAAGCAACTTGCCGAAGATAACTCAGCCGCCTGAGCAACATGTCTATTGCAGAGCTGAGGTCCTGCCCTAGAGAGACAAGCCTTTGGCCACCAGGGGAGAGAACAGAGTTCAGCTGTTCCCCAATCATTTCCCAGGCCTGAGAGGTTTCTTGTGTCAGCCAGGAGAATAAGGAGCAGTTACCTGGGGTGCTGCAGGGGAGCAAACAGAACTCGTAGCCACCAGCTGTATGGGTCACAATCCCACCACCAGTGACCACTTCAATAGCTAAGAGGCCTGGAAGAGTGGGCAGTCTAACTGTGTCTGATGCAGGCACCTCTATCAGAATCTCAGCCTGGGCTTGGGCGTCATGGTCCCAGGGGACTCTGTAACCCCTAACCCCTGTGCGGTTACAGAGGGTAGTGACATGCTCAAGGTCACCAGGAGGCTAGTAACTCGGGAATCCAGGCCCCCAGAATGATGTCACCTACGTGAGAAGTCAGCCTTGCTTCCTTTGCCTGTGCCTCTGGCCTCCTGTGGTCCCAGCAAGCAGGCAGTCTGACTGTGGGGAGGGGGGCTGGGGGACACAGCATCAGTCCCCTGGGCTTGCCAGGTAATTCTCCATTAGGAGCTAATATTAATAAAGGCTCCAGGAAAGGGGTTTTAATTCCAGATCTCAACACCATATTATTGCACATGAGGGAAATATCAGGGCCCCAAACTGTCTCCATCCCTCGCCCTTTGTCTCTAAGCAAGCTGCTGCTTTTATTAATTCTGACTGGATTTTCCCAGGTTGGGGAGGGAAGGCTGCGGGGAGACCCAGGGGGTTGGGGGAGCGGTGCAAAGACACTGCAAGAGATGGAGCACAGCAATTTGGAACAGATTTTGGGAAGGATGGAAAAGTGCACGCGGGGCCAAAATCTTCCACCCAGTCTTCCTCGACCCCACCCACCTGCACAGCCTAGCATGCCCCTGGGGAATGCAAACCCCAGCTCCACCCCATTGCCTCCAGAGAGGGGGCCCTTCCCCCACTACCCCTCCCCACTCTCCTCTCCTGGCTCTTTCTCAGCCCTTCCTCTTCCAACAATCACAGTCTGAGTTTCCCTCCCACCTGAACCCCACCCCCTGGGCCTCCAACTTGGTGCGATCCTTAGAGTGACTCTGATATTCAGCTTCTAGAAATTTTTCCGAAAAATGAACTAAGTAAAAGGAACATTGGGAAACATATCTGAATGTCCATCAAGAGATGCCTGTTTGCTGTGTTATGGCATGAAACACACCAGAGCACTGTCCCTGTAATGAAATGGAAAGATCTACAAGGTGTATTGTTGAGAGAAACGCATCATGATGAAGAGCACGCTACCTTTTGTGCACAAACACACACGTTCTTCCGTATGCCTAGAATATGACTTAATTCCGTGCAAGTTTGTGGCGTGACAAAGCAGAGATTGTTTATGGAAAATGCTTGATGCAGCGTCTTTTACAGAGTAAATGTGCAGTCAATGCTTACGGTCACCATCTTCAGCATCTGGCTCTCAAGTTTCTCCCCTTTTCCCCGAGATGCCTCCCTGGGCTCCACAGTCAGCCCTGAGGAAGATTGTGGGTTCTAAATGAGAGGGTCCCATCTTCCTGTCAGAGGGGCAGCAGCAGGGCTTATGCTGGAACCCCGGGGTCTCGGGCTGCTGGCCTGGGTCGCACCCGCTGCTCCAGAGGCCTCAAGACGCAGCTCAGGAACCAGCACAGGAACCAGCACAGGAACCAGCACAGGGATCGGGCTCCTGGTAGCCATTTGCAGCAGAAAAAGAGGGAAAGCTGTGTGCTGCTCGTCAGAGAGGGCTTTTGAGTCAATGCAAACGAAGGCTGCTCTCAGGCCTCGCGACTCACCGCAGACCCATCTGAACCTGGTAGGGGCTCTAGAAGAGAAAAGGCTCTCATTTGGGCTCTGCCCCTTGAGTCCCTGATTGTGCCAAAGATGACCTCTGTGTATCAGCCCCTAGGTTTTTGTGCTTTTTAACTGTTGGATGAGAGCTGCTAGCTCAAAAGCCTACTCACAATGAGCTCAAATTATTACACATTCAAGAGTTTAGGACCTGTCTAAACAGCCTGCTCCACACACCAAAAAAATCCTCACCCCACGTCTGCCAGCCACGGACAAGATAGAGCCTGTGGTCATAAGACACCAAGTCTTTGCCCTCTGACCCAGATGCTACTTCTGGGTTACAGTGACCTGGACGCAGAAGCCCCCTTCCTCCCCAAGAGCCCCCCCCGCCCGGCTGAGTCCCTGCTCACCATTGCTCTGGACAGTCGCACACTGTGAAGGACCTCCCTTCTCATGTCACCCTGACCACGCGCCACCTAATCAAGTTGGTCACATGTTGCTGCCTCCCCTCGTTACATACTGAGATGGGTAATTTCAAGTGTCAGCTTGCCAGGGCTGCCCAGAGATCGGGTAAAACAGTACTTCTGGGTTCTTCAGTGAGGGTGCTTCCAGAAGAGATTAACATTGAGTCTGTAGACAGAGTAAAGAAGAGGCCCTCACCCATGTGGGCGGACACCTTCCACTCTGCTGAGGACCCAAATGGACCAAAAAGGTGAGGAAGGGGCAGCCATCTTTCCTGCCCGCAGACTGCGGAGTTTCTCTTCTCAGGCTTTTGGATTCAGACAGAATTCTGTCAGAAGCTCTCCTTCTTCTCCTGCTCACAGACAGCAGGCCACAGGGCTTCTCCAGACCATGTGAGCCAGTTGCTAAGATAACCTCTCTTTATTTACATCTCTATTTACCTTACTGGTTCTGTTTCTCTGGAATACCCTAACTAATACAATCTTCTTCTCTTATAAACCCCCGTCCCCTTGAACTTCTTGAACTGGGAAAATCTTGGCAGTCCTCTTCCAAAGCTGCCTGGCCTGCCAACACAGAGAAGAAGGGAAGGGAAGAAAAGCAGCTGGGGGTGAAAGATAACCCTTCCCTGACTTGTCACCTGTCCTCAGGGAAACACGGTGGCCCAGGCCTGGGAAGCAGCAGCTAGTGAAGAAGCTGTAGCCAATCTGCGCTGCCCCGCTCCCTTGTGGGGAGAGGACTGACAGAGAGAGGAGGAGACGGCCGGCACGGCGCTTGGACACATGTGCATTGGGAGCAGTTTGATATTACTGAGCAGGCTAGACATTCGCTGGAGGTTCGTTTCTACTAGCTAACTACCCCACAGAGAAACTCTTGTGTTTGTGCGCACGACTCATTGATAAGCATGAGTGTAGCCACCTGTGGCTAGACGTCAAACAATAACCCTGTCACAACAACTGGAAATGATCCAAGCGTCCATTTTCAACATTATTAACAAATTATGGTCTAGTCACACACGAGTCCTAGAGAGCAGAGAAAGCAGAAGGTACTGTAGCTGCCCACACGTGGACACACCTAGACAAAAAAGGTGATGCAGAAAAAGAGCTATCCCTTTTTTTTTAATGGATCTAAAGAAGCAAGCAAATTCAACACAATGGATTAGGTGTAAACACAAAGGAAGGAGAGTGGATGCCGAGCCAGACTAGAGACAGTGTTTATTCTGGAAGGGAGGGAGGGGAGCAGTTTGGAAGGAGGACGGTGAGACCATCTAAATCAGGATTTTGCACACGGGTTGGTACACAGGTCCCTCAGGGCTCTTGTTAACAAGCAGCCTCTCTCAGCAGGTCTCCAGGGTGGGGGCTGAGAGTTTGCATTTCCCACAAGCTCCCAGGCGAGCAGAGTGAGGTTAAGCCAAGACACTGTGGTGGCCAAATCCAGAGACGCTTGCCCCTGCTGCACATCAGAATCCCTCGGGGGACGGGGGGTGGGGGGGCGTGGGGGGGGTGGGGATTCCCCAAAGAACTGATGCCAAAGCGCAAAGTGGTGCAGCTGCTGTAGAAAACCCAAGAAGATTCCTCCAAATACTTCAAATAGGGCTACCATATGACCCAGCCATCCCACTCTGGGTAGATAGCTAAAGGACATGAAGTCAGGATCTTGAAGAAGTATCTGGATGCCCATGTTCAGTGCAGTACTATTCACAATAGCCAAGATGTGGAAACAGCCTAAGCGTCCATGGACAGATGATGGAAAAAGACAACATGATGTGAGCTGGAATATTATTCAGCTTAAAAAAGGAAGGAGATCCTGCCATGCATGACAGCATGAACGAGCCTGAAGGACATTATGTCAAGTAAACTAAGCCAGACACAAAAAACAAATACTGCATGAGCTCACTCTATCCAGAATCTTTAAAAGTTGCATTCATAATGACAGAGAGTAGCCTGGTTGTCAGAGGCTGGGGGAAATGGGCATAGTGCAGGTTAAGTAAGTTCTGAGGTTCTAATGTACAGCATGGACTATAGCTGGTAATACTGTGTTGTCTCCTTGGAGTTTGCTTAGAGGAGAGATTTTATGTGATCTAACCACATGCACACATACAAATGGTAATGATATGAGTGAGGGGTGTGTTCATTATTATGTTAATTACTTCACTATATATATAAATAAATAGTTACATTTGTAAATCTTGAATATATATAATTTTTATCAATTATATCTCAATAAACCCAGGGCAAAAGAAAGCATTGCTGTCAGACCCCACGTGACCCGTTGGAAGAACACCTCTGGGGGAAGCCCAGGTGTGGGTTGGTGGCAGAAGTTCCGCAGGTTGTTGGGTATGGCGGCAGGTGACAAGTCACTAGTCCTGCTCTCCCTCTCGGGGGTGGTGTGCAGGTGTTCATTTCATTTTCATTCTTTGGCTTTTTGTGTGCGTTATGAAGCATATAAAAGATTAAAAAGAAGATCAAAAGTCAGTGTGAGGTGAAAAAGCCAAGCTGAGAGATGAGGGACTAGGGAGGAGAAGGAGAAAAGAACTCAAAAGGATTCTGAAAACACGCTTTCCTCCACTGGTCAGCAAGCCTCTGGGCCTGTCGGACCTGTCAGTCGGCACAGCTGCTGTGCTGGTGGTCAGCCGGTCAGCCCCTGTCAGTGCTGGGGTCAGACAGGCAGCACACAGTGGTTAAGTGATGGCTTAGTCCATCAGCCAGTGAGTCAGCCCAGCTGCCACTAAGCAGGCCTGTCTGCTTTCAGTCAGTCAGAGAACTGGGTTGTAGTAGGGACCCTAGTGAGCCGATGTTGCAGTCGTCAGCTATCAAGAGGTCAATCTGACTGTCTGTCAGTCTGTGGGTCTGCAGCCCGTTGCTGTGAGGGTTAGTGTGACAGGCTTGGCGGTAAATGGAGTGGTCAGTCAACTGCATGTCAATCAATAAATCAGTCAGTCATTGGTCAATCATAATATCAATGAATGAGAGTGTGAGTTAACTAAATGGTCATAAGGCAGTTGAAGATGAAAGAGTCAGCCAGGCAATCAGTCTGTCAGGGAGATATTCTCTGTCAGCCAGCTAGTTGGCGAGACAGGAAATCCATGAATCTGTCAGTCCGATGTGTCAGATGGTAAATTTGTCAATCTAGAATCAGTGAGACATTCAGGTAGGCAACTAATGAATCTATCAGACACCATCCCAATTAGTTAGCTAGTTAATGGGCAGCCACCATGTCACTGTTTCAGTTGGCAAGACAGTCTTCAGTCAGGAATCCACATGTGCTTCATTCACTCACTGGGTCAGTCAACCCCCAGGTCTGTCAGTCAGTCAGTCAGATGCTCACCATGTCTGTCAGCCAGGTAGTTGGCCAGGTGCTGTGTCAGTCAGAGAGATAGTGGAACAATTAGTAGCCAGCCTGCTGGTGCACACGTCTGTCAGTCACCTTGTCGGTTGGTCAGTCAGGTGGCTGGTGGGCCTGGCAGCCGCAGGGCAGCTCCCCCACTGAAAATCATGCGCGCTTGGGGAGAACTCTGAAGGCCTACTCAAAGGTGAGGTTCTGTTACTATTATTATCTGAGAAAGCTCCCAAGGCTCCGGAAAGGAGAGAAGACTGTCAATAGACTGCCCCCTCCTCCCCACTCGTCTCCTCTCTCTCCATTAATGAGGTTCCTGCCACAGAGAAGGGGTGCTTCCCGGAGGCCGGAATTGGAGGAGGCAGGTGGGTGGTGAGTTGTTCCCGTCAGTACCAGCCTCCCTGGTCAGTCACCTCTGCGTGGATCTCTGGGTGGAGGTTGGGGTGTCCAGAACAGGAGTCCCCTTTTCCCTGGCCTGGCCTCTGTGCCTCCCTCAGGACTCCATGTCCTCCTACCCAAACCCAGAAGTCTGAATTGCCCCCTCTGGATGTGCAGGGCAGAGACAGGGGCCAGTAGCTACTGGGGACGGACCATGGATTTTATGTCAGCTCTTATTTTTATCTGCTGTGACACAAAAAGAAAAGAAAAAAATACAGTTGCTGAGCGCCTTTCATTTCAAGGATACGCCATTTGCATGATCTCATTTACTGTTCACAACCCACCAGCATGACAGTTATCCCCTTTATCTATGAGGTGCTCTTGTATGTGCTCTGCTAGAAAACAGTTGTCTCCTGGACTCGCCTTGGGACACTGTTAATCTGGGGGTCTGTGGTCCATGGGACCTTGTGCAGCAGCTGACAGACTTAGTCCAGCTCTGCATCTAAGTGGTGTGTACCTGGGGTCAGACTTGGAGAGATGACGAGCTGGTCAGCAAGATTCTGGGACAGTCTTGAGTCTGCAGTAATCGGCCCCCTCTTGTAAAGCTTCTGGATTTATGAAAGTGGCGTTTAACAGGTCTGCACCCATCTCACTGTGGGCAGAATCCCCCCTGCAGCAATGCAGTCAGCATGCTCTCTGTGTTTACCTCTTCCCAGTGACAGAGAGCTCACTATCTCCCGAAGAAGAATTTTCTAGGGTGGGACCATCTCAGCCTTTGGAAATTCCCACCAAGTCTTTAACTCCAACCTCTCTATCTCAACTCTGCATTCTTGAGGCACCCAGGTCAAACCACCTGCTAATCAAGAAGGCTAACCCTGCTCCCCATGCTTGGAGAGTGACCACAGGAGTCCCTGCTTATTCGAGTCTTTGGTTCTTTGCAAGGGAAGGGCAGAATGCTGGAACAGAGTGGAAGGTGTGATGCTCAGTGTGATTGATGTCCTCAGTGGTCTCCATTTGTCACTCCTTGTTGTATTTACAGCTTTAAGCAATGCCTCCAACATTGACTGGCTCTGGCCAATGGGGTAGTGGCAACTTTGATACAAGCAGAGGTGATTGGACAGCTCGGCTTCCTCTGTTGGACTCCTGCCTCCTCATTCAGAACAAACACAGGGTGAGAGGGATACAAGAGTCACGGGGAGCAGAGCCCAGTTGTCCTGCCAAGGCTTCCAGACAGCAGCCAGTGTCTCTCACCATAGACACCTGACTGGGTCTGGCCCATGTTAGTGGAGCCTAGTTCAGAGCAGCCAAACTGCCCAGCAGACCCCTAGCCTATGAGAAATAATCACTTATATTTTAAGCTAAATTTGGAGGCAGCTTGTTACACAGCAATAGCTAACTAATAGAGTTAACCACTCAAAATGGTCCCAGTTGTAGCTATGCCTCTTCCACCCTCTCCTGGAGAATAATCTCTGTCTCAGTGATCTCTTCTGTTTAATGGGCTACTGGACTCTGCTCTTTTGACTTCGAAGGAGACAGTCAACAGAGATCTGAGTTATGGAAGTGCATTGACAACCTGAGAGCATCGGGAAGGGGCTCGGGCTCCAGAGGGTCCCAGGACTTGGCCTGAATGGCTGGCACCCCTGCAGCTAGCTGCAGGCAGGGCTCGACTAAGCAGAGTGCACTGTAGTCTATTAACCCAGCTCACCTCCTGTTCAGAAGCAAATGTGGCAGGAGGAGTGATGGGGCCAACTGGAGACATATTTACAAACACAGCCCTCTCGCCTTCACTTCCTCGGTAAGCCCCATTGGCAGCAAATAAATGAGAATCAATAGGCCAGTTATTAAACCGTAAATATCCCTCCTCTTGGGCTCTTGGGCCAAGAGCTCTGAACCTCGCAGCTGAAGGCAACAGAGCTGGGAGGTCCTGACTCTGAGTCTCTCAGTTGAGAGGGGACTGAGTGCCTCACAGGGGGCCTACCTCAGCCTCTGCCCAGTCAGCCATCCAGAACTGAGGAGAGACTGCCACTACCACTCAGGGCTGGAGTGGCCTGGTCTATGCAGAGCCGCCTGAAAGGAGCCCTCAGCCCACACATGGGCCGGCATGTGCGGATGGTCCAAGCCCTCTCCACCTGCACTGACTCAGAATGCTTGAGTCGAAAAAGGACCGAGAAATCTCCTGCTCCTTGACCTATACATCTGTGGGTGGAGGGACAATTCAGGCACCCAAAGATTTATCCAAGGACACATGTCCAGAAAGTGCTAGAACCCACACTCGAACCCAGATGTGCGGCCACTAATCTATGCCGTCATCTAAGACAGGAGCGAAAGTGTGTTGTGGATGTAGCCTCGATGGACAGTAATACCAGGAAGCAACACGGATCCTGAGGCAGCTAGTGGGGCCCTGGAAGACAAGGATCGGTACCCCTAGCTCTTCTCAAGTGGCTGAGTGCCTCCCCCTCAATTTTGATCATCTATGCTGCAGGCCAGGTTACCCAGAAAACTGCTCAGAGTTGTTAGGAGTTGATGGAGGGCAGAATAAGGGAAAGTGACCTGGAAAGCTTTGTGCAAGAGAGAAGAAACACCCCAAGTGCATGTGCACATGCACGTGCACACACACACACACACACACACACACACACGCGAGCGCAGTTGGGGAAGCTAGTAGGCTTCCTGCGTCTTTTGACTGTGGGCATTAAGGAAGCTGCCAGCATCAGGGAAGCTTCGTGGAGACTACATGTGACCTGGGCCGTGGAGGCGGGATAAGACTAAGCTTCACTTACACCCCTTGCACGTGAGGACGGAGTGAAGACAAGCCAGGAGGAGGGAGCAGAATGAACAAGGGCACCAATAATGACAGTAATAAGGATGATAATAATGATGGGGGTGATGTGAAGATGATAATGATAGTGATGATGGCAAGGCTAGTGGCGGTGGTGATTACAGTGCTAGTGGTGATGACGAAGAGGATGACAATAATGGTGATAAGGTAGCTGGCACTTTTTAAAGGACTTCCTGTGTGCCATGCCCAGAGCTAGGCATGTTACATCCTCCATGTTATGGGATTTGCATAACAACCCTATAAGACACGTGAGTCTATGTAGACAGAACTACCAGGTTCTTTCCATACATGTAAATGGGAGTGGTGGGTGACTGACAGGTGGAGGCCAGCTCTTTGAGGTGGAGGCTAAGGCAATGGGACTCTGCCCTGAGGGCTCAGAAGGCTTCTGAGCTGGGCACTGTCTAATTATTGCTGGTCTCCATCTGTTGTGTTACCAGGTTGTTACCCAGGGCTGGAGAAACCCAGAGGAGCAAGACCTCCATGAATCAGGGCTCAAGGGGCTTCCTGGAGGACGTGGTCTTTGTGGAATTTAGAATTTTCCCACCTGAGTGAGGGCCTTTGTAGCAGCCTTGGCTCTGCTAAGAGCCTTGGCCTCTCCTTCCAGGCTGCCTGCAGCACTACAGGCCTTGGGTTATTTCTTGAGAGGCAGAGGGTCTTTCACAACCTAGTGTTCTAAGTTGGCATTACGGTATCTGTCTACTCTGGCAGCCACCTTCTCCTGAGGACTCAAAGGTAGGGACACAGATGCCACCTTCTCCTGAGAACTCGAAGGTAGGGACATAGACACCGGTGGAGCATGGCAAGGATCCCCTCTGAGACTCCCCAGCCTAGAGGAGGTCCAGATTCCCAGGACACGAGCTCTCCACCCTGTGAACACTTCAAACTACCAATGACAAGACTCATCTCAGACCAATTAATTAAACCCCGATTCCTGTGAGCAGGACACACGCATGGAAATGTAGATGTCCATTGTTCAGGTGATTCCATTGTTGAATCAAAGCTGGAAACACTGGGAATTGTACCCAGGCCAACCTTGGATTCCATTTATTTACAGGTAACTTCAGAAGCACTTCTCAGACTCATGGGGACAGATGGCATTTCTGGGCAGGGCTGGCTTACCCTTGCCTTATGTTGGTCTTATAACCCTTACCTCCCAATATCAATAGCTCCTGCCACCCTCGGCATCCTTGTGGTTGAGTCAAGCTGGACCCTGAACTGGTAAAGCCAGTGAGTAGGACAGGCTCAGAGAGAATGGCCCTTCCTAGCACCCTCCTTCCTCCTCCTCAGCCTCCCACACATAGCAGGGATAATTCTGACTCCCCTACACCCTGGTGTCTGGCTCTCAGCAGATCCGGTACTGGGCACTGTCTGCCTTGTATTCCAGCAGTATGTGCCTCTCCTGTCCCCTGAGGATGACAGAAGGGAAGAGCAGAGGCATCGGGAATCGAAGCCCAGGAGTCAGACAGGAGACTTCAAAGCCTGCTTCTTGCTAGCCCACAACCACTGTAAATCTCTGTGGGTTTTAGTTCTTGCTGGTGACACAGAGGAGATGACTGCAACAATGAAAGTACCTCCGTCATAAGGGTACGGAGAGGCCGAGATGAGGCGATCTATGACAAGCCCTTAGAAGAATGGCTGGCGCATGGCAAGGTGAACTGCTATTTTTATCTATATCCTGTCCATGATGTTTCTGCACACTGATGCTTGCCAAAAGTGGGCTGCATTTAATAGGCGTGGCCACAGGCTTGTTTTTCCTGTCCCAGATCTGAACCCTCTTTCTGTATTTGGAGAATTGCCCACTCCTGCTGGGAAGCAGAGCCCACTGCTGTTACAGAAGCGAAAAATCCCAGCTCCTCGCTTTCCCAGCCTCCCTTGCAGTTCAGGCGCAGCCCTAGAAGCTGAGGTCTGTAGTTAGGTGGGCATGATGCACACACAGAAGCCAGGAGCGCTGTGCTGGTGGTGGACGGCGGCCACTATGTGAGTGTCTGGGACAGCACAGGCGGCAGCAGTACTGTGCAGTCCGGTGGTCCCGGAGGCAGAGGAGTGAGGGATTCCTGTGCTCAGTGGCAAAATCCTTTCCGAATTGGTTGGGTGGCAGGGTGGTTTGGTATGTGGTCTATGCACAGGGGTTTTCTTCTCCTTCCCAGTGATTCTGCGATCCCCGGCGTCCATGAAATAGATCTATTTCTGCTCATCATGTATGGGGCTTTTGCAGCCCCGATCCCTACTGTGAACAGAAGCAGGTGGAGTTTCTATAGGACCTGGTACTGGGCTCAGGCACTGGTGAGATCCTGGGCCAGGGTCCAAGGTGCAAAGCTGTTGTGCAGGGAAGCTAGAGCCAGGACTCACTCCACTGGAGGTGATGGGACACCTGCCTCCATCTGCAGACACCCTTGGCTGCTGGTCTTTGCTTCCTGCACTTCCAGTTAAAGAGCTCAGTGGAGGCCACTCCAGAGTGCTGGCTCCAAGATCAGTCAGGTACAAGCAGGGACACAAGAGGGATGCTGCTGATTGAAAATGCCCCTGTAACCAGGGAAGGCGCTGTGGCTCATGCTCACTTGCAGAAAGAAGCCTGAGAAGAGTTAGCTGGCCTGGAGATGGGATTCCTCGCTGAACTCTGGCGCAGTAGTTAGTTTCTTCTTTTGCGTCTACATTCTCACCTCTTTATCTCATTTCTGCCCATCCTACAGAGGGGAAAATGGAGGCTCAAAGTTCACACACACTTTCCCAAGGTCTCACAGCAGGAGTTGTAGAGACCAGTCCCCTGTTGAGGTATTACAATATCAGAGCTAAAAGGGACCTTTGAGAAACGAGTTGTAGAGGTGACCAAGGGACTCCATTATGGGAGACAGATTTTGGACTGGCACTCAATACGAACCAGCCATCAAAACTTCTTACAACCAGTCATGTGTCACCTGTTACAGGTGCCTTGTCGCAAAGAGAGTCAGCTCCCTATTCGTGGATGTGTGCATGAGGGGTCGGGCCACATCTCCACTGAGGGGGAGGGTTCGCACACTGACGAGGGAGATGCCATCCCCAGGGGCATGTGGGGCTCTATAAATAGGGTGGGGACTCCTGAACAGGGGCTGGTTCTTTTGGGATCTCTGTTGTCCCTCTGCTTTGAGCCCACTGGGCACAAGGGGATTGAGACAGGCACACAAAATAGGCCCGATATCACTTGCCACATGGGAGGGGCCCAGCTAGCTGCCTGGAAAAGTAGAGGAGCCCCTAGAGCCATCCAGAGTCCCACCCCTACACACAGATACTCACGCGTATGGGTGGACAAACAGGCCTAGAGAGGGGACGTGCAGACCCCTGAGACAGCAGATGTAGAGACAGGATGTCGTGATGTAGGACAGGGTGAGTTCCCTGACCAACACGCCCAGTGACCACTTGAAACCTGTTAACAAGGTAGGTTCTCAGGCCCCATTGAAATGCTAGGGAAGGGCCACCGTTAGGTTCCTTCAGATCTTCGCAAGGATTCTGAGGCATGCTCAGAGGTGAAAACCACCACAATTAGTGTTTTTTTTTTATGTTACAGCATTAACTGCTCTAAGGCCCATGGTGGGACACGCTTCCTGGAAGATGCCTAGTCTTTTCCCACTTTCTGAGGAAGTGTGACCCTCCCTGGCTAGAGGTTACTTGAGCTAGAGAGGTAGGAGGACCTGACAAAGCCACACAGTGAGGGTCCGTGGCTGGCCTGGGATTTGCACTCACAGCTCCCACATGTTCAGCCTGGAGTTGGATGGATCTCTGGAGTCTGCTTCTTCTTGCCCCATCACACGTGATGTCATGGGGCCCTCCCCCCACCCTACCTGCACGAGGACCCTGGGCCACAGTGCTCTCTGGCCAGCAACAGGCTTTCCTCCAAGAGCCTGGCTGCTCTGGGCAGTGCGGGCTGGATTGTTTTATTTATTGCTGTCATTAATTAGTTTTGTTGGGGATGAAAGACAGGTCCCCGGAGAAGATCAGTGCATTAGAACCCGTTATTCCATCATTGCTCTGGACTCGTCTGCAAAAAGCACAGCCCCTCTCTACCGTCAGCCCAGCACAATTAATTAGCCCGCAGCCTGGGAGGCGGCTCCCTGCTCCCCCCGGAGAAGGGGGAGGCACTCTATTCTGGCATCTACACCCTTCTGGGTTTCTCCACCCTAGTTCTAAAGTAAAAGTGCAGCAGCTGGATGCAGTATAGAGGTGGGGATTCCTGACCAGGTCAAACCCTTGTCCTAATGATACTGCTCTCGAGTGCTTCCTACAATGCGTCAGACATGAGCTAAGTGCTTAAAGGGCATATTTAATTCTCACAAGTGTCCTGTGAGGCACGTTTTAATTTGCCAGATGAAAAAATCGAGGCTTTACTACGGGGAATGACTTACCAAGAATCACAGCACAAAATGGCAAAGCTCCTGGGGCATTTCAGGGTGGCTCATGAAGTGCAGGGAGGAGAGGCAAGAAGCAGAGAGGATGGGCTACATCAAACAATTGAAAGGGCACTGGCCATGGGGTCGGATGCCCTAAGTCCACTTACACCCAAGGGTGGACTGCCATCCGTCGGTCAGGAGACGGGGCTCGTGGATACAGGTTCTCCAGAGAAGCAGTACAGCCCAGTGGTTCAGGGAAGGTGGCCGATGGCTGTTACCTAGCCTTTCTGACACTTGCTTTCCTCATCTGGATAACAGCGATAACAGCAGGGATAACAACAGGGCTAGTAGCCTGTGCAGCCAAAGTAAGGATGAAAGGAGGTGATGCAAGAGAGGGGAGCAGTGTCTGACACATCTGAAGGGTTTGGTGTTCATGATGGTGGGAATGGAGATTTGAAAGGATTTAGTCTCAGGTTAGCTTTGCCGTTAAGTCTTCATCGAGTTGACCCAGAAATTATAGGTGCACCCTGGTGGCTCAGATGCTAAGCCAGTGACTGTGGTGTCAACCAAGTAAAGTCCAAGGCCCAGGGTTCCTGACCAGGTCTCAGGGGAACAGTCAAGATAAATAAACAAACAGATAAAATTGCCTTCTCCTCCTCTTCTTTCCTTGCTCAAAAATGTTTCTTCCTCTTCTCCCTTTCTTTTCTTTCTTGAAAAAACACCCAAAGCACAGTAATTACCGAATAACTCAGTGTTGTCCAGGCAATGATGTTACGAGTGGGGGACATGGTTAAGGCTCTGGAACCACCCTTCTGTTTGCTCAGGACTGGGCTTCCGGGCTGGCATGTGTCCTCCTGCCACGTGACCTCTAGCAAACTGCGCAAGCTCCCCTCTCCCACCTGAGCCTCAGCTTTCCCGTTTGGAACTTGAGCAGGTGGTCGAGTTAAGCAGGAGTCCTGGCCCTCCTTTGGCCCCTCCACATCAGTAGGAGTGGCCTCCCCTGCAGGCTGTCGCTGTACCTCGCATGGCTGACTCAGGCTTCGTCCAGTGGTGGGGGCCAGGCTGTCTGCCTGAGGGTACTAAGAAGTTAATTAAACCCTCCAGAAGCCATTTGTTAAGAGGGGAGCGATGGTATATTCAATAACAGCCAAAGGTTGGTGCAAAGTAATGAGTCTTTCTTTAGCTGTGAATAATGTGTTCCCACCCGTCGCCAGCCCCCCCAACCCTGAAGGATGGTCCTGGGGAAGCCCATGGCTCATCTTAATGGCCTGGTCGCAAAGGAGCCTTGCTGGCTGGTCGCTCTCCAGCAGTCATCACTTCTACTTCGCCATCTCTCTGCTTCCATCTCGCTCTTGGTCTCTAACACTTTGGGGGAGTTAGGGTCCAGGTGATCTCGGTCACTGTCTCTCTTTCTCTATCCCACCTCCTCTGCATTTCTTCTTCCCCTTGGCACAGCCTCCGAGGAGGAGCTGAGGGCCACTGCGTTCCATCACATGTACTGTATGTGGGAGTCGCAGCCCTACTGAGCTCAGACAATTGGGAAGGGGAATGGAAAGAGGAAGAGGAGGTGGTTGGGGAATGCCTGGCTGCCCCAAAGCCCGAGGGGAGGCCACTGGCTGGAGACAGGAGGCTGTTCAAGGTCACCATGACCAGTCTAGTCAGTTCCTGTTCCCTACCTCACGTGTGTGCCCACTCCCAGAGGGCAACCTGCCTCCAACACGAAGACAGTGTCACCTCTCTGACCTCAGGGCCCAGTGCTGGTCTGAACAGGGCTGGCACCCTCAGGTTTTCTGAGTCTTATTTTTTCCCAACCCCTTTTGTAAAAGGTGGGCCTGGGATTCTTCTGCTTCCCAAATGGGCTCAGGGACAAAAGAGATCTTAACAGGGCCCCTGGAAGTGGGCAATGGAGCTGCTCCCAGATCAGGGCCCAGCATGTCCCTCATGTTGGACACCCCCAGAGGCACCCCTAGAGGTTCCTCCTCTGGGCAACGGTCCAGGATGGGTTTGCTCTTATTCTGTTTTGTATCCTGGGCTGCTGTCCGTCTGTCTGTTGATATTTCTGTGGGCCCCCTACCCCGCTGCTCAATGTGAAATTCTGGCATTCACAGGCAGAATGTGGTCACAGCTGAGAAGTGGGAACCCTGGCCCCCTCCCATCACCAGGTGGGCCTCTGCTTTGTTCCCCTTTGTGCTGGTACAAAAGGAAGCCAGCAGGGGAGGGAAGGGGTCCTGGACCTAGCAGGTGTCTGTCGCTGTCCTGGCAGCTTGCATGGGGAGTGGTTGGAGGGGCGGGGGTGGTCGTCATTCATGAGCTGAGCTGGGGACAAGGCACCTTGATTAGGTCCCCAAGATAATCGCCACACACCTGGGCTGGCACCCCAAAGCCCCCCCCCCATCTCAAGTCGCCCCTTTGTCTGAGGAGTCTAGCTTCAAAGCCTGAGATTGTGGCTGATAGATTGGGCTGAAGCCAGGATCTGAAACCCAAGAGCCAAGGGGATGATGGCAGTGGGGAAGAGCTTTGGGGCTGGGGGCTCCCGGAGCTGGAGGAGGCAGCTCTTCCCTCCTGCCAGGACAATGGGGTGTTTTAGCAGATGGAAAGCCCAGGTTCTCTGCTTCCCGGACCAGGGAGTCTGAAGCAGAAAGGACCAAGGCGAGGCCAGGAGGGAAAAGGTCAGGATGAGTACATGTGTGAGTCTATGCAGCTTATACATGGATGTTAGTGTGTGGCCAGAGCGTGTAGGACAGAAGGGCATTTCACCCCAGTGGTCGCCTGCAGTCCCGGTGGATGGGGACCACGCACTGCATTTCCTTGCTGAAGGGTATCCTTTGAAAGCATACCTGACCCTGGAGAAAACAGGACAAATGTCCCAGGGGAGTCGACAACCCTCCAGCAATGAGGAATAGGACTGATGGGCAAACAACGGGCTTCCTCGGCCCTGAGGAGAGGACCAGCGTGGAGGTGTGCTCTGTTCAGTCTCAAGGGGGAGGAGCTCCAGCTGCGCCCAGAGGGAAGCCACTCCAGAAAATACTGTCCATTGCCTTCCTCCCTTCCCTGCTCCTACCTCACTCCCTCACCCCGCTTCCTGGGATCACTTCCCAAACAAACCACTTGCCCCTGATTCTTCTCTCAGGTCTGCATGTATGAGTCCCCACATTAAAACAGGGTGGCAATGGCAGGCTGGGTCCTGTGAGTGTGCCCTGCACAGGTCAGGGGCAGGGAAGGGCCACGAAACATCGGGTGCTCTCACACCTTTCCTGAGCAAAGAGGCTCACAGGCGGAGGCCCGGCCTATGCCAGGCTCCGCTCCACAGCAGGCCAGGGGAGTCCTCGGAGCCACAGGCAGACACTGGGGGGCTCCTGAAACCAGCCTGTATGACTGCAACAGCTGCCTTAGTTTTCCAGGCTCGCCAGGGCTGGGGGCGAGATCCTCGTCCTCTGGGGCAGGCCTGTCCACGGAGAGCCATGCCGGCACTGATGTGGGGACTGGCCCTGGACTGTGGGAACTTGTGGTCGGGGGATTCCAGGTGACGCTACGTGTGAGTGGGGACAATTGTGAATGTGGGTAGATGGGTGTACCTGTAAATATGGACCATGCACACGACTCTGAGCTCGTGTGTGTGCGTGCATGTACGTGCGTGCATATGTGCGTAGTGTCCATATCAGCGCAAAATCAAGGGTTTCCTGACCGTAACTGACCCCAAGAAAGGCAGGATCCCAGCCTCCTGAGAACGCGAGGGGTTCAGCGTGGGGAACGAGGACTCCCTTGGAGCACAAATGTCACAGAGAAGTCTGCGCTGTCATGTGGCTCCCTGCTCTGTTCTCGGTGTGGGGCACGCTGAGCCCAGGAATATTTAGCATCCTGTTGACTGGGGCTAGCATGTTGTGTGGTCCCCAGCCTAGAAGCTATTGAGCCAGGGTTGCTAGGAGAGGACACTTTCTGTTCCTTCCCACTGCCTTTCATGTACCCCACTCCTCGTGTGTCACTTGGCAGCATCAGTTGTCCTGATTTCTCAGAAAATGAAATAATGATCTCGGCTGAGTGTTGAGGGGAGAGAGGACTCTTTAGGCTCTTTAGGACCATGTCAGGGGCTGACAAGTGACCAGCCTTTTTTTGAGTGAGTGGTCATCTCTGAATTGGGCTCAGAGGAGTGTCCAGCATCTCTGGGCTGATTTCCATATCCTGGGGAGCGCATGATCAAAATGCACATCTCCACACACGCAAAGGCCTGTGGAGGTCAGACCCAGCCCTTAGGTCTTACCTGGGGCAAGTGAGACTCAGAGAGGAAAGCTTCTTTCCCAGGGTCATATGGGGAGGCAGGAGGGGCAAGGAGGAGGAGAACTCTGCTTCTGTATTTGTCTTGTCCTGTCCTGCTCCATGGGAGGAATTTCATAGTTTTCTGGACCAGTTGGCAGATGGCTCACTTTCCTACGGTCACCAGGAGCCACTCTGGTGGGGAAAGCTCCCTCATGAAAATGTGCTCCTTGGGTACAACAGAGCTGCACTGAGTGACTTCAACTGTTACAGCTATTCTTGTCAAGCCCTGCCTGAAACTGGTCTCAGCAGGTTGATGAGGCTTCTCAGACTCAGCTCAGGCCAGCGGTGCCTGGCTCCTCCTGCCTCCAGCCCTCCTGGACTAAGATGAATAGTGTCCCTGAAAAGTCACATCTTCCCAAAACCAGGGAATGTGACCTAGTTTGGAAATAGGGTGTCTGCAGATGTAATCCATTAAAATAAGGGTAATAATCCACTAACTGGGGTCCTTAGCAGCAGGGGGACTTGGATGCAGCAGCCGCACAGGGCCACGCCATGTGACTGCGGAGGCAGGGACTGCAGTGATGCCTCCGGAAGCCCAGGAATGCTGAGGATGGCCAACAAACCCCCTGGACCTGGAGGAGGCCGGGAAGGACCCTGGCCAGAGACTTTCAAAGGGAGTGGGTTTCTGATTTCTGAATTCCAGGTCTTTCTAATGTTACTGCAGCCCTCCCTCGGGCACTGAGTGGTCTTCTCTCTGCATGATGCAATCAGTTTCCTCCCCAGCCTAGCACTCATTCCTGCCCTCAGGCGGGAGGAGTTGGAGACAGCCTGCCCCTCCCGTCAGACTTGATCTCAAGTCCTTCTCTCCTATTTCCTGTGCCTTGAATCCACTCCTGCAGCTGCCCATCTTACCACCTGACCCTCTCACCATGGAACACAGAGCTTTGGAGGAAGCCCCTCCCACCCGACAGCTCCCTGTGTGTTCTGCTGCCTCCCTCCTCTGGCAGAGTCAAACCCCTGCTCCACATCTCCACATCTTCTCCAGCAGCGTTCCTGCCCCATGGGCCTCCTTGGAGCCTGCAGACTGTGCTGGGCACCCGTCATCTGGGAGCACTTGTTCCTAGCTGGTCACATGTGGCATTGTCACAGTTTGTTTGGGAGCTGGTCACATGTGGCATTGTCACAGTTTGTTTGGGAGTCTCTGTGGGTGGATGGACTCCCTGTGGGCAGAGACCAAGCTGTGCTCTCCAGGAAAGCTCATCACATGTAGTGACGACCCATCCCAGCCTTTTCCTTTAAAGATGGGGAAACAGGTCCAGAGAGCAGAAGTAACCTGTCCGTAGCCACACAACCACCAGAACCAAGGCTGAGGTTCTTTCGACTGTTGAAACAGCACTGGAGAATGGCCCTCCAGTGGGGGGAGGCACATGGTACTGCCTGGGCACCTCAGGACGTCCTGAACTTCAGACCTTCGCTTGTGATGGAGACAGCATGTGGTGCTGGTCAGAGCACGGGGACAGGAAACCTCGCTGGCCAGGGGAGTCCTCTGTGCCACAGGCAGACACTGGGGGGCTCCTGCAGCCAGCCTGTCAGACTGCAACGGCTGCTCTAGTTTCTCCAGTCTCACCTGGAGTAGCTGAAGGACACAACGCCAAATAGCCAGGTTCAGATTTTGACGTGGACACGTCACTTACCCACTCGGAGCTTCATTTTCCCCAGGTATCAATGGTGAGGATTAAATGAGAGGCGCCGGAGAGTCAGAAACACCCACAAGCTAATTCACGTTCATGTCTTTCTCCTTGCATGGGATTCCTGGCTGCTCCCAGCACCTTGTGTCCCCTCTGCTTCCCGGGGCAGCACGGAGGGGCTGCAGCGGCAGGTGGACTGGGCCCCTCCCGGGTGCCCTGGGCAAGGCGCACATCTCGTGGAGTTCCTTTTCCATCCTTTCCACAAAGCTGTGAGTCAGAAATCAGCAAGTCCCACCTTACAGAGAAGGAAACAGGCTCAGAGAGGTTCACTCGCCCTCACTGGACGGTGACATTGACTCTGACTTATTTCTATCTTCCTGCCACCTGCTAAATTTCTCTTGATCAACTTCGGCGATAGCAGTTCTGCGATCATCTCCCTGCAGGTGATTCACAGTCCTGAAGTCTGGGACCTGGCTGGGTCATCCAGTTGCCTGTCAACCATTCCATACTCATCTGGAATTTCAGAAAAGCTGGAGATCCCATGTGCCAGATGCAAGGAGTAAGCCGCGGCTCTCAAGCTTGCCGGACCCTGGATTAGGTAAAAGGCCAAGGGGAACAGGTGTCCCAGGCCAGCACACAGGTTCTAGGGGAACATGTCTGCCCACACAGTGCCCATGCCTCTGCCAGGGGCCCATACATTTCATCTGTTTCCCATGTGAGAAGGATGTGGTGTCTAGCTGATGAAGGGCCTGTCCCACTGTCCACCTAGATGGTTCTGCCAGGCCGGGCAATTTTGCTGATGTCACCTCCCCAGAGATATTAAATATTGATAATGCAATCAATTTTCCCTTCACCTTCTATGACTCATATCTTGGTGTGTGCCGAAAGGAAAACAAGTAGGCTGAGGGCCTCCACTTAGGCTGATGGGCATCCATTCTCCCGGCACTCTGGGAGTCGTAGCCTTCTGGTGTTGAGGGGTTTAGTGAGGTCATCCGGTTTAGCCGCCTGCCAGCCTGAGACAAACCTTCTCTGTAGAAGAGAACACCTGGTTTGCTTTCTGCAGTGATCAGTTACCCGTTTTTAAAAGAAGTTCTTCCAGTCTGATTGAAATTGACAGTAAGCAGGAGCCTGTTAGGTGAGCCCTGTATCTTGACAAATGAGCCTGGAACCTCACTTCTAAGGAGCAGAACACCTGGGGGCCTTGAGGTCTCCCTCTGACCAGTGCTGACTGCCTTCCTGCTGTATGACCATGGGCAGGCTACCAACGCCTCTGAACCTCAGCGTTCTCATCAGTGAAATGGGAAGCGATCACTACCCAACTCCCTCCAGGACTGTGGGGGCAGGGCATCTGTTGCCTGGATGCATGGCTTGGGAAGTAGAGGGAGGACAGCTTGCTCAAATGTGAAAGGACTTTGCAAACGTAAAATGCTTTGTAAATAGAGTGTTCTGTAAATGTTAGGGATAATTATATGCTTCAAAATTAGGATTGTCCAACATTCTTAGAAGGGGAAAGCTTCCTAAATTGTTCTTTATCTCCATCCTGAAGGCTCACACAAGTGTGCTGGGAGGTCTGGGAGCCCCTAGGAGTCCACATGCTTTTCCTCCCTCCCACCCCTTCTCTTCCCTTGGGCCTCAAGCCAGGCTCAGGCGCCTGATTAAAAAGGCCCAGGAGTGAGTAGCTTATCAGTTACACGGAATCAATAGACATTTTCTTTATATTTTTCATTTAAAAGAGATGACAGAGAAAAGAGAAAAACTCAAGTGCCTGGCCGTCAATAGCTGTGGGGTGAGGGAGAGCGCAGGGTCAGTGGGCTGGGTGGTTTGTCATGACAAGTCTGCTGGCTGCCCTCTCTCTGCATCACCTCCCCGGACAGAAGAGGGGCCAGGAGACTGTGCATCCTCCCATAACTTCCCTGGACTTTCTGGCTGTGGGAACACTGTGTTTTGGGCCTTAATCTTTCAGGAAGGCAGCAGAGTTGTCTGGCGCTGGGGTGAGAAACCCAGGTGATGGGACAGCCACCTGCTTCTGTAAGACAGTGGCTGGGACAATGGCCGGGTGGGGCTCAGAGGGTTGTCTGGGAGAACATGACAGAGAGAAATTGGGCTCAGGAGGCAGCAAGCAGGACGCAGGACACATACATGGAGGCATTTGGAGACAGATATGGGTCCTTAAAAGCCAGATTTTCCTACTCACAAGGGATATCTGTACTGTTTCCTTCAGATATCCAGACTGCAGAGCCCCTTTCAGCCCTAGGGTGAGTAGGGGGCAGTTTCCTCCTGCCATGAATGCCAGGGTGCCCTTCCCTGACCCTGTCAGCAGCTCATGCACATGTCCCTCACAGCTGCCAGTGCTAACTGCTAATGCCCAGCACCCCTGCCCCGCCCCGCAATCTCTGCACCGCAGATGGAAATGCCAGGAGTTTACTCCTCCACCTAGGATTTACTCAGAGGGCAGGCAAAAGGGTGGCACCTGGTCCAAAGGGACATGTTATCTCTAGAAGCCACGCCCCTTCCCATGGGTAAGGCTGAGACTAGATTCAGTTGTGCCCACAGCCGGGCCTAGCTTTCCTTCTCCCCTCATCTGCTTCCCTCACCCTGTATGGAGCGCAGTCCAGAGCAGCCCCTAACCCAGCAGGTGCATGGGAACTCCTGACTCAGGCTCTGCTGCTTCTGGGGGATTCTGACCCATTCAATTCACTCATTCCACAGGGGATTACTGAATGCCAGACATGGGCGGGGTCCTGAAGATACACTCATGATCATGATAGATTGATTAGCTTCTAGTGAGAGAGAACGGCAGGGCACAGGTAAATTAATGAGTGTAAGAGCGCATAGGAGGGGGCAGGGGGCTACATTAGATCAGGTGGTCGTGGAAGTTCTCTCTAAAGCGGTCATGTGAGTGTGGACTTGAATGACAACAAATCAGCTCCCTGAAGACTGCTGGGGACAGGTTAGAGAGCCAACTAGTGCAAGAGCCCCAAGGTTTTAGTGAGTCGGAACCCCAAAAGACCAGCATTCCTGGAGCAGTGTGTGGAGGAGCCTTGACACAGCTTTCGTTCTAAGGATAATGGGGATCTTTGAAAGGTCTTAGACAACTTAGTAAAAGCTCCAATGTACAACTTAATGAGTCTGCCTGGTGGCCCTGTGAAGAGGGTACTGTAGCAGCTGCTTCTGGTGCCCACGCCACAGCCCACGGCCCAGCGGTGGTTCCTGCTGCAACCGATAAGCCAAGGACCGTCACCGCCAAATGCTGAGTCTCCTGCTCTTCTTCAACAGGGCTTTCGGGGAAGACCTGAGGGCTCCCAGGACTGCCCAGGACAGTAGGGGAGTAGGAGGGGGACAGGGACTTCAGGTCCCGAAGGCAACTGTCTGTAATGGGCACGAGAGTCAATAAACACCTGAGGCTGCTGCCCTTGGGGGGACCACAGGCCACAGCGGTCACAGTGGTCCACAGCAGTGATTCAGGAACCCAGCCTGGGTAGGTTTTTCCTCTTGTCTGCCTCTCTTGTGCTCATGGTCTCCCCGATAAATAACCCACATCCAAACCCTTCTCTTGCACTGTGCTCCTGAGGGCGCCCAAAGTAGGCAGTGAGTGGAGAGCAGAGATGACGGCAGAGGCGACATGATATGGAGATGGGTCCAGGACATGTTTTGCAAACTGGGCCACAGGACAAACTAATGGATTAGCTGTCAAGGGTGAAAGAAAGGGAAGCATCTAGGATGACTTGGAGGACTGGGGCCCGAGGGATAAGGTTTATGAAACTGGGAAGATGGAGAGAAGAACAGATATATGATGGAGAGACACAGGAGGTCAGCTTGGTTGAATTAAATTGGTAATGCCTGTGAAGCCTCTAAGTGCAGCTTCCCAGGAGGCAGTTGGAGATAAGAATTTGGAACTCAGGGCAGAGGTTAGGGCTATAGACATCAATTTGAGCCATCATCAGTGAGAAATGGGTTGGGGTGAGAACACTGGGAGAGTGGATGGGCAGAGAGGAAAACTGACTGAGCAGAGGCCACGGAGCACCCTCCTTGGCTCACTCAGCCAGCATCTCAAGGGCTCTGTGTGTCCACCCAGCATTGCTCAACTCATGAGTGTTACACTGTCATAGTCCACAGAGGCAGCACAGGCAGGGCTGCCCTGTATGGCTATGTAGGTTAGACACTGCACAACTCCAGGAGGTACTGCTGCATAGGCGGCAGTGTGGCAGGCACCCTGAGGACCTGTTCAGTTACAGTCCTCGCAGCCATGCGTGTTTTGTGGTGAAGGCAGAGAGCACAGGGGCAGGACCCCACAGAGAGAAACCTCTGAGAGCTCAGTGGAGGTGGAGATTGAAGCCACTGTGGTAATCAGAGAAGGCTCCCAGTAGGAGGAGGCCTTTACCCTGGGGTTCAAAGAATGGAGACACTCCAGCAGAGGCAACTGTCCAGGCAGAGTCCCCAAGGCAGGAAATTACAGGGAGTGTTTGGGAATTTCGCAGCTTGGGATGACCAAGGAAAGTAATAAGGGCTGTGGAGACTATTTGAGGCCAAGTGGGTGGAGGCCCTTGAATTATATGTCTAGGAGATGCAGCGTTACCTGATTCATACACGGTCACTCAGTGAGGGAGACTCAACCAGCACTGGGACGCTGGGCCAAACCGGGTGTCTCAACTGTGTCATCAGGACACAGTGGCCTCTGATCTCCCCAGTTCCCATCACCCCCTAGGCCAGCAACACCACCCAGGAAGGCATGGCAGCCCCCAGAGGCAGAGGTCTGTTCTGCCTTCATTTCCCTGGCAGTGCTGAGCGGGGCCTGACTGCCTTTCCAAGAAGTCAGTAATCAAAAGAGGCTGAGGCAGCAGTGAGGCTGGGGTCAGCAGGCCAGGAATTAGGAAATTAGCCAAAACCTGCTCTCCCAGGTCAGGAGCCTCCCATACATGGGAGTTGCTTGTCCCAAGTTCCCTGGGGACAGGCTTGATGTAATGTGGCCTGCAACACAGATGATCAAATGGGGGGCATTTAGGCACCTGGGAAAGGGTTGGGAGCAGGATACCTCCAGGGAGGAGATGAGTGGGGACTGATTTTCCAAAGGAACCAGAAAACTCCAGGGTGGACGCTCACCCAAGAGAAAGGGGACCCCTGGTAGAAAGGGGAACCCCAGCATTACCCCGGGTATCACTGTCTGCAAGACCACAGAAGGGAGGGCAGGCCCATGGTATTTTGCTCCTTCTTTCTTCCTGTAGCACTGATTGAGTGCCTGCTGTGTGCTATGTACCGTGCCAGGTCCTGGAGACGCGACAGTGATGAACGATAGAACATCTGCCTTCACGATGAGCATAGGATGGGGACAGATGCAGAACAAGACACTGTGCTAGAGCAGGATGGAGCTATGGTGTGGCACCTTCACAGATTCAGGGTCAAGAGGAGGCCACTGGAGAAGGTGCATTTAAAGCAAGACGTGAGGAGTAAGTCGGGAGGTGGCTCTCAAGTTCAAGGCAAATGACGGTCAAGCCTCTGCAACCTGCAGCCTCTGGTGGTCCTGGGCTTCAGCTATAGGGGACCAGGCTGTCACCAGCTTACGTCACCAGCTTTTCTGCTGAGAAAGCTTGAGCATGTGGGATGCTCAACTCAGACGTCTACTGAAGTCACTCGTGTGAGGCTCTGTGGACACAAAACAGCCTTGTTCTCAGCCCTGTCCTCGCGGTGCCCACGGTCCTGTGAAGAGACAGCTAAGGGCGAGGCTAGACCCGGCAGCCTCTGGGAGATGACCCACTGAAGTCCTGCCGGGGAGCAGCACTTGGGCTGGATTTGCACAGCTGTGCAGGAGGATACGGGCGTGGGGGGCAAGAGTGCCCCTGGCGGCGGTAACCAAGTGAGCAGCAGTTGCTTTTGGGAAACACGAGGTCAAAGGAAGAGCACTGGCCTGAGATGACGATGTGATATCACCTGCCCTCCACCGGTACTCCGAGTAGGCACCACACATCTGCGCCTTCCCAAGTGCTAGGGAGGACATGCACCTGCCCCCAGGAGCTCTCTCTGTCCAGTGGGGGAGTCTGTGGGACCCTCCGCACCCAGCACAGAGTAGGTACTCAGCAAACATTGGCTGCTGGACAAAAGCAGACAGACAGGTTGCTGTTAGTTTGATGGGCATCCAGACAGGAGGGGCCCCTCGGGCTGGGGGATGGGAAGTCAGGGGTGGGGGCAAGCCTGGAGCTAGGCTTGGAACTGGGCTTAGGAGAACGATGAGCTGTGGGGAAGGGAAGGGAAGTAGCTTCTTTTTGGGCATTCCCACTTTTGGGAGTCCAACCAGCACACGAGTGTGTGAGAATATGTGAGTGTGCGTTTTATGTTCGTACATGAATATGTGTATGAGCAAGAACAGGTATGAGTATGTGTGTGCAAGATTGTGAGTGTGCTTGAGTGATTATGTGAGCGACTGTGAGACTCCAAGTGAGTGTGAATCTGTAAGATTATGTGTGAGTGTGAGCTAGTATATGTGTGTGTGTGGTTGAGTGTGAGAGACCGAGTATGTGGCCATGTGTGTTTGAGTGTGAGTGTGTGTCACACACACACGAGGAACACGGCTGTGCTGGTTTTGCAACCACTATGCTTTGTTGGATTGCACTGAGACTTCAATCCTTCACCAGACAGGAAGAAAATGAATTTCAGGCCCCGGGGACTCTGTGTCCAACCCAGATGGACAAGCGCGCAGCGTGGTCAGTGGTTACAGAGCAGCAGACGTGAGGGCTCATGGAGGATGGCCCTCTGGGAAAGGCCCAGCTGGGACTGAGGGACCACGGTGTGACCTTGGCCTGGTCCCCGGTCACTTCTGGACTTGGCCCTTGCCCAAGTGGGAGAATATGCAGAGAAACATGACAGACTAAAGGTTGGAACCTCAGAGCGAGCTTTCCCAGACTTGCATCCTTGCTCTGGGGACACCCCTGTCCCCCCAGTGGATTGCCTCTCTCCCAGGCGTTGCCCAGGAGCCCATCTTAAGGACCATACTCTAGGCGCGCCCTGGTAGAGAAGCGGTGGAGTCCACAGCCTCCAGCTGAGTGTGATCTGCATTGATCCCAGGGACCCGGGTTTGCATCCTGGGGCTGGCGCAGCAGCCAAGATGAACAATTTAATAAACAAATAAAAATGCTTCTTCCTCTCTCTCCCTGCCTGTTTACCGTTTCTCCTTCATTCCTGTCTGCACCTTTCCAAAACAAAGAAGAGGAGGAGGAGGAGGGGAGGAGGAAGAGGAAGAAGAAGAACAACAACTTACTCTAGTAGTCTGTTGCAGGCAGGAATATGAGAAGAAAGAGCCAGACACTCCTGTTTCAGGCCTCAGGGCAGCCACTGATGATAATAATAATTCAAGCACTGTTTATTCTACACTGCAACTGTGTATTTTACTGCCAGTATTTCATCGTGACTGGCAATAGCCCAGTGTGGGAGGTATGACTAGTCCCATTTTACAGGTGAGGAAACTGAAGTTCAAAAGACCTCAATGACATACTCTGAGCTGGTCAGTGACTCTGATCACTGCTGAATTCCTTCCTGGGTTTTGCATCAATAAAATACGAACAGTGGTACCAGGTCTGTGGGCTGGTCTTGGATGAAATCAGACATCGTGCCTGGAAAAGGCCAGCACAGCCCCTGACTTAGGTGGCCTCTGCTCCCCTGTTCAGGAGACAGGCCCCGAGAGCGAGGAGGGAGACCTGCATTCCCAGGGGCTCCCCTTTCCAGGCCTTTATTAAATGGGCTGGGCTTGGATCCCTGCCTCTTTCCCAGAGCACCAAAACTCTGTGTCCGGAGGGAGGATCAGCTTTCAAGCACCCACTTCGCGGATGGGGAAACAAGTCTTGAGGCAGATGCCACCTCATGGTGCTGATGGGGACAGAAGGTTACCAACCCATGTCACAGAAGCTGGCTCCCCACAAACCTTCTGAGACCAGCACAGAGCAGAAATCCTCACCTTTCCTAGTCCTGAGGAGCTAGCTGGATGCTCAGATCCAAGGAGGGGTGGAGGCAGCAGAGAAGTTTAATTGGTTGAGCCTGGAGAGGCCAGATAAGCAGCTATCGAGGTTCCTAGGAATGTGAGTGTGTGCCCCTGACAATGGGGTCTGCTGTCCCTGGGGTCTGCTTCTGATCTCCATGGGGGCTGAGGCTGCTGTCTTCCCTACCGTAAGCCCCCCTTGCTCAGGCCTCTTCTTTCCAACCTGGAGGCTTGTCAATAACCCTGCCCGGAGACCCACAGGCCCCCACTTCTAGTCGCCAGCCCAGCACAGGGTCCTGGTCCTTAACACCGAGTGGATGCCTGACTGAAGCATCCTCCCTGATCAAGGCTCTGGCCCTCAGTCCCAAGATCTCTCCCAGAGGGCCCTTCCCCACCAGAAGAGTGTGGTGCTGTGCTTGAAGAAGTGTTTGGGAACCGTGGGGGAGCTCTCTGGGGATGTCCCTTGAAAGACTCAAGAAGAAAATGCACGTGAATGGAGCAAAGCTAGACTTTCAACAAATGATCCTGAAATAGCAGGACACCCACGTACAAAACAACAAATCTGGGTACAGACCTGACAGTCACACAAAATAATCACAGCAAGGATCAGAGACCTAAATGTAAAAGACAGAACTAGAAAACTCCTAGAAGACAGCAGGAGAAAATCTCAATGACTTTGAGTTTGGCGATGCATTTTTAGATACAACACCAGAGGTACAATCCATCCAAGAAATAATTGATAAGCCAGACTTCATTAAAATGGAAAACTCCTGCTCTATAAAAGATGCTGTCAAAAGAAAAAAAAAAAAAAAAAAAAAAAAAAAAAAAAAAAAAAAAAAAAAAAAAAAAAAAAAAAAAAAAAAAAAAAAAAAAAAAGGCAAGTCACAGACTGAGAGAAAATATTTGGAGAAGACGTACCTGATAAAGGACCATTATCAAGTAGGATAATTAACTCTTAAAACTCAACAATAAGAAAATAAACCACCTGATTAGAAAAGAGGGAAAAGTCCTAAACAGACACTTCACCAAAAAAGATGTCCAGAAGGTAAATGCACATGTGAAAAGATGTTCAATATCATAGGTCGTCAGAGAATTGCATGCGTATTATTATAATGGCCAGAGTCCAGAACCCTGACACCACCTACTGCTGACAAGGACGTGGAGCCATGGGAATGCTCAGCCGTTGCTGGCTGGCATACAGATGGAATGGCCATTCTGGAAGACACTTCATCAGTTTCATACTTAACTAGACACACTCTTACCATGCCATCATAGCAATGGCGCTCCTTGGTATGTACCCAAAGGTTTCGGGTGTGGACTTACGTCCACACAAAAACCTGCACACGTGTTTGCAGCAGCTTTATTCATTATTATCAAAAGCTGGAGGCAAAAAAAATGTCCAAAGTGTAGGTGAATGGATAAATAAGCTGTGGTCCATTCAATAATGGAATATTATTCAGGACTAAAAAGAAAGGAGCTATCAAACATGAAAAAAAAAATGGGGAAAGCTTAAATGCATATTTAAGTGAAAGAAAGTTCAGTCTGTACAATTCCAACTATTTGACATTCTGAAAAAGCCAAAGTTATGATGGCAGAAAAAGGACCCGTGGTTCCAAGGTCTTGGAAAGTGGGAAGGGGAGTGGAGAGGTAAATGGGCAGAGCACAGAGGATGTTTCAGGGCAGTGAAACTACTCTCTGATGCTGCAGTGGTGGAAACGTGTCATCAGACATTTGTTCAGATGCACAGAAGAGACAACATCAGGAGAAAGCACAGCGACTAATGTAAACCATGGGCTTTGGATGATGGTGTGTCAAAGCATATTCACTGTTGCGATACATGTGTCATTCTGGTGCCAGGTTTCAATGGCAGGGTAGACTGGGGGAGGGCAAGCAGTACAAGGGATATATTTGTACCTTCCCCTCAATTTTTCTATGAAATGAAAACTGCTCTCAAAATAAAGTCTATTTTAAAAAATATGTGCATGACAAATACTTAAAATTGACTCCTATTTTGATCTGAAACTCATGCAATGTGACCCAAATAACATTCTCACTGACTGATTATTGGGACTCATTATTATTATTAAGTGTGTCTGTTGCTATTACTACCACCAACAGTCACGGAGTATCTGTCAGGCACTGTGCAAAGCACTTGACTCTCATTATCTCATTTGACCCTCATGACAACCCCCCTGAGGTAGGAACCAGTACCCCATTTTATAGATGAAACCACTGAGGCCCGGAAAGGCTAATCTACTTACCTATGTCACGGGGGCGATTGGTGATAGAGCTAGGTTTTGACCAAGGCCCATCCAGACCCCGAGCCTGGACTCTTCATGTGGTACAAACAGAATAGCAACAATTCCAAAAGATTTCCATTACATTTTTCATCATCCTCTCATTTGTTTTCATTGCTCCCATTTTATGCACATGGGGAGCTAGTCGGAGAGGTGAGGCACCCTGCCCGCCTTCACTTCTCTGCAATCACACCCTTGTTCCTGGGGCTCTCTCTCCAACCTCTGGAGTCTCAGAGGTTCCATGGGAGTGAAGGAAAATGTCAAGAATATTAAGTTTATAATTGAGTAAAATCTGAGGAGAACCATTCAGTCACGAATTAATATTTCCCAAATGGTTCATCGACATTTTGAAGACCTGTCAACCCTGGCCTGTACCTCCTGACTGTGCGGATGAAAAGTTGGATATTTATATCAGAGGCCAGATGAAGAGTGGACGGCGTGGCACTGTAATATCACTGGTATGGATTTAAACCCAAAGCAACCTCTCTCAGCCTCAGAGTGACCTTCCAGGGAGACATGGGGAGATGTGGAGTGTCAGATGGGTTACAGGAACACATGCAAATGCAAATGTATTAGGATCCCTGATCATGTCAGCTGCCAATTCATCTCTGGATAAGCAAGTTCCAGATGTTTATCCACGTAAAACAAAATAACTTCAAAAATGTGTGCCTTTCTAGCAACCAGGTCTTGGTCCTAAATGCCATTTTCTAATTTAAGGGACCACGGTTTCTCAGAGAAAAGGCTGATTCTAGTGCTGGGCAGAGAAAACAGAGTGACCTTGGAGCATTTTGTGAGGCCCAAAAGTAAGGTAATGCTGAAAACAAGAACGCACAAAGCCACATGAAATGTGCATATGCCCCGAAAGCTGGGGTCATGTCAAAAGAAGAAATTCGTTAACCTGCAAGAGCTTGCAATGGCCAAAGCTGGAACAATTCAAGTGATGTGACAAATAGCAAGAATATCGAATTCCAACTCACAAAGTTGAAGGAAGGAGGCAGCTAGAACATCGCCATTGGAACGCTAAGGTTGACCAGTGGGTGCTCCAAGGAGAAACAGGACAGGCGCATAACCTCAAAGCGCCTCCGCTGCCCAGATTTGTTGACTGCTGCAGTGGTGAGCACATAGGTCCATCAATTTATATATGTCCTGGAAGTAGAGTTTAATTCTTCTCTTCTTGAGTGTGAACTGCACTTAGCAACTTGCTTCTATGCATAGAGTCCAGAGAGGTAGGCATAACTGGATGTGGTGAGAACTGCTGGGCCACACCTTACCCTGCGGCTGAAGCTGGCACCCGCTGTGAGAGCGCCACTGATGGCTCCGTACGGTGTCATGAGTTTCACCAGTGGAAAAACTAGTGAAATTTGAAGCAACCAAATGATAGCTTTGTGACCGAGGGGGAGCTGGATGACGGGTTTGTGGGAACTCTCTGTACTGTCTTGAAACTCTTCAATCAGTCTAAAATGATTTTAAAATACATTTTTAATCAGGTGTCTTATTCTGGATTCAGAGTCCATGGAATTAAAATATTGGCTTCAAGGTGTGCTCTGGTGGAGCAGCAGTTAGGCCGCCTGCCTTCAAACGAGAGTGCGGTCCATGTGTACCCCAGGGACCCAGGTTTGTGTCCAAGCTGAGGGAAACACCCAAGATGAACAACTAAATAATATAAAGTACTTCCTCCTCTCTCTTCCTGGCTCTCTGCCTCTGCTCACCTTCATTCCTGCCTGCATCCCTCCTTTAAAAAATATTGACTTCAAATTAGTCTGCTTTGAAAGTAGCAAATCCAATATTTCGTTCCATTTGGAATATATATATAGTTGTACACACGTATACACATAACTATATACTCTCTGCCTAGATTGTCTGATAACTCACAACTGGTAATGTCCATTGTGAGTGATTCCTAAGGTTTTTCACAAGTCTGTACCAAGAACCACGGCTGCGAGGGGGTCTTGAGACCTCTGGACTCCTCCTTGTGCCTGGTGGCAGTTATGTGTCCTCTCCCCCACTCTCCCAGTGTCGCTCCAGTCCCTGCAACAGAGGTTCTGAGACCCCTGGGATCTCAGCCTCCCGTAACAGAAGAAAACACAGGAAAGGACCTGTGGGAGCTATCCTGAGCCCTTCTAGAAAAAACCCCTAGACTCTAGCTAGAGCGGTGGGGCCTCAGAGCCTATTTCTTCATCTGTGAACTGGGGGAAGAAGATATCTGGCTTTGCTTCTCTCCCAGGGTTCCCACATGTTCAGAGGGGCTCGCGCCCATGGGAAAGTGGGGAGCACTACGTTATTTCTGCACCTGAGTGCCAGGGTCAATCTCGAGTCTGCCCTTCCTCTCTGTGAGACCTTAGACAAGAAGTATGACCTCCCTGGGTCTTGGTTTCCTCATCTAAAAAGGGGCCTGATTGTGGTAGCCTCCTCGTGGTGCCGCTGGAGATGGTGAGTAAGAGCTGATGGGTGACGGGCACTGAGCAGAGTCCTGGCACAGTCTCAATTTGTGGCAGATGCGGTGACTGCCGTCTTGAGTGTGAACCAAATACCCACTGAGTAAGCTGGGGGGCTGCCCTCTGCAACTGTCTGCTGCCCCCAGATGCCAGTGGTGGCCCACGACCCTTCCTTCTTCAGGAATCAGCCTGCCATAGCTGGAATAGCCTGGCATCTCCTAATTCTGATGGCTAGTTCCCAGATGTCCAGCATCTCCTGGAGCAAGACCCAGCTCTTATGGGCACCACAAAGCTGCCCGCCTGGGGCAGAAGCTTGGCTGGCCGGAGTGCAGGCCAGTAGGGGCTGTGGAGGGTCCCGGTGAGGGGCTGGTGGGGCAGCCAGCCATCCTCCAATCTCCTGCAACCTCCCTGGAGATGTCACAGGCTTAGCAGGGGCTGCTTGACACATGTCGGATAAAATAAGAAAAAATAAATAACAATGTTTATAAGAAGATTAACGAGAAGGCGGCAAAATTTCTCTAGGGAGTCTCCTTGGCTGCATCTCAGAGTGACAGCTCCCACTGCCTTATCAGAGACGTAATGAGTTGCCAGGATTTGGGGTCATTAAAAATCCTCCCTGGCTGGGCCCCCTCCTTCTCCTGTCCCCTTTGATGGTGGAGTCAGGGGACCTGGTGGCGGCACGGCCCCTGCCCCCACTGTGCTGTCTGCCTGTCGCTGTCCCGGTTTTCCCGGGGAACAGAGGTGAGGTGGTGGGGTCTAACTTGGCGGAAGTAATGAAACACGACGGCCCAATTTGTGCCCGAGGCCCCTTGGGCTGAGGCTCAGCTCCCTGGTGCAGATTAGGCTCTATTTTATCTTGGCTGCCTTCAGAGACAAAGCAGGCTCTGTGTAGATGCATGTGCAATGAGACAGCCATCGCTCTGGACTGCATCATTGGGGAGGAAGCCAGCCACCCTCTCAGCCAACACCTTGTTTTGCATATGGAGAAACTGAGGTCGGAAGGGTGAAGGTCAGAGGTCTCAGCATATTCGTAGCAGAGTCTGGCTTTGAACCCAGATCTTTGGACTCCCAGCTGGATGTTGGGTATGTTCAGTGGGTGGGTGCATTTGTGTAGAGGGAGGGCAGTGGAAGAGAAGCGATGATAGGAACATACAGACAGGCTGATTTGAGAACAAGCATGTCTCCATCTCCCACAACGTGCAAGTCATTGAGAGAGACACAGGAATCAGGGAGACACAGGCTTGGCCCCAGTCCAGCAGGAGAGATAGATGCAGAAGCCGATGTCCAAGGGCCAGCATCTGTCCTTGTCTCTCTCTCTTCCCAGCCCCCTCACACACACACACACACACACACACCCCAGACATCCTGACCCATTCTATGATCCCTGTCAGTGCCAGAGAGAAAGTGCCCCACTTTAATCACTTCCTCCTTTGTCACGAAGCTTATCTTCAAGGAGCTCAATGCGCTTGTAGTATATTGATTTTCTCAACCCCTCATTGGCTCCACTTCCCCTGAGAAAAGGGGAGCTTGGAAGAAGGATTACTCTGGGTTTCAATTCAGGAAACTGAGGCTGGGAGCAGCCCACAGGGTAGCGAATCTTGGTGAATGATGCCTTTGTTCTCGGGGCAGATAAAGACCAAGCTGGAGACATGACTTGGTAAGCAGAGTGAGGCTGGATTGCAGGCCCATAACCATCCCTTTAAAACTAGGTACCCTTGTGCAGTGAACAACCTGCCCAACTGTATGTGGAGAACTTGCTATTACATCTAGATGTGTAGGATGGTTCTAAGGTTCCTTTCCAATAGTCCTGTACCAAATGGTAAAGCCAGAAGGGTCCTCACTATTCTGGGGAAGGTACCTAACCTCTTGAATAATCAGTTTTGCCATCTATAAATAGGAGCTTGTGAGGTAACTGGCCGACTGGATGAAATATTGGATGTGATGTCACTGTTCTTGTGAGCTAATAAGAGATATATAAATATCAGTTCTGGTTATTCATGAGGCTGCCACATGTTGCCAGTCACCCATTCCCTCCTTCTCAGTCCTTTACCTGTTGCATCCCAGGATATGTCTGCCAGGTTTCAGCCCAGAGAGATCCCAACCCAGCCAATGTTTCAGCAGTCTGTACTCCAGGGTTGCCTAGCTCATAGAAGCCAGGGATGCAAGGGTGGCCTAAGTCCCCTTGTCGTCCCCTATCTAGTGCCACACCTGAGGAAGGACAGCAGCCCATTTCACAGGCAGGAAAGCTAAGTCCAGTCAGACCAGCACTCTTGGCCTCATCTCTGCTGCCCACTGTGCTCCACCTTTGATGCTCTAGTGTCTCAGTTGTTCCAGCTGAAAAGGCTCTTTCCTCATAGGGGAGCCTTATCCTTCCAGAGTCAAGGCAGATAACTGGGAGCAGCGGAGGGAGTATACCCTGACACTGCTCTTTCTGCAGTGCCAGTTTTGCATGGCAGTGGCCGGGAGATGCATCTGTTTGCAGCAGAGCTCTGTCCATTTGAATGTCTTCTGGTCTAATTTCAGAGCCTCCGTGGCACTCTGCTCACCTTAGTTCAGCCCTGAGGCACTGGGGCCCCAGGCAACTCCAGAGACTCAAACCTGGGAGCTAAGTGGAGGTTGGCAGGAGGTGCCACTGGGTCCCAACAGGAAGGCTGGCACTCCAGCCCAGGGCTAAGGTCTCTACTGACTCATCGCAGGCCTGACTGGGATGTCCTGTAGAGCACAGGCCACCGGTGAGGTCACAGATTTCGTAGGCCTGAATCCTAGGATGGACAGACACTCTCCTCTCTGCAGCCAAGGTTCATGACCCCTGGATCTCTGGGGCCTGGGGTAAGTGGCTGGGCCTCAGCCCTTGTGCTAGGTGCCAGGCTGGGTCTCCATCAGCCAGGAGGGTTTCAAGTGCCACCCATACCAGCAATATCACAACAGCAGCATGTGCAGAAGTCCCTTTTTAAAAATAGTGTGGATTGAAGACCACCCCCCGTAATGCCATCCAAGGTTGTCTCTGCAAGGCCTCTCTCAGTTCCTAGATCCTGATACCAGAGCAGGAGCCTTGGCAGTTCCAGAGCATGCTTACCTGCTCTGTGCCAGGCACCATGCTGAGGGCTCTGTCTAGAGTATCTTCCAACAAACCCATTCTTCAATAGGGAAAACTGAGGCTGAGACATTGTCCTTGCTTGTGTTTGAGCAGCTGGTTGGGGTGACCCCAGACCTATCTGACCTCAGGTCCTGTCAGTTACTGGTGGAGTCTAGCCGACCTCAAGAACTGTTCCTCTCTAGCGTGGGTCTGGACAGAAGGAAGCTGTCCATGGTGGAGTCCCTTCCTTCTCCACAGCCTCTCCCCCCGACCCCCAGGAGCCCCTAGAATACTGTCTTCTTCCAGCTGCCTCTCATGACATGATGAGTCATGCTCTGTGCCCTTATCTGCTTGTTTGAGGCTAGCTGGCAGTTTTCTTCTCGATTTGGGGGTCCAAAGCTCACTAGCTTCACAAACAACATGGCCACATCTTAGCTGCCTCGGTCCAATGGGGCAGGGCATGCAGAAGGCCTGGGTTTTACCACCCTCTCCCTCTCACCCCCACCAGAACCTCTTTTTTCAGGGTCACGGGGACCTGCTTGCTCTGATTTACACAGGGAACCTGAGGCAGCTCTCCCTGCAGCCCAGGGTCTCCTCCTCTTGGTTCCAGAGAGACTCAGAAAGGACCCTGGCCCCTGTTCTCTCCAGCTTGGGAAGGGGAGGGAGCAAATAGAGCTGAGAAGCATTTGTTTCTTCTGAACAAAGCAACTCATTTCTTTACGCAAATGAGCTGAGGAGGGAAGGACACCGCTGGAGACCAGCAGTGATTAATTAGAGAGGAAATGAATGGCCAGTGAGGGTGAGGTAGGCCAAGGTGGGGGAGCTCAGGGCTGGTAGGACAGGGCCAGGAGCTGAGCACTGAGCTAGCATTGGTTGTGCCTGCAGCCCCCCTAACCCTCCTGCATCTCCTCCCACCCACTAGGAGAAGGAGGAGAGGACTCTGATCTTCTACAGGAGGTGGGACCAGAGCTGGGGACACAGAGGAGTGAGGCTGAAAAGAGGAATCAGGAGAAACACCAGGGGTTGCATGTCTGGCTCCCTTGAGGCTCGAGTCAACCCATGAGTGTCCCTTCCAGAATGTCCCCATGCTGCCCACCCAGAAGATCTGGTCCTGTCTGATTTGGGTCATTCCTCACCTTCACATCTGGCCTTGCTACTCAACACCATCCAACTAGCATAGCCCACACCGCAGCCGCTCACAGCTCGATCTACTGACAGCGATATTAAACTATACTGTAAAGGCATATCCGGATGGAATAAGAACATGGGACCCACATCCGGCTGGAGCGATAGGTTCTAGCGATGGGGTTCGAAAGGACTTGGTTGCTTGGATACCATGCAAGAAGTTGGATCAGAGTCCTGGGTGCTTCTCTCAGTTCCCCCGCTGCTGGGGTCCATGTCTCAAAAATGCCTGCGCATTCAGATCATCAGGTTTGACTGGCTTGGTTGTAGAGCAAGGACCAGAGAAGGCAAGGACTTATCCCCAGCCATACAGCATGCTGTGGCAGAGATGGGACTAGACTGGCTTTCCTGATCCCAGCCAGGGCTCCCTGCATCTTCTCTCAGTGTCTTCTTCAGGAAAGAGGAGTTCTCAGCCCTTTTAAGGGACGCCTACCTCTGCCAGCAAGCTCTGCAAGTTCCTCTTGCATCCTTGGTTATTGCATCTGCCCAGTGGGTGCCCACCCTGTTTGCCCCCTACAGGATGTCCCTTTTGACTCCAGCTCAAGTTTCCAGCTGCCCTTCCCCTGGGCTTCTCCAGCATTTGGTGGTGGCCCCGGCAGGGTTAAATCTAGCAGCTCCTCCCTCACTCCCATCAATGACAGGCTTCTCCCCATGTGATGGTACACTGCCTAAGAATAGTTTGCCGCTCTTGGGCTCTGCTGGAAAAAAGCCACCACGTCACAGGCTTTGTAGGCCCAGGGCCTGGGGCTTCTTCTCCGGGGGTGCCACCCAACTTGCCCTAATCTGAGACCCAAACAAGGTCCAAGAGAAGCAGCCAAGGGCCATGTGCAGTCTGGACAATCTGCAACTCAGGATCACAGATCTGATTGAGCGGGACCCCTCTGTCCCTCGATGTCCTGGTGTGTCAGCTTTTCATCTCAACCCATTTCATAGCTGTGCGATGAAGTCAGATAGGGGAAGTGGTTTGACAGATGTCCCCACCGCTGCTAAGCTCAGGAGTAGGCCTATGACCCCTCCCCCCCATTCCTTTGTGGAGGCGACACCAGCAGGTGACACAAGATCTCCTGTCTACTCCCCTTACTCAGTTATAGGCTTCTTACTGCCTTCCCCAGCCTAGCTTCAGTTTTTGACTCTTACACAGTGGAGAGGTTTGATGCAAAGTACAAAGAAACGCTGTCTGAGATGATAATTATGATGGCAGTGGTGCATGTCAGAGCCACTTAGGACACGGACTCTAGCGACAGATTGGATTTGAATCTTGACTCTGCCACTTAGAGCTGTGTAGTCTTATACCAGCAATTTTACTGCTCTGTGCCTCAGTTTGCTCACCTGTAAAATGGGTATCTTGTAGGGAGCAAGATTAGTAGGGTTGTCACCTGTAAAAAGCTTAGAACAGTACCCAGCACGTGGCGAGGACCCATCATGCTGCTCCATGGCTTGCCTGGCAGGATCAGGCATATGACATCAGACGCCTGTGTGGTTGCGGTGTGCAGACAGGGGACTTGCCATGAGCAAAAATGTCTCCTTCTCCGAGCTTCCTGGATACCTGTGGAGTGTGTGTGTGTGTGTGTGTGTGTGTGTGTGTGTGTGTGTGTGCGTGCGCAAACATGCTGGGAACTCAGACTCCTAGAGTGAAAGGCTTCAAGTCACATCCTTTGTCTCTGCCACCACACCTGGTTCAGAAGTCCCTCGCACACTGTCTCTGACCTATGTTCTCTTAGGTCTTGCTTGCCTCTTCCCATGACGAACAATCCATTCCCTCTCAAAGGCCTCCTGCTGCCCGGTGAGAAATGTTGCCTGTTAGGGTGAACCTCCCTCTGCCTCCTCCTCCTCCTCCCTTCACTTACAAGGCCCAAGTCAACACAGCGCACCGGAAGGAGCAGAGGGTTGGCCACAGGCCCTCTCTCTCCAGGAGTTGTACTGGGCACCCCAGCCCACAGAGCAGTCTCTCTTCTCTCTCTTCCATTTATAGTATTTCTGTTTCTCATCAGTCCTCTTGGCATTGGGTCCTGTGTCCCCAGCTAGATACACCTTGACTGAATGAGATGACAAAGAGAAATTACTTAGCACAGTACCTTGTCTGTCATAAGTCAACATTAGCTATTATCATGTGAAGTGCTATTCTTATGACCATCATCGCACTCTCCCATGATCTCACCCATGGCATGAATGAGCGAACCACAGCCAGACCTGACATTTTGTGCCCTTATCCTGCTAGACAAGTCAGAGCTGAGGGATGGATCCTCACTGCATGCCAGGTACTGTCCTAAGCATTTTACAGGTGACAGCCTTGTTAATTTGGCCACCTATGGTGTGTCCATTTTATGATGGGTAAACTGAGGCTCAGAGCTTCAGAATCACTGTCCCAAGGTTATACAGCTGTAGATGACAAAGCTGGGATTCGAGCCCAGGCAGCCTTTCACCAGAGTCCTTGCTCCTAGCTGCCTGTCTCCCCACTACCTCAAGTGCTCAGTGAGAAAGGTGTGACCTATGGGGTGGAGGGGCTGACACATACAAGGCAGAGGTGCATCAGGGGACAGGTTCTCCAATACTAAGCCTCCCAGGACTGGACCAGGGAGTCTAGCTCTTATCGACTCACCCCCTGCCCCGATCCCTGAGACAAGTCCTTGAAGTCCAAAGCAAGCCCCTTGAACACGGTGACTTTGTCATGTACTCCCTGTCTGCCTGGGGTGGGATGACAGGGAGGGAAGCACCCATGAGTGGAACACATCAATGTCAGTCCTTGGTGAGAGAGAGTCAGACCTTCCTGAGAAAGCAGAAGCAGCCCAGCTCTGGAAACATGTTCTCCCATCACAGAGTGACAGCATGCGCCGCTCTGTGGGCCACCCGTCAGCCAGGGAACCAGCCCCGCCTGCCCGGAGCTCGCACACACAGGCGCACGTGCACTCGATAGATATTAAAGTCATATTTTTGGTTGCTGGGAAGGTAGGGCTGTCACTTCCTCTGCCCTAGGCAACCCGCTGGCACAACTCCCCTTTTACACCCCTCCACGTGGAGCACCATCCGTTTGTATTCATATAGATAAATCGGCCTGGCTAATTAAAGTTCTCTTGCTGGAGAGTGAGGGAATTAATAAAAGAGCTTGGAATGGAGCCGACCAAAAGCTGGGGCTCTTGGAGTCAGAGCCAGAACCTGCAGTAGCAAAGGAGGCCAGAGGGTCCAGCATGCAGCCTGCCACGTGAGCCTCCCCTCTGCCCCCAGGGGGCAGCCTGGGGGTGCTCTGGGGCCCAGGAACCTCCCCTCTGCCCCCAGGGGGCAGCCTGGGGGTGCTCTGGGGCCCAGGAACGAGGGCGCTGGAGCAACTTCCTTCACCATGTGTTTCATGCTATGTATCACAGATTCGCCTCAACTTACCCTCAGGACGGTGTCTGCAGCACTTAACTCTTAGGGCTGTGGGAAGCAGTTGGGGGCGCGGACTCTAGTCGCAGGCTGTCTAGGCTCAAATTCTGGCTCCACTTACAGCTGTGCAATCTTGGGTGAGTTATTTGGCAGTGCTGTGCTTCAGTTTACTCATCTATAAAATGGGTGCATCACAGGTTGCAGGAGCAATAGGGTTTTCACACATAAAACGCTTAGACCAATATGCGTCATGTGGCAAAGTCCCATAACTCTGCTCTACGGCTTGCCTGGCAGGATGAGAGCACAGGACATCAGGCCCCTGTGTGGTTGTGGTGTGCAGAGAAGGGACTTTGCCATGAAAAAGGGAAGAAAAACAAACCTCCTTTGCTGAGCTTCCCAGATAACTGGGCGGCAGCAGCCTGCAGGCTGCCTAGTTGGCCTCCACCCCAACACCAGAAGCAGGGGATCAGGGGCCACCTTGTCTAGGCTCCCCCACACCCTCTAAGACGGGCATTTTCTCCTGCTGATGAGTCAGCTGCCCCAATCCGTGCCTGAGGCTGGGGACTTGCCTGAGAGATAAGTTCTGACTAAGCCCTGCAGCCAGGAGTTAGGACTGACACCCCAGGATATCCAGCCTGGGTCTGGGAGGATTGTATCCCCAAGGAATCTCCCTGTCTCTTTTCTCTGGTCTCAGAGACCCCTCATGTCTCTGCTGCCTTCGGACTGAGCTGGCAGAACAGGCCGTGCACTCCTTCCCTGCCACCAACTTGTATTCCTCGCAGCCCCTCCCTTTCCATTTCCCAGAATCTCTACCTATGGTAAGTAGGGCATCCATGCTGGAAAGGTCCCCACTGACAGGCAGAGGGGCCTGGGTCACATCCAATCCTGTCCGCACTGCTAGGTTCTACTCCACGGATAGCCTTTGGGGTCCCACACAGAGTCCCCAAGAGCAAAAAGAGAAGAGCCTCTGCCTCAGGCCTGGACCGAAGTACACACAGGAGAGGCTCTGGGGGGACTCACTACATGAAATCTTGACCTTGAGTCCTAAAACTCCCAGAGACCTTCTCTACCCCAGAGGGGAAGAATAATGCCGCCTAGCTTCTGATCCCAGGTCGGAGGCTGGTAACACCTGTAGGCCTCTTCCACTAGAGTCCCAGCCTGTGGCCCACCTTCCATCCTGTTAGGTGGGTCTCAGTAATAAAGTTCCTTTCTCTGAAAGACTGTCCTTGCCCACCGGTCAGAACCAGTCATCTCTGTGCCTCTCTGATGCCATTCACTTTTTCTTTTATATTCCCAGCACTTGTCATTATCAGAAACGTCTCTATTTGGTTATAATTTTGTTATCTGCTTCTTCCAACTAGAAAGAGGGTGCCTCATGTGTTCAAAGCAGGTCTCCAGCACCTGGCACCCACTGTATGCTTTTAAATCAATGAGTAAACGACTGTGTGGGTGGTGATCTGAGCCCCCAAGGAGACGGTCACCGATGCAGTCAGCAGAGAAGATCAGGCCAGCTGGGCCAGGGCCAGGTGCCCTGAGGAAGCTGCTGGGCCTGTTGGAGGTCCCGGGACTGGCGCCTCCTGTTTGTCAGTCCGTGTGGGCCATGGTCTGGGCCCTGATCGTGAAGCAAATAGGGGAGCAGAGTGAGGGCCCGGGGAGGAAGGATGAGCCAGATGTCACATAGGGATAATGAAAGAGTGAGGGCTACAGGAAAAGAGAGAGGGGAAAGGAAATTTCTGACAATGTGCGGGGTTGTCACTCATTGGGAGGATAGACCCATCCAGGTGTCTCTCCAGGGCTGGCTCACCCTCATCCTTATCTCTCAGCACAGGGATGCCAGGAAAGTCCTCCGACAGCCCGGGTCCCCTACCCCGGAAGCCTCATGGCACTGAAGCTCATCTGGACTGTCCCTGTGTGACTGGGCTGGAAGGCAAGGCGCAGCGAGGGCCCGGGACTTCCCCAAGGTCGCCGAGCAGAAGTGGCCTGACTCCAGGTCTCCTGGCAACCTGTGTAAGGCCCTTCCCATGCCCAGGCCAATGCAGGGGCCTGTACATCAGCACTCCCACCCTCACCCGCTCCCCTGCTCACCTTCAGCCCCAGCAGAGCCCGTTTGCATGCTGGCCACCTATTTCTAGGCAGCACTTGCTGTCCAGGGCCTGGTGTCTGAGCGGCAGAGCCTAAAAATAAAAAGACAGATTGTCCACTTCCACTGTAATTACTGCCTAAAAAGACCCAGTGGGGAGAGAGAGAGAGAGGAATAAAGGAAAAAGTCTCCACGTTGAACATCCATCACAGGCAGACAGGCTCAAGGAGGGAGGGTCTGCGGGCGCATCCATGAGGCTCTCTGTCTCCAGCCTCCTGCCCCCAGCCTCCAGCCCTCCCGCTCACTCACTGAGCATGCACCCCTGCCCCTTTAGACAGATAGCGACAGAGAGGCAATGCCGGGTAGCTGGTAGTCACATGCAACAGGCACCTCCCAAAGGGCAGCTTCTTTCTGTCTCCTTTTGGGACTCAGTTTTCTCATACATGCAATGGGATGATTCATTCACTCAACACATAGGTATTAAGTGTCTACGTGTGAGCAGGAGGTGTAATTAGAGACAAGGTGAACAAATCTGCTCTTACCGACACACGTCTGTACCTCCAGGAAGTAAGTTTACATCTGCAGTGAAAGGGAGGACACTGCCTTAGACTGGGGATCAGGGAAGGCCTAAGGAAGCGAGCTGAAGGCACTCTCAGGATCCAGGCTGTCCTGTGGGAATTCTGGATTGAGAGCCACCAGGCTTGCTGTGGACACAGGGCTACTCCTCTGGGAGTTGAGGGGTGGGGCAAGCAGGAAGGGCAGAGTGGGGAGGGCAGAGGCAGGACACCTTAGGACTGGGGCATCAGGGCCCAGGCAGGAGTGAGACAGGCCTGCAGCAAAGCTGGAGCACCAACTCCTACCGTGTGGCCTGTGGGAAGTGTCCTGGTCCAGTTCCTCCTGACCTGTCCCTTAGCCTCTCAGCCTCTGCACCGTGTGACTCTGGCTCATCAGGAGGCAATGGTGGAGAGTGAGGACAGGAGGAAGGGAAAGCCTGGGGCATTTCTCCCCTCTGTCTGCCTTGGCAGCCTCTCCTCCATCATTCCAGCTCCCTCATGGCATGTCAGTGAGCTGCGGCTGCTCCCTGCATCCCTCCAGTCTTGGGGGACAGCAGCCTGGTGCCACTGCTGACCCTACTTCACTCCTCCATCCTGTGAGGATCTGTTCCTGCACCCCCTGTGAAGCCCCTTTCCTGTACTTGATCCCCCATTGTAAATATTTGAGAGCACTTCTCTTTCCCTCGTTAGAATCTGACGGCCATGGCAATGGCCTAGCTTCTTGGAGCTGTTCCTTCACCTGTAAAACGCGGAAGGTGTCATCTCCCTCAGAGAGCTCATGAGGATTAACGAGGAAATGAATAGAAAACCGGCACTGTGCCCCACCTTCTCAGACGTGGGGAGAAGCGGGTGCCAGGGGAGGAAGGGACGCTCTCCCTTCATTCATTCCAACTCACTTCTTCAGGTCCTACTCTGTGCTGTGTGCCAGTGACACCCTGAAATCATACCTGCCACTTGACTGATGGGCCTCCATCCCTGGAAGAGCAGGCAGACATGGGGTAACTGTGCAGGCGGGATGGCACTGGGACTGCGCCTGGCTGCGGGTCCTGCCTGCAGACTGGGTTGGGCTGGGGGGACTTCCTGAGGGGCCACAACCAAGCAGAAGGTGTGATGGAAGGACAGGATATTTTTGTGCTCCTAGAGAGCAGGGACAGTGCAGCCTGCCCACTGCCACGTCACAGTGTGATGTCACTAATGAAGAACACCACAGCTTTGTACCAGAGCTCCTGGGTTGCTGATGCTCCTGTCCTCTGTCCAGTCCTCAGGCAGCCCCAGAGTGGGTGCTCTTGCCTCCCACACCTCTACTCGACAGGGTGGGGAAGTAGCAAGAGACCAGGCTGTGGCATCTGGAGGCCAGTAAGAATCCGGGAGGCCTGCCTCTGGCAGTGCACTGCTTTGCTCAAGTGGCTTCAAAGCAAGGTGGGAACAGTGGCTTGCAGGGTGCCAGAGTGGGGTGGCCTGGACAAGTCCAGGGGGCCTGTCATAGCCTTCTCAACATGCATGGGCTGCTTGGTTGGGCTTATACACCCTGCACCGAGGGAGGTGGGGCCGGGGTTTTCGTGACAGGCATGGGACCAACCCATCACAGTCAGGGCTGAAGTGGCACCGGTCAGGAAAGGACTCAGAGTCACATAGTCACCAGGGAGGTTCCACTCCTGTGCCTTGGTCTTGGGGACCAGCCCAAAGGAGGATAGACCAGAGTGGCCAGCAGCCAACGCAGGGGAAGACCCCCAACCCCATTTTCCCCCTGTTGGCTCCTGGACAGGCCTGTGGTCACAGGAGTTACTGGAGCCGCAGCAGCTGAGGAAGCCTGCCTAGGACCTGACAAGCTCTGGAAACACACAGCCTTGGAAGATGGTCAAATAACAAATAACAAATAACAAAACAGCGCTCTCTTGGAACCCCAGGGCATTTGAGATACTATCCTTGTACTTTTTTGTTCATGATTTTCGTTAAAAATACAGTGTTCAGTAAGAGCATCCAATACAGTGTGTCTCCTCTGGGGGTCTCAGTTTTCATCTGTCAATGCGCTTCTCACAGACACACCTCAGAGATATTGCAGGTTCAGTTCCCCACCACGATACAGCAAATGCCGCCGGAGTGAGTCCATGACATTTGTTCGTTTCTCAGTGCATGTGAAGTCGCCTGTACACTATACTATGGACTGCTAAGTATTCAATGGCGTGAAGTCTAAAAAAATCAGTGCTTGTACCTAATTAAAAAATACTTCATTGCTAAAAACTGCTAACCTTCCTCTGAACCTTCAACGAGTCATAATCTTTTTGCCGGGGAAAGATCCTGCCTGTAAGATGATTGCTGCTGATTGATGGGGGTGGTGTTGCTAAAGCCTGGGGTGACTGGTGATTTCTTAAAATAAGAGAACAATATAGTTCGAGACTTTGACTGACCCTTTCATGAAAGATTTCTCTGTGTCACGTGATGCTATTTGAGAGTATTTTACCCACAGCAGAACTTTCAAAATTGGAGCCAATCTTCTCAAACTCCATTGTTGCTTGTCAGCTAAGTTTATAGAATGTTTTCAATCCTTTGCTGTCATTTCAATGACTCTCCCCGCATCTTCACCAGGAGGAGCTTCCATCTCAAGAAACCGCTTCTCTGGGCATCTCTAAGGAGCAGCTCCTCCCAGAGTCAAGTCTGATCATGAATGAAGCATTTGAGCCACATCTTCAGGCTCTACTTCCAGTTCTAGTTCCCTTGACATTTCCACCACATCTTTAGTTCCTTCCTCCACTGAAGTTTTGCACCCCTCAAAGTCATCCATGAGGGTGGGAATCCACTTCTTCCAAAGTCCTGCTATTGAGGAGATTTTGACCATTTCCCGTGAATCATAATGTTCTCAATGGCATTCTCCATGGTGAATCCTTCCCAGTAGGTTTTCAACTGACTGTGCAGATCCTTCAGAGGAATCCACTGTCTGGGCCATGAAATGTATGTCTTCAACAAGGCTTGAGTGTCAAAAAAACCCTTGATCCATTAGTGGCTGAATGGATGTCATGTTAGCAGGCCTGTAAACAGCATGAATTCCTTGCACATTTCCATCAGGATGCTTGAGTGACTAGGTGTGCAGTCAACAAGTGGCCCTATTTTGAAAGGAAATTTTTTTTCTGAGCAGCTTAATAAAATCAGTCAACCATGTTGTAAGCAGACGTGCTTTCATCTGGGCATAGCTGTTCCATTCATAGAGCACAGCAGAGTAAAGCAAGCATCATTTTCAAGGGGTCTAGCAGTTTCAGAACAGTAAATGAGCATTGGCTTTGACTGAAAGTCACCTGCATTAGGCCCTCACCAGAGCCAACCTGTCTTTTGAAGTTTTGAAGCCAGCATTACGGCTCCTTTCTGGCTATGAGCATCCTAATGGCATCTTCTTCTGTTTCTTCTACATGGAAAATCTGTTGTCTATTTTGAAAATTAAATTTCTTGGAGGAACATTGCATTACGATGTTATATGGGTCTAAGGTGTACACATAGTAAATCGACATCTTTGTATGATACATTAAGTTCACCACCGTTTCAATTTTTCCTTCACTGTGCAATTAATTCCTTCATCATGTGTGCCCGTCTACTCTCTCCCGTCTCATCCTGCAATCATTGATCTTCCTTTTTATGACTAAAAATCTACTGTTGTTTGATTTTGGTAATTTTTTAAACCCTATTCTTGTCTAACTTCATTTATTCTCTGTATAACAAATATGAGTGATATATATGTCAGTCTTTCTCTCTCTGGCTTCTCTCACTAGGCATAATTCCCTCCGGATCCATCCATGTTGCTACAAATGGCAGGATTTCATATTTTTGATAGCTGAGTAGTATTCCACTGTGTAACTAACCACATCTTCTTTATCTACTCATTTGCTCATAGGCATTTAGGTATTTCCAGGTCTTGGCTATTGGAAATAGCACTGCAATGAACATGGGGCCACATATATCTCTGTGAATTTGTGTTGCTGTGATTTTAGGGTAAATATCCAGTGGAGGAATAACAGGGTCATATAGGATCTCCATTCTCATGTTTTTGACGACTTCCCATGCTGCTTTACATAATGGCTGCACTTTTTCCGCTCCCACCAACAGCATCTAAGAGTTCCCTTTTCTCTGCATACTTTCCAGCACAAGTGGTTTCCAGGAAATCTGTTATTTCTTTTAGCCACCTTCCTCAATAATCTCGGCTAGCTCTTCTGGATCACTCGCTGCTTCACCTTGTACTTTGATGTTGCGGAGGCTTCTTTCCCTAGACCTCGGGAACCAACTCTGCTAGCTTCAAAACTTGGTTCTGCAACTTCCCCGCCTCTTTCAATCTTCACAGACTTGAAGAGAGGTAAGGCCTTGCTCTGGCTTAGGCTTTGCTTACAGGAACGTTGTGTCTGCTTTGTTCTTCTCTCCAGACCTCACTGAGACGTTCTCCACATCAGCATTAAGGCAGTTTCATTTTTTTTATCACCCGTGTGTTCCCCGAATAGCACTTCCAATTTCTTTCAGGAACCTCTCCTTTGCCTTCACAATTTGGTTAACTGCTTTCAGCCTATCTCAGCTTTTAAAATGCCTTCCTCACTAAGTCTCATCATTTCTGGCTTTTGGTTTAAAGAGAGATGTGTGACTGTTTTTCACTTGAATACTTAGAGGTCATTGTAGGGTTATTAATTGACGTGATTTCAATATTATTGTGCTTCAAGGAATAGGGAGGCGCCAGGTCATGGGGAGAGATGGGGGAAAGGGCCAGTGCTGGGCACAGTCAGGACATACGCCAATGTTTATCTATTAAGTTTGCGGTCTTATTGGACCTGGTTCATGGTGCCCGCCCCCGCCAGTCCCATATAACAGCAGTAACATCAGAGATGATTGATCACAGATCACCACAACAGATACAACAATAATGAGGAAGTTTGAAATCTCGCAAGAATTACCAAAGTGTGACACAGAGACATGAGTGGGAACACGCTGGAAAGGCGGCGCCGTTGGATTTGTGCTGTGCAGTGTGCCCACAAGCCTTCCCATATCGCAGCACTAAGGCAGTGCAGTGTAATGACTAAGTCAGCAAAGCAAGGTGTGCCTGTCATTTTGTCCTGCCTCCTCCCCAGGGGTGCAGAAAAGGTCAGACGAGGAGAGCTACATGCAAGCAGACAAACTGTGAGCTGAAAGGAATGGCACCTTCCCTCTCTTGAGGCCACATCTCGTGCATCTGTGTGTCCCTCCTCAGCTTCCCACAGACTGTAGAGCGGATCAGTGGAATGTGAGTCACCCAGCTTTCCCCTGCCTCCGTTTCCCCTTCTGTGCCCTGGAGAGTGTGCCCAGTCTCTATTTCCTTGCTCCAGTCAGAATTCAATACTAGGTACAGAGGAAGAAAAAGGGAGGCAGTTGGTAAGGGGCTGGCAGTCCCACTCTATATTCAGCACATGAGTGGCTCCCCTGGACTTGTACAGGCTGGCAGTGCTGAGGGCTGGGGCTCTCCGGGAACTGCCCAGTGGGAGACGCGCTTGCTGGACCCCCAGCCCCAATGCAGGGAGAGTGCACATCCTCCCCATCTCCCCAGCCAAGCTGCCCCTTCCAGCAGGTGCAGCTGAGGAAAGGCAGGGCCCTCTCTGTGAACCCATATACCTGCTCCCGAAGATCTGCTGCTCCCCGCACTGAGGAGCAGGCTGGTCACACAGTGCCAGCGGGGTATGTTCAGAGAGTCACCAACATCAGGCCCACTTTGCACAGACCTGCTTTCCTGCGCAGAAGTTCCAGCACCGCCCTTGTCACACGAGACCTTTACAGCCAGAAATGGCCTCAGAGGCTACCAGGTAACACCCCCTGCATATCTGGAGGAGAACCCCAATTCCCAGAAAGTTTTCCATAGGGTCAGCCTGGGTTTCCTATCTGGGTTTTTCCTGCTCTTTTCCTGCTTCCTCTGCAGGTCCAACCCTAGGTCACCTCCTGAGAGCCACTGCTCCTATTGTTTAGACAAGTGCTCAGTGTAGCTCATGGGATAAATGAAGCAATGAAGCAAAGCCCCCCACTCCCAGCACTGATATGCTGAGCACTCCTCTAAGTTCTTTGCACACAGTGTCTCATTTAACCCTACAACCCCTCGTGAGTCCTGGTATTAGCTCCATTCTGTAGATGAGGAACTCAAGGTTCTGGAAGTTAACTTGGCCGAGACCACAAGGTAGGAAAGCAATGCAACCAGCATCCAACGCATGACTGCTGGACCTGTGGCCATCCCCCACCTGCAGGGGCAGCAAGGCACCTGCCTCGAGGGTCAAAGGAGCTGCAACCTCATTGTCTTCTTCTACAATTGCTTTAAAAGGACCGGCTTTGTTCTGGGCGTAACACCAGACCCACGGGACAGTGATGAACAACTCAGTCCAGCTCACAGAGGAATAGGAGTTCCCGGGCCGAGGCCAGATAGGCTTGGTTTCGGATAAAGAACCATGTGATTAACTTTTAACATGTCACCCCATCCATCTGCCCCCGCCCCTGTCTGTGAAATGGGCCTCAGAGGTTTGAGCTAATGGCTGGGACAGGGCTCTGGGAAGCGTGTTAAGTGCTCTACGTGGAGGCCCCATTAAAGCCATTATCTACCGGCTGGGTGTCACTCTGCAAGTGGACGTGGGATGACCACAGATGGGCACCCCATCTTCAGGGGCTACGGCTGCAGGAAAGGGGCACCCTCCTTTTAAAATAGCTCTTTCCTTGCAGGCACACCTCTCTGACATGTCTCAGGTAAGCCTCCAGCCTCGGTGCCCCAGGAGCCAGAGCAAGAGGGTGGGGCGTCTCTGCCCAAGCCACCATGCTGGTGTTTCACTAATGTTCTCTAATGGGCCCATTTAGCAGCCTGTCTGGGCTGTCACCGCAGTAGCTAATTGCTACTCTTCCTCTGGCCCTGACTGGGGCCTCTGCAATCAGTGGGCCTTAATTGCTGCCCAACATGCTGCCCAGCCCCACTGCAGACCCCAGGTCCTACATTCCAGTCCTTGTTTCCAGGACCCAGCACCCTGAGTGAGCTAGTTCAGAGAGCAGAAAGAGAAGCGGGACGGGGCGGGTGGGGTGGCGGTGTCAATAGGCATCAAGCTCTTAGCAGGCAGGGGTGAGGGGAGCGTCTCAGTGGCCCTGAATGAAGGTCGGGTCCTCACCCTGGGCCCTGGCTTGCGGCAGGATTCTCCGGAGCTGATTCTGGGACATGGATCTGAGTGCAAGTGGTTTGTCTGGGAATGGAGGCCAGGAATCCCTGTGAGGAAGGGCAGACGGGAGGAAGGGAAAGGAGCAGAGATATGGAGAGTGGATTGAAGGGCAGGTTGCTGCTCTGGGTATTGGAGCTGCCCCATAGGGTTCCTCTGAGACACTGTGTGGACGGTGCCTCAGGGTTTCCTCACAGAGGAGCACCGAGCCAGGGAGCTGGGATGCTTGGCCCGGGTCACTTCACTCTGGGTGTGGCGACCGCCAGGCCTAGCCCAGGTACAGGCACGGGAAGGCCTGCCGGAGACAGAGGGCCAACCACATGTATGCGGACTCTCTGCTGGGCCTTTCGGGGGAGCCTGGTGGGCCGGGTGTGGACAGTTCTGCTACAGGCCCCCCCGAACAGCTGTCCACACAGGAAGGAAGGGCAGACATGGCGTCAGTTTCCAGGACAGAGTCTCGGGTTTGTGGGAACCGTTGGTGGCAGAGCCAGCGGCACTGCTCTCCGGCTGCTGGAAAAGAAGTCCCAATCTGGGGATGCTGGTACAGCCCAAAGCCTGGGCCTTCTTTCTTTCCTGATCTTCTCTCAGTGTCCCCTCTGCCTAGACAATGTCTTCCCCGCTCCTCCCACTTGGCAATGATGACTGTCTTGCTCAGTTCTGCGCTGCCTCCTCACAGGGCCTGTGAGCAGGGTCACCGAGACCCTCTGAGTCAGGGGACCTGAGGTTCCATCTGGTTGGGGAGATAGAAGCACATAAACTGTGCCCTTACCCCACTTCTCCCAGTTAGGACAATCCCAGGAGAGCCACCTTGTGTCAGGAACAACATCCTGGCCCCTCCTTGAGCCCAGGCAGGGGTTCACCAAGGTTGCTGCCTGCCTGCATAATAGCCGAAACTTCGCAGATCCCTTCACTTTCTGATCATCCCAGACATTGCTTTTCCCCGAGATTCCAAGCTGGACTTTCTTTTGTCAGTTGCTCTCCCGCTGCCGCCGCACAGTCATCTCCCAAGACCTCACTCCGCATCACCATGCTGAGGCAGTCTCTACCTGCAGCTCAGCTTTTCAGCTTCACACCCCATATTTGGTGATGGATAGACTGGTACCTGGAAGGTCCTCAGGGACCTCAGACCCAACCAGTTCCAAAATGATCACAGCGTCTCCTTGTCCGGTGTCTGCTCATGTCATGCACCATCCCTCCTTTACCCAGAGCAAAGTCCTAGGGGTCACCTGTGATGTTCCTGATGCTCCCCAGCCAAGCAAGCATCAAGTGGCCTATTCACCCTAAATGTCCTCTTCTTGTCACCTCCACCACTCCACCCCCAGGGCAGGTCATTGTCATCTTCTCTTGCATGATGCCATCCAGCCTCCCTCTGCTCCCAGTCCCTTTCAACCCATGTAGTGCCCCAGAGCTAGAGAGACCTTTCCAAAATGTCAACCTGGTTCTGTCACCTTTGTATTGAAAACCCTTCAATGACATTTTGTCAACCAGGAGGCGGGTCAAGCTCCTGGCTGTGGCCTCCTTGTCATCACCTCCTGCCTCTAACTCTCCCAGACGATTACTCTTCTCTGAATGGGCCATACTTCTCTCACCTGTGGGTCTTGAACAAGTGTGGAACAGACTTGGAGAAGTGTTTATTTAGTGAAATGAATACAAGGAAATGGCAATCCTGTACGGGGAGGAGGCAATTCAGGGAAGGGTTGGCACCTGGGAAAAAAAAAAGAAAGGAAATGTTTATTGAATGAATGGATGACATAGAACGAGAGTGTGAAGGGGACAGAACAGACTAGAATCAGACAGGGACTGCAACAGGACGAGTCCTCGCCCCTCCCTTAGCAGCTGTGTAAACTTGGACCAGCGACCTCCCTGACCTCCACTGCCTCAGGTGAGATGGGACAGATAATGTTCACCTTTGGGGTGTTTATGAGGATCAAATGTAGTGGTCCAGGTCCTCTGGCACCGTGTCAGCACAGAGAAGGGGCCTGGGTAACAGCAGCGGAGTTGAGCCTCACTGTCCTGGCCCAGGCCCCTTCCTGGCCAGCCAGGGAGACACTGCCAGCTGCTTCCTGGCTCCCTTCTCCCCTCTCCCTGGAAGCCTCCATCCTTCCCAGCAGCTGTGGACTCACTGTTAGGACAGCAGGGAGGACAAAGTGTCCTGGGAGTCCCACACAATGGGGCAGCAAGTGTCTTGGGAAGCAGGCAGAGCAAGGTGTGGGAGACTGCACAGGTCCACCAGAACACCTGAGGAGAGCAGGAAGGGATACTGGGGCCCTTCCAGTGTGGTGCTGATGTGTCTGATAGTGATGGTTCTGGGGCTGGAGCTGACGCGCCCTGACACCCCTTTATCTGGAATCCTGGGAGAAAGAATGTGGAGCATGGGAAAGCTTACCAGCCCAAAGGTTCAAGGGACAAATGAGCTTGAGTGTTGATGAGGTGGGAACCCTCTGGGATGGGCAGGTCTGTTATCTCCTCCCATTTTCACATTGATCCCTGGTGTGTCCACTGTGCCAGCTCTTGGGTCAGAACTGGACTCAGAGAGACAGAGAGATTGGACTAGATCATGCTGCAAAATCATAGGCTGGGTCAGGGATTCAGTTTCTCTTGGTCAGGGAGTTGGGTAGCCATCTGGACGATGCCTGGGTACACCAGACCACCCATATCCCAAATGCCCCTTAAGCCCACTGCTTTTCACTGCTCCATGCGCCTGTGACATCAGGCCAGGATTGCCCGATTAGAAGAACCCACGTGGCAGGGAAGATCCTTACCAGTCCAGACCCTATGATCTCGAGGTGGAATCAACCCCCAATACCCACCCTTCAGACCTCCCTATGACCTTCTCCTCCCTCATGGCCAAGGCTATGAGTCCCCCAGGCCACAGCTTCAGGTCTTATTGGGTGGCACCTGACAAGGGTTGGAGGTAAGCCACCTTCCGGGAGCCTGCACAGTGTGCTGTAGCTACAAGAGCCCACCCTGCTTCAAGCCCCAGCCAGAGCATATCTGTCTCCTGTGCCCTAGCCCTTCTTCCCCCGCCCCTCCCCTCCAACATCCCTCTAAGGCAGATCTTGTCTCTTTGCACATCAATTATTAATTGCTCCAGCTACATGAAGCCTGGGTTGGTCTGCAGGTTCCTTGTCATTCTCCCTGGGGTGGGGGCTGGGGGAAGCAGAGATAGGGCTGGAAGAGTCTGGCACAGACATCTGACTGGAGTCAGGACTCCTTCTGCCCTGGAGACACCTCAAGCGCTCAAAGCCTGAACTGGAAAACTATCAGATCTAATAGATAGGGAAACTGAGGCCAGTGAGAGGAAGGTGCTTGCCAAGGGCACACTGTGGTCTATGTCAGGTGACCTGAGGACACCTGATCATCAGTCTGTTATGTGGCTCTGACCTTCTCATCTCTGCTTGTCATCCTCTGTCGGGATGTCCTTACTGACCCAAATACTTCCAAGGATGCCCTAAAGAGGTCAAGTGGGGTTTTCAAGGCCACCAGTGAGCAATACAGAAAGCTGGGATTGGTCCCTGATACCCACAAACAGCTCATCCACCAGACCAGGATTTCTCAGACCTGTCATGTTAACATGAACATGTTTTGGGGCCCCTATACCCATAAAACCCTGGTCAATAAATTAGGAAGCACTTTAAACCACATTCCCTTTCTGCAGAGCGGCATGTTTCATGAGCTACAAAGGCTCTTAAAAGTCTTCAGGAGAGAACCTGTGTCACTGAGATTCACCGGGGGACCCCAGAGACTCTGACAGCAGCGTAGTCCGGACTTGCTGAGTCTGACAGACTTCAGGCTTCACTGGGTCTTGTGGAACCCAGAGCTGGGCAAGTCGAGGGGTCCACCTCCTCCCATGTGCACACACAAGTGTAACCGATAGGAAGGTAAAGGGGAATTCTGGGTAATGACCCCCAGGGAGGGAAGCCAGGGGCTAGAGGCTCGGTTCCCTGTGATGTTTTTCCTGACTCTGGAGACTGAACGAATCACTCAACTCAGCAGGCAGGGTGAGAAGCGGAAGTTTTGGGGTTTGAGGGCCCCACAAACCTGGTTTCAAATCTGCCATTTGCCTTCACCATCATACTAATCTCAGTAAACAGGTATTATGCATTGAATCTTCCTGAATGCCCATTTCACAGATTGTCTTACGTGGTTTCATTTTTTTCTAGTTATGGAAACTGAGGCACAGCAGGATTTAGTCTCTTGCCCAATGTCACATGCATTATTGGAACCTCCGTGACACAGCTCCAAGTTCATGCTGTCAGTCACTATGCTGTGCTGCCTCTAGGAATGAATCTCGGGGCCTCGACTTCCCCAGCTGTCACTGTGGGAATAAGATGCTTCTTTCTCAGGTATGGTATGAAGAAATTACCTCTATATGTACCTGTATATAATAGGAGGTCCATAAATGGTATATTTCCTTCATTTCGTCCTGCACTTAAAAATATGAGGTCTTTACTCTGCCTTCTCCAAAAAAAATGGGCTGAGCCTCTTAGGGTGTCTGCCATCGGGGATGTGGGCTAGGTGGAGGAAGAGGCTGCTGTGGGGGCATGTTGATCTGCAGGTCTGCAGGCTGCAGGTCAGTTTTCCCCTGCAGCTCAGGGCAGCCTTAGGTGAGGCCTGGCTCCAAAACACAAGCTTAAGCTCCCTTTCTCCTTCTCATTTGCGAAAGCAAGTTTCGAAATGCAAGTCGTCAGGTTGCAATAGATATCATTGGAATCCATAGCACGTAATGGCTTATAAATTGTGACTCATAATTCAGCTGATGCCTGGGTTGCCCGCTCTCCAGCCTGCAGTCCGCGTTAGTCCCTGGTGGAATAATAAATCGGGAATAAGGGATGCCCTGCTAACTAAATTTCACTTGTCAGTGCTAAGCTTTCATGCCGTGTGTTAAGTTCACACAAATATCACAAAGTATGTGTGTGTGTGTGTGTGTGTGTGTGTGTATATATATATACACATATATTCATACGTATGCATATATATATAAATAAACTCCCCTGCTGTGATGCAATTCCCTCAGGACAGAAAAACTTTTTCTGGTAAGATTCTCATTTTTCCAGACATACTGCGGCAGTGGCAGGTTGTCTTTTCTCTTCACTTCCCAGCATCCCTCCTCCCAAACTGAGCCTTTTCTAATGATTTAGCCCAGGCGTCCTCCCCAGTGCTGTCTGAGACACTCATATCAGCTCCAAGAAGGCACTTCCCTGGGTACATTACAGATTAGAGTGGTGACATGGAACCTGAGTGTTGGGAAGGAGATCTTGAGGGTCATCTAATCTCACCCCCAAGATGCATCCAGGCAGCCAAATTTAGGTGCTGGGCTGAAAACAGAAACAGGCCTGCCCGATCCAGGCGGCATGGGGAGTGTGTGCCATGGTGCTGCCCCTTAGGAGCCCCGCTGAAACCGTCTTGGGGAAATCTAAGGCTCATTCTTGTGCTGGTGGGATTTGGCCCCTCCTAACAGGTTCTGAGGGCAATTCGGCTGCCCCAGAATCAGGCATTTTGGCTTTCCTTTTGCATTTAGTTATAAACCCAGGGGTTCTCAAATCTGTGCATCCAGTGAATGTGTGCTCGTATGTGCAGGGGCTTTGGAGTTGGGGAGGGGCAAGAGCCTACATTTTTTTTCACTCAGTTATGTATTTAGGAAAATGACTTCACCTCTCTGAGCCTTTCTTTGCTGTGTAAAAGAGAGGGCCATACTGGTTGGTTGCTATGTGGGCTCAATGTGGGTTGCCATTCATTCAGCATCTTGCCCCTGGAGGAGGGAGAGAGCCCGTGCCAGTGCAGCTGACTCCAGGCAGGCAAGAGAGGCACCAGTCCTGACCTGGCCCATCAATCCCTCTGACATGAGGAACAGCCCTGCCTGGGTGGTGGGGAGGGAAAAAGTCTGCGTTCATCCTGGCTAATGAAAAGTGTCATCAGTAAATGAAGAATCTCCTAATTACCCAGCCGTCCCTGGGAGGATTTGTGAAGCCGTGGGCAAGGGCTGAGGTTTTGGTGCTGAGGGGCACAGAGGGAAACGGTGGTAGACTGAGTTTGGGGGCCAGGAGCTCCCTGTCATATGGAGTAGGCCCTGAGCCCTGCGGGCAGAGCCTCAGCACTGCGGAGCGTGCCATGGCCCAGTGGTCCAGGGCTGGAGCGGGTGCCTGCGGTGCGTCTTGGTGATTTGGGGGGATGGACTCCGAGCAAGCCTGGATTCTCCGCCTCTACACAACCAGCTGGCCCTAAGCATGACCTTTTCCTCTCCAACCTTCAGTTTCCCTCCCTGCCCATGGATACGATGACAAGGATCTTGTCAATGCGAGGGGTCGGGACCAGGGCCCAAAGGGATTTGGGCTTGAAATGCACACCCCAGATAGCAAATGGTTCATGCAGCCCACCTGAGTGACTCAACTCAAGCTCAGTCACATCAATTCTATGGTTGCTCGGGGGTGGGGCATGGAAGTAGGTGGAGGACTTGCTTTTCCCAAAAGGGTTTGGAATCTTCAGGATCATAACTGAACTCCCTCTGGACCTCCTAAGCCCCTGCAGAGCTAATGGGGCCAGCTCATGTCCTGTTTGCTGACTGACTTTTGACTAGTATGTCCCCAAAGGTCACATCTATGGGGACAAGGTGCAGACAGGCACTGGGGGTGGCCTTCAGCATAAGAGTTCACTTAAAAACACGTGGTGGTGGGAGTATTTGAAAGCATTCTTAGTAGTTGGCATCTTCTACTGTGATGACTGTCATCATGGCGAGAAGACTGAAATCCAGAAAGTCAACAGCTCACCCAGGTCATGTGTCAGAGCCCTGTTTCTGGTTCCCTTTGCAACCCTCTGGCTCCACCTTCTTGATTTGCCAGATGTCTTCTATCTCTTCTCCTCTGATGTCAGAGAAGAGAATGTCCACTGCCATGAGCTCCCCAATGGAATGGACAGGGAAACCGAGGCACAGCAGGGATCTCTAGGCCCGGCCTCGGCTGAGTTGGGTCGGGAGTCTCTGCAGTCCCCTCTGCAGTCCCCTCTGCAGTCCCCTCTGCAGTCCCCTCTGCTCTGCACCTATGCTCAGGGACTCCCCTCCAGTGCGCTGCCCTGCTCCCCAGATCTATCCCACTGAGATGGGGTGGTCCCGAAGACTCAGTGCAGTGAAAGAGCCGTGACAAACAACTGCCCGGGAGAGATAATCCACTACTAAAACACGCCTGCTGTTCTCATTATAAAGGAGACCAAATTGGGTTTAAATTGGAATTAATTGGATGCCCCCTTATCCACGCCATCTATCTTGCTCTCACCAGCCTTTCTGGGTGAGAGGATGGGAGAAAGCAGAGTCTCATCTTCTCCCCCGCTGAACACACAACCCTGAAGGCAGCCAGCGCCCAGCCCCCAGCCCCTAATCCCTTTAAATGTTTCAGGGAACACAGACAATGGGAGCTGGGGTGCCTGAAGCCCTCCTCTGCCTACCTCACCGGAGATGGATGGAAGGGGATTATGTGACTGGGGAGGTGGGGGGTGGGTCACATCCCGGTGGACCTAGCCTGAAGGAAGCATGCAGGCCCGGGTCAGCTCCGAAATGCACGCTGGAGTGTTGTAACGGCTGGGACATGATTGGTCTGTCTGCACACAAAGCAAGACCAGCTTGGGAGGCCATTGGGGAGGGGGCTTTGCCGAGGGGCCCTCAGGTTGGAAGCTCTTGATGAAGAGGGAAATGAAGTCATCTGGCAGGCACAATATGGGTCCTAGGCCAACTGTGCTGAATCTCCAATAAGCTATAAGTGCTTTGCAGCAGAAGGGTTGCAGGATGGGATTACCCCATCCAGAAACCGTTGTTACCCAGTGATCCTTGGCAGTTCCTATCCTGTCCCTGTGTTACTGCAGAATTTCCTTCTTCAGCTGGGCTGGCCAGCCAGGCCTTTGCCCTACACTCTGAGTTCTCAAAGCATTTTTACTCCCCGTGGTGTTGCCAGCTGGGCAGTCTATGAGCCAGGCTTCATTGACATGCCCTTATTTTGCTTTGCTTTGCTTTATTTTGAATGCCCTTAGCTGTTTGGGGGTACTCCACTCTCCTCTTATCCCCATTTCATCTTTCCCCTGGCCTGCTCACTCCTTGACGTCACTTACCTAGCTCCATCAGGCATGCAAGTTTGCAATCTGCACAGGCTTACGCAATGAGGTGCTGTGGCTGATTTGGCCTCTACTCACTTCCCTCCCACCAGATCCCCTTCAGCCTCCTTATTCTTCACACCCTGACTAGAAGTCACCTCCTTATTTTCTCCCCTGGATGTACCCCTCCCCAACGCTGCCCCAATACCCAAATCCCACTGGGTCGGTCTTTAAGCCTGTTTTCTAGGAATCTAGGAAGCCATCATCTCCGACCTCCAGACCTCAGATTCCCTGCCTCACGTCAAGCCCCACAAGCCCCTGGGACACTTGTTCTCCTCCTGGGCTGCTCTTGACTCACTGTTCCCCGGGGTCACTTACCTAGTCAGGAACACAGCCTGGGAAGGAACTATGCTGCATGCCCACAAGGCAGGCAGCCAGAGTGGAGGTCCACAGTCTAAGGAGAGAGGCTCTTGGTCTCCAGCTGCTTGACACTGAGGTGTCCTTTGTGTGCAGAGCCATGGATAGGACACTGAGGGCGATCTGCGCAGGGAGCTGCCCTGATGACGCCATGCTTTCAAGGTAGTAGATCTCTGCTGTGAACCCCACCCTGTTCCTCTTCCACCCTTCCCATCTTAGCTTTCTCCTGCTCCAGCGTTCCCTGCTGCTGGTCAGCCCTCAAGGCACATGCTAGTACATGCACACACACACCCCCCCCAAGACAAACCTACCCTTGTATCCCATCCATCACACCTAGAGCTCTGTCTACTAAACAGATATCCCACACCCAGAACTCTATTCCTAATAGCTGAAGCCAGAATGCTCCTTGGTACCCACATCTAAACTCTGACCTCACATTTAGGACTTTGCATTCTCCCATATGCACCCTGAAAACTTTGTACCACCTCATACCTCACCACTGCTTTGGAATGCCTTTCCTTTTCTCACTCCTGGAATTATGCTTCCCATATCTATAGCATTTCCCTCCCCCCATCATGCCTGTATCTGGCCCTTATACCCACCCAGAGTCTTCTCTAATACTACCTCCCACGTTATATACAACAGGAGCACCAAGAATTCTGAGCCCCAGTGTTCCTCACCCTTAGTCACCGCTCTTTCAGACACTCATCCCTTCCCTGCCCTGCGGCAAATGTGCCTTAAGGCTTGAAGTTTTTGAGTCTGAATTAATGGGACACACTTTCAGGGAGATATATCAGGATTCATTTCCAACTGGGCAAGATTTCTTCTCCTCTATGCACAAAGTAAATATTTGTTTAATTTCTAATTCTGAGCCTGGTTCATGAAGCATTTCAGGCAGTCAGAGGGTTAGAGGGATCCTAGGAGGAGAGGTGGCGAGACCAGAGTTCTGTCCTGGAGAAGACTACACTCAGTGTCTGGATCTTGCGAACAGGTTGAGTATCTCACTCTCTCTGATCGCAGACTCCTGTATTAAAACAAAGCTGCAGTCTTGAATAAACAACGAGAGAGCAAAAGGGACTCTCTTATGCAGAGAGGGAAACCAAAGTAGGTCAGGAGGTGATGCAAATGAAGCCTCTGGCCTTCTGAAATCAAGAAGATGAGAAGTGAGTGGCAGTTGCTATGTATTGCTACAGAAATGAATTAAAGTTTCGGTGAGAAGGAAGGAAAACATGAGTGTTGGATAGAAATGACAGTCATTGATTTCTGAGGGATGGTCACTTGATAAGACAGATACAATCTATTGTTTATGCATCCAGTAACTTCTTATGAGCACTTATCATTTTTTGGCCTTGGCCTGAAGATAGAAGATGAGATAGAAAGATGAGATTCAGACAGAAAGATGAGGCTGTCAAAATACTGCCCCAGAACTTACAGAGGAGAACAGAGAAGCCCCAGAATAAAAGGGCCATCCGAGCTGGGCTTGGAAGGCTGAGGAGGAGCTTGCCAGGCAGAGGAGGGCAGGAGGCTTAGCTCATACAGAGGACAGAGGAGTGACTGAGCCTGTGGTTGGTGAGGGGACATGGTAAGGAGTCTGACATTTGAGTACAATGGGAGCTCTCCAGCTGTTGTGGGAGGTAGATTAGCAGGTACACTGTCGAGGCCGGAGAAACTGGGGTGTTGTGATTCAGAGAGGACGGTCCGATCAAATTCACAGAGGTGGGATGAAAAGAAGTGAATCAGTGCTCTTCTGAACTAGTATTGGTGACTTTCAGGCTGTGAGGATAAGATGAATGAAGGAATTGAAGATGACTCAGAGGCTTCTAGCCCAGGCAACCAAGTGGACAAGAGATAACTTAGTATTTTGCTAAAGAAAATGAATGGAATCAGTCAACCTTCACACTTGTCATGCTTGAACCCCCACCCCAAGTCTCAGTCTATCTCCCAGATAGTCTGAGACTTGTAAACAGGGGGCAGATGGGATGAGGGTCTCAACTTACCAGAAATAAATTTTTAATCTTTGGAAACACAATAAAATTCCTAAAAGTACAAGATTCAGCTGCATTCGTCGGGAAGTGGAAAATCTGGATCTTTTTCTGATATAATCATTTAAAAAAACTATTTATTAAAACAATGCAATAATAAAAAGTCTGAGTTCTGGGAAAGGTTGGATAGGAGTAAAAGAATAGGAGAAACCACCTCACCTTGGAGCCTAAGGATGCTTCAGCACTGTGGACAGCAACACACAGTCTCATCAGTAAAATTTAGTCATGAAACACAGTAGAGCTTGAAGATTTCTAGACCATGGACAAGTGTACACAGGGTGAGTCATTAGGAATTCAATATTGTATGTGCTTTACTACTATTCTGTCCATCCTTAGGAGAGGATGACCCTGAAGGCTGAATGCTTGCCCTGCTACCACACAGGAGGAAAGAAACAACTGTATTTCTATACCACTCAATCACCTTGAGTAAAGGAAAGCAAGCTCCTTTGATGTTGTGTGTTTAGGGCATGACTCAGGAGATCACAAGACCATTTTATTAGGAAAAAGGGAGAGGGAAGGATGACTATGCTGGAATTGAGAACAGCTAAAACAAAATGGCACTTGAGTGTTATTAAGCCTCTGTGACTTGTGAAGAAAATAGTGTTAGAGGCTTCTTGGGGAGGTAGGGTTTGTGGACTGAGCCCGTTCCAAGGAAGCGGGTCCCTCAGTAGGTTGGCTGTGAGGATGACTGTGAGGACCCGTCAGTGAATGAGAAGCTGAAGTCTTTGTGGCACTGATTGGCAGAAAGAGGTGGAACTGCTTTTAGAGTCATAAATGAATCTGGAATGGCTAATACCCTCAATCAAGGCTGAGAAAGGAAGAAACAGTGTTACTTCCTATATTTAGAAAGCAATAGAGACTGTTTTGCTTTTCAAGCTTTTCTGTAGGCCTGTGGTATGTGTTCAGATTGAGGCTTGTGGAGTTACTGGAAAATGACCAATTTCGGTTGGTGGGGATCAAAGTCAGGTTTAATTTGTTTACAAAGAATAAGGAAATATGCTTGAGCAGTGGAGTGGATGGTAGAAGCCCTTCTTGTAGAGTCTTTCTTGTAGAGTCTTCAAACACAGGTGAATGGGGAGCTTCAAAGGAAGTGTTGTTAGCCACTGAGTAAGATGATGTGGTGGGCTGAACAGTGGAGGCCCCCAAATATCCACACCTTCATCTTTGAACCTGTGAATGTTACTTTCTATGGTAGAAATAAAATAAATTTTCAGATGTGATTAAAATAAGGGTCTTGATGTGGGGAGACTAGATTGTGCAGTCGTGTGTATGCTCGTAAGAAGGAGGCAGAGGGAGTTTTGACACAGAGGAGAAGGAAAGGTGACCAGGGAGGCAGAGAGTGACATGATGTGACCACAAGTCAAGCAGCCACTGACAGCTGGAAGATGGAAAGAAGGGGGTCTCCCCTAGTACCTTCCATAGGCGTGGGGGCCTACTGACACCTTGATTTTGACCAAGCGAAGTTGATTTCAGACTTCTGGACTCCAGAACTATGAGAAGACAGGTTTCTTTTTAGCCACCAATTTGGTAATTATTTGTCACAGCAGCCAGAGGAAGTTAACACAGATTTGTACAGAAAAGTGACCCCTGAGTTTGGACACGTGGAGGTCATGGGGAACCAGCAGGGTTGGATGTAGGTGTTGAAAGACAGGGAGGAAGGAAGGATGATGCCTGACTTTCAGGCTTCATAAGTGAGTGGATAATGGTGCCACTTACTGAGATGGGGAACAGGTTTTGGGAGGAGAATCAAAAGTTCTGTTTTGGCCATGTTAGGCTTGAGAGGAATTGCAGACCTCACTGCTGCTAAGAATAGTACAGCCAGATGAAACCCAATTCCATTTGCCCCCGAAGGGGCTTGAAAAAGCCATGGGGACAAGGCCTTCTGGATTACACATGGAATGAGAACTGGAAAAGATGATTTAGCCCTGATCCAGTGCATACTGAATGAGTATGCACGTGCCCAGAGAATTCTCTCTGTGCCAGAGCGAGTGCCAGCTCATGCCAAGAATGTCCCCAGGCATTCCAGAAATAGCGGCTGGCACTAGGGGGTCACATGAATATAAGGTAAGTTAACTTGATGCTGCAGATGTAGAAACACATGCCAGAAGAGAGATGATATATGCTAAGGAGACTGACAATGTGTTTGAAAGGGGTACACTGGTATGCCGAAGGAGGGAAATGAATGCAGGGAGCAATTGCATATTGCAGAGGAGTCACATGATACATAGGGGAACCTAGGGGCCCAGGAGTAACACGTGCCAGGCGGTACACTGTTGGATCAGTCATTCATGCAGCGGGAATGAGCTCCTGGCTGCCTGTGCTAGGAAAGGGTCTGCCAGCATTCAGACCCCAAGAGCCCAGAGCTGCTGCTCTCTGCTGCACGTGGAGCCTTCCCTCTTCAGAGGAAAATGGAATTTAAAGGCCCTCCTCAGCCCCTCCATCACCGGAACCATTACCATACACCTGAGTAGGACAGGCCTCTCCTCAAAGAGGGTCAGCTGCCCCAGGAACCAGCTGTTGGGGATCCCAGGAGGTTGAGATCCCTGATTCCTGAGGGTTTGAGGCCCCAGGAATGTGCATCCAGAAAACCTCCCACAACAAATGGTCCTTGTTTCCAATTCTGCCTCCCACTTAGCACACCTGGGATGGGGCTTGCTCCTCACTTGCTTCTCCACCTTCAGGAACCAGTAAGGGGAGAAAGGTGAGAGAGGGACCAGAGTTCTAAAACTGCCATCAGGCCACAGGGATTTGCTGCTCATTGACTGTGGGTCTGAAACTGAGCTGGACACTCAGAGGTCCGTGTGTGCTAGGAACAGCTGTTAGCAGATCATGCGGTGGGGAGAAGGGCCAGGGAGGGGTCTGGCGGTGCATACCTGCGGCCAGCAGCCTCCCCTTTCTGTTAGGTATGCTTAGCAAGATTTCTCCTTATCCCCATTTTATGGATAAGAGCCCAGGAAAGGGGAACAACCTGTCCAAAGTGATGGGTTCTGACCCCTTAGCCCAGCATTCTTCCCCTGACAGCTGCTGCCTCTGGAGAAGAATCAGGCATGATCTCTGGCTCTGTCTCTTTTCCCAACCTCCAAAATTTTGCAAAGCCCCCTACTGAAGTACTTCTCAACCTTTACAATACCTATTCTGATTCAGTAGTCTGGGGTGGGCCCAAGATTTACATTTCTAACAAGCTCCCAGCTGCTGCTGCTGCTGGACCCTAATCTGAGTAGTCAGCCTCCATTTCACCTGGCCTAGCCCATCCGCTCCATCACTGGTACATTCCACCTTGGGACCTGAAGTTCGGTAAGGAAGTTCAGAGGTAGTCAGATCATCACATCTGAGCCCATCATTCCTGATTTCTTACCCACACACCTTGAAGAGGGTCTCTGACACTCGATGCCTGTATTTCCCCTTCTTCCAGTAAGAGCCAGTTCTCAAATTTTCCTTGAGAGGAAAAGATATTTTGGGTGGAAGAAGACATAGTTTTTACAATTTGATCTGCCACAATGAAAATGGGTTTGTTGATTTCTCCAAATGTCCTGCTAGAATTTTGATAGTAAATGTATTGAATCTTTTAACACGATTGAGTCTTTTGACTCATGAGCATAGTATGTCTGTCCCTTTATTTATGCCATTTTAAATTTCTCTAGGCAACACTTTTTAATTTTTAGTATATAGGGTATACTTATTTTAAAGTTATCCCAAAATAGTTAGTATTTTTTTTTCATGCTGATGTCATGTACATGGTATTTTAAAATTTGCATTTCCAGTTATTCATTTCTAGTCTACAGAAATGTAATTGGTTTTCATATATTAACCTTGACTCTAATTACTATGTTAATTCATTAATCAATTTGAGTAGCTTTTTTGTTGAAGCATTAGGATTTCCTACATTCACAAATGGTTATGTTATCTCAAAACAAAAGTTTTAATTTTTTTCCCTTTCAATCTGTAAGCCTTTTAATTTATTTTTCTCATCTGCTTGCTCTGTCTAGGACCTCTGTTGTTCATTAGAAATAATGAGACTGAAAATTCTTACCTTATTTCCAATGTTAGGGGGAAATTGTCAATCTTTCACTTTTAAGTGTGATATTAGCTGTCAGTTTCTCACAGATGCGCTTTCTTGAGTGTGAAAGTTCCTTTCTATGTCTAGTTACTGAGTTGTTTTATTTTTTTAAATATGTGTAAGTGTTCAATGTTCTCAAATGCCTTTTCTATGCTATTAAGATGATCATATGGATTTTCTTTTTTAGTCTATTAAACTGATTAAATACATTGATTTTTGAATGTGAAAACAGCCTGTATTCTAGAGATATACTTCAGTTACTCCTGATATATAAGCTTTTTCAGATATTGCTATATTCACTTCACTAATTTGTGTGTTAAGGTGTTTTGCTTTTTGTTGATGTGGAATATTGGACTGTGTCTTTCCTTTCTTACAATATCTTTAGTTTTGGCATCAGGGTTATGCTTACCTTATAAGAAGAATTGAGAAATGTTCTCTTTTGTTTCCTGGAAGAGTCTCTGTAGAATTGGTATTCCTTTTTCCCCTAATATTTGATATAAGTATCAATGAAGTCCTCTGATTCCTGGCATTTTCTTTGGGGGAATGTTTTTAATGAGCGAATCACTTTTTAAAACATAAATGTTGGCTCTAAACTCAGGAACAAAACAAGGTAGTCCACTTTCACCACTTGTCCACATTACCCTGGAGATTCTGGCCAGGAAAACTAAGCTGTTGAAAAAAAGAGGCGCCCTGAGCAAAAGCAAGATGTGAAACTCTCTCTATGTGCAGATGACATGGTTTCATATATAGAATCCACACACTTAAAATTATTAAAGCTAATAAATGATGTTAGCAAAGGTGTGAGAAGCAGGATTCATATATATATATATATGTATAAAGAATTGTATTTCTGAATACTAGCAAAGAATTATCCAAAATAAAAATTAAGAAAACAATTCTAATGGCATCACAAAGAATAAAGTACTTAGAACTATATTTAGTCAAATGAATGTGAGACTAGTACACTGAAAATGACAAAACACTATTGAAAGAAATTAAAGATCTAAACTTATGAAAGACATCCCATGTTCATGAATTAGAAGACTTACTACTGTTAATATGGCAATACTCTCCAAATTAATATACTGATTGAATTCAATTTCTATCAAAATTCAAACTTTTTTGAAGACATGGACACGAGTCCTAAAATTCATGGAAAGTGAGGGACCCAGAATAGCCCAAACAAAATCGAAAAGAGGAACAAAGCTGGAGGACTCAAACTTTCAAATTTCGAAGGTTACCGCAAAACTACAGGTATCAAGTCAGTGTCACTAGCATTAAGGCTAGACATATAGATCGGCTGAATGTAATTGAGAGCCTAGAAACAGACCATGCATTTTGGTCAGTTGATATTTTAACAGGATATGAATATCATTCAACGGGAAAAGAGTAATCTGTTTAAACGGTGCTGAGACAACTGCATATTCTCACACAAAGTAATGAATGGACTACATGTCACACTGTATACTGAAGTTATTCAAAATACATCCAATTCCTAAATGTAAGGCCTTGGATTAGGCAATGGTGGCTTAGATGTGACACTAAAATCATAATCAAAGAAAGAAAAAGATGTATTAGATGTCATCAAAATGAGAAACTTTTGTTCACCAAAAACATTATCAAGAAAGTGAAATTTGGTGAAAACTGGACTGTAAGCTTAATGAGCTATAGACAGATGCTGGTTTTCAATGCTGCACACCTTAAACCTGTGCAAAGTGATGATGCAATGCTCCTTCAACAAAATTGTTAAAAAAGAAAATTCATAGAATGTGATGAAGTATTTTCAAGTCATATATGATAAGGGCTTACTATGCAAAGCATATAATTAATACAACTCAACAGTTGTGAATAGACAAATAAATAAAAAGACAAATAACACAATTTTGTAATGGGCAAAGTGTCTGAACAGACATTTCTCCAAAAATGTATAACCAATAGGCATATGAAGAGATATTCAACATTATTAGCATTTAGGGAAATGCAAACCAAAACCACAATGTGATACTATTTCACACCCAGTACGATGGTTCTTAAAAAGAATAGAAAATAGGCAAAGGTCTGTTCAAATTTATTTCTGCTACAGTGAGCTTTGGTAGTTGTGTGCATTTCGAGTATTCTTGCCCATTTCATCTAATTTGTCAAATTCATTGGTAGAATTTTATTTTAATTTCTCATATTATCCTTTTAATATCTATAGAAACTATTATGAAAGTCCCTCTTTCATTCCTAATTTTAGTAATTTGTGTCTTTTCTCTCTCTTCCCCTTTCTTCCTCTCTCCTCTTGACTTATATGGTCAAAGGTGTGTCAATTTTATTGCTATTGTTGAAGAACCAGCTTTTGAAGTCAGTCTTTCCATCAGCTTTTTCCTTTCTCCCTCCCACTACTTTCTATTTTTAAATATTCTCCTTTTATCTGTATTATTTTTCACCTGCTTACTTTTGATTTAATTTGTTGTTTTTTTCTAGTTTCTTGAGGAAAACATAATTGATTTAAGATGTTTCTTTTTTCCCAATACAATCATTTGCTGCTACACATTTCCCTCTAAGCACTGCTTGAGATGCACCCCACTGCATTTTAATGCTTTGTTTCATTTTCATCCTGTACAAAATATCTTCTGATTCCCCTGTGATTTCTTCTTTGACTCATTGTTTATTTAAGAACATGCCATTTAGTTACCAAATATTTGCAGATTTTCTAGATATTTTTCTGTCATTGATTTCAAATTTATTTCTGCTGTTTCTAAAAGAATATGATCGGTGGGGGCGGGGGGGTCTGAAGTTGTTGATTTATTTTATGGTCTAGAATACGCTCTATCTTGGTAAATGTTCCATAAACACTTGAAAAGAACATACACACTGCTGGCGTTGGAGTGTTCCATAAATGTCAATTAGGGCCATCTGATTGGTAGTGCTGTTAAGTTCTCCTCTATTCTTATGATTTTTTGTTCCCTTGTTCTGTCACTTACTGAGTAAGGTATGATGAAATCTCCAACTAGAGCTGGAGTTTTGTTTCTATTTTTTTTGTTTTATCAGCTTTTGTTTCTATATTTTGAAGCTCTGATCAGTGCATATATTTAAGATTGTCACATGCTTTTGATTAGTTGGCCTATTTGTTATCATAAAATATCCCGGTTTATCTCCAGTAATAGTCTTTATTCTGAAGTCTACTTTATATGGCAGAATCACTTCAGGTTTCTTTTTGGCACTGTATACATTTTTCCATATTTTCACTTTTAATCTATCTGTGTCTTTTAAATATAAAATAAACTCCTTATAGACAAATTATAGTTGGGTCTTGCTTTTATACCCTGTCTTCAAGTTTTCTACTAATTGGAATATTTAGATTATTTAACACAATGTAATGATTTCAATCACGGATTTAAACGTACAAAACAATTCTATTTTTTCCTGTTTTTGTTGACATTCCTCTTATTAGCTCTGTTTTTTTCATTTTATTTTTTTCTTAACTGCTCTAGTGTTCATGATATGTGTTTGCCTTATCAAAGTGCACCTTTAAGCATTATTATGCCACTTCATTGATGCTGCAAAATCCATACAACAGGGCACTTCCATTTCTCTTCTCTCAGGTATCGCCACACATTTACTTCTACATACGTTTGACAGCCCACATACATGACTGCCACTACCATTTTATCTTGAAATAGTTGATTATACATCCAAGCAAAAACAACATGGACCAGATTCACCCTCCCATTCAGCACAATAGGTTTTAAAAAACAGAAAAAATATAAGAAGAAATACTTGATTTTTTTAAGAGAAGGAAGGAAGGGAGAGGAAGAAGAAGCATTTAAGGGAGAGGAGAAACAGACATCTTTATTTATATCGTTCATTTTGGTTTTTCACCCCAGCCCTGGATCATGAACAGGTCCTTGGGCTGTATGTGGTCTGCACACCAGCATCTCAGCCACCTGAGCCACAAGAGTGAACCCAAGAAAAAAGGCTTTTAAAGATGCTGGACATTAGATGGTGAAGGACAATGATCTCTGAGGAACAGGAAATCAACAAAACTGCCCTGCAATGACTGCAGCTACCGCCATGAAAGAGTTTCCAGTTTTCCACAAAGAAGATGGGGAGCGTTCAGGTCCACAGAATGCAAGACACTGGCCTTGGGAGAGGGGATGGAGGGAAGGAAGAAGGGAACAAGGCGGCACTGGAACCCTGGTGGTGGGTGTGGTGTGAGACACACAGACCGAGGTGCTAGTCCAATACCCTAAAATTAATACAACAAAGTAAACAAAAGAAAAAAATAAAATAATTATTAAAAACTAGTTTACCTATTATCATAAATCAATATCTTAATAATACATTAAGCTTACTTCCAACAGTTCCATTGTTCATCACCATATAATGGACTCCATTTACCTATTTTTCCCACCACCAAGTCTATATAATGTTATGATGCAATTTCCTTCAATAAAATTAAGAGAAAAACAGGGAATTTGATCATGTGAGCATCTGGGAAGTTTATAACAAAATAAACAATTATATTGGAAAAGGAGAATGTTCTCAAATCGATATCTTCATCTTCCACGCGAAGAACGCAGAAAAGAGCAAAAATGAAACTCAAAGTAGAAGAAAAATTAATAAAGATCAAATGGTAAATTGACAAAACAGAAAAAGTTTATGAAATCAAAGTTTGTTCTTTTAAATCAATAAAATTGCTAATTTCCAACAAGATTAAATTTTATCAATATCAGGGGAATGCAGAGAATATAAAAATGTTCAATACCAGTAATCAGAGATACGATATTACTACAAATTCTAAAGATATTTAAAGGGTTATAAGGGAATGTTACTTAAAAATAATTTTAGGCCAATAAATTCAACAACTTAGATGAAATGGATAAATTCCTTGAAAGACACAAACTGCTAAAGCTTACACAAGGAGAAAGATATCCTGAGTCAAATTTATTAACAAAATGAAATTCCTGCCCCCCCAAAATATTCAGGCTCATTTCACTGGTGAATTCTACCAAGCACTTATGGGCAAAATAATATCATTTCTACCCAAACTCTTTCAGAAAATAGAAGAGAAATATTTTCAATTTCTTTTATGAGGTAAGTATTACCCAGATACCAAAATAAAAAAATATTATAATAAAGGATCATTCACACCCAACATCAATAAAAAGTAAAATAACTTAACAAAATATTAGTGAAGTGAATCTAGCAATAAGTGTAAAAGGTAGTTTACTATGACTAGTGGAATTCATTCCCAAAATGCAAGGTTGTTTGAACATTCATCAATGTACTTCACTAGCTCAATAGGCCAAAAAAGAAAAATTATATGTGTGTGTTTGTGTGTGTGTATGTATGAGAGAGAGCGAGAGAAAGGCATTTGAAAAAACTGAATGCTCATTCATGATTTTATAAGAAAACTCTTAGCAAACTAGGAATAGAAAGGAACTTTCTTAACCTGAAAATATATCTGTAAAAACTGCCAGCTAACATCCCATTGAATGGTGAGAAACTGAATGTACCCCCACACCCCATGTTGACAACAAGACAAGAATTTATTGTTTCACCACTTATTTTAAACATTGTAGTGGAAGTCTTAGACAGTGCAAGTAGGCAAGAAAAAAAATGCATACGAATTGGAAAGAAAAAAAGTAAAATTATCTCCGCTAGTGACATAATGGTGTCTGAGTAGAAAATCCTCAGGTATTGAAAAAAAAAAGGAGCTATTAGAATTGATAAATGACATGATATCAGGATAAATTAGAAATTAAAAATTTAAATACAATTTACAATAGCAGGAGAAATATGAAATACTTAGAAATACTTAGAAATATATTTAATAATATATTTGCAGTTCCTATAGACTTGAAATTATAATATATTGCTTAGAAAAATTAAAGAAGACATAAATAATGGTGAGATAGATTATTCATGAATCAGAAGACCCAATCTCATTAAGACATCAATTCTCCCCATATTGTTCTATTTGTAGAATGAAATTCTAACCCAGATTCCATTAGTTTTTTCTTGTAGAAATTGACAATTGTAGTCTAAATTTTGTAAGTAAATATAAAGGACCACAAAAGTACAAAAGTTTGAAAAAATACCACAGTCAGAGGGCTAACACTATCCAATTTCAAGACTTATAACACTACATCAATCAAAACAACATGAAATTGACTTAAAGAAAGAGAAACATTCAATAGAACAGAATAGACAGCCCAGAAATAGAATGACAGTTACATGTAAAACTGATATTTTTTACAAAGGCACAAAGACAAGTCAATAGAGAGAGAACATTCTTTCCAATAACAATGAGATATCTGCATGCAAAAAAGAGAACATTGAAAATACCATATCATATATAAATGTAAGGTACAATAGTTAACTCAAAGTGGGTCATATACCTCAATATAAAACCTAAAATACAGAATTTCTAGAAGAAAACTTAGAAAAGAGTTTTTGCTACCTTCAATTAGGCAAAAATTTGCTAGACATGACACCAAAAGACATGATCCCTAAAGGACAAACTTAAAATTGAACTTCATCACAATTAAAAACATCTGTTCTTCAAAACAAACTCCTAATAGAATGAATAGATGAGGCAAAAACTTGGAGAAAATCTTTGCAAAGCATGTATCAATTAAAGGATGTGTATCCAACATGTATAAAGAGATCTTGAAATTCAGTAATACACAAACAATCCAATGTATCATTTATAAAAGATATTTGTGAAATTTCTTCATTAAAGAAGATAAATGGAAAAGAAAATAAGCACATGGAAAGATGTTTAATAACATTTATCATTTGGGAAATGCAAACTGAAATCACCATTATGTATCAGGCACACCTTGGTGGCTCAGGCATAGTCTACCTAAAGCTCAGGGATCAGAGTTCACAACTTGGGGCCAGTGGCAGTGGGCAAACAAAATGAACAACTAGATAAATACTTCCTCCTCCTCTCTTCCTTCCTTCCAGCCTACCTACTTGCCTTTATTACTTCCTGCTTCCTTCCTCAAATTAAAAAAAAAGTGGCCAAAATTAAAAAGCTCAGCTATATTAATTGCTGAGGAGAATGTGGAGTGACTAGAACTTCCATACATTGTTGGTGGTAATAGAGAATGTACAGTGATTGTGGAACAGAGCTCAGCAGTTTACTTGACAGTTAAACATACACTTGCCATATAATTTAGTCACTTCGCTTTTAAATATTTATCCAAGCTATTGCATATGACCATACACACATTTGCGCATAAATAGTTATTAACAGCTTTGTCAGTCCCAAAATGGAAATAACTTAAATACCCAAATATCCATCCACAGGTGAATAGATCAACAAGTTATGGAAATATCCAAACTATGGACTACTCCTCAGTAATAAAAAGGAGAAAAGACAGAGACATGAGAATACGTACTATGTGATCCCATGTTATAAAACTTTAGAAAATACGAATTAATCTATAGAGACATGAAATTGATCAGTGCTTATTTGGTGAAGGTTGGGCACATGCGGAAGGAGGGATACAAAGAAACACAAGGAAACCTTCTGAGGTGATGGATACGTGGAATTCCTTGCTCGTGGTAATGATTTTACTGGTGTACACCTACGTCAAAACTTAACAAGTATTTTAAATATGTGTAGCATTGTATGTCAATTATATTTCAACAAAGCTGTAAAATGTTATGTCAATTATATTTTAAATAGATCAAAATTTAAACCATCTTTTGTATCTATTTTTATTTCTACATTTACACAATTACTTCTCTATGTCTATTTAAATGTCTGCCTGGTAGCAGTTCCTTCCTCTTGATGTTCTTTCATGTTTCTTGTAGTGGAGGTTTGCTGACAATGAATTCTCTTAATTTTCCTTAGTTCAAAAGGCTCTAGTTCTTTCCATTAAAATTTTTTGCTAGGTATTAAATTCTAGGTGGACGTGGTTTTTTCGGTATTTTAAAGATGCCATTCTATTATCTTCTGTATCGAATAGTTTGTCGCAAAAAGTCTGTTGCCATTCTTGTGTTCCTACGTCTGTGTCATGTGTTTTCTTTCCTAATGACTGTTTCTAAGATTTTAATTTATCACGGTTTCAGTGATTTTGTTGCATTGTATCTTTCATGTGCATCCTGTGTGAGTTCATTGTGCTTCTTGGATCTATGGGTTTATAGTTTTTATCAAATTTAATCATTATTTATTCAAAATAATTTTATCTCCTCTTTTACTTATATTAAATTGATTGAAAGTATTCCACAGCTTCGTGCATATTTTTCTCTCTGGGTGTTTCATTTTGTATAATTTCAATGGCTCTGTCTTTCAGGATACTATCTTTTATTCTGTAGCATCTAATGCATGATTAATTCTATCTATTGGCATTTTCAGATATTGAAAATACAATTTTAGATATTGAGTTTTTTTCACTTCAGAAAGTTCCCTTTGGGTATTTTTTGCATCTTCTATTCCTATTTTCATCATAGTCTATTTTTCTCTATCTCCTTGAACCAAGGGAACATATTTATAATTATTGATGAAACATTCTTGTCCACTAATTTGAGCATTCTCTTATTTTTGGTCCATTACTAATGACTAATTTTTCACCTTAAATGGGTCATACTGTTCTGCTTCTTTGAATACCTGCAGAATGATGGTCTTCATGGTGATTCCATATTCTAATCCAGGGAGTTGTGAATCTATTGCTTTACACAGAAAAGGTAGCATGCAGATAAAATTAACTTTATTAATCATTTGACTTTAAGTTAGGGAAATTGTATAGGATTGTCTAGGTGAGCCCCAAATAATCAGGAGTCCTTAAAAGTAGGCAGAAGAGAGGACATCAAGGAGGTTTAGCACATGAAAAGAATTGCTGCACCTTGCTGGTGATAGGGAGAATTTGAAGATAGGGAGAATGAGAAGGAATTTGGGGAGCCTCAAGGAGCTGAGGGCAACCCTTAACTAACAGCAGCAAGGAAATGGAGACCTCAGCCCTACAACCACGGGGACAGAAGCTGACCCCAAGCTCCACAGAATATCTAAGCAAACTGAGCCTTAATTTCAGGCTCGTACGAGCATAAGCAGAGGGTCCAGCTGAGTTACGCTGTGCCCGGACTTCTGACCCACAAAACTCAAGACTGAAGAGTGTTGTCGGAGGCCACTGTGTTTATCGCAGCTTACAGAACACGAAACGCCTGGCACTTTTGACTGGATTGCAAACATTGTAAACTGCGCCTTGTTGAGTACTGGATATTTCCATATTCCCAGAAGTATGTTTAAGTTTTACTGGGGGGCACAACTGAAAACAGGTGGATCCTTTCAGTCTTGGTGTGATATCTCTTGTAGGGTGATTCCAGGGCGCCCTCTAGTCTAAGGCTAATTTAGCCCCACTGTGAAGGTCGATACCCCTCTGGGAACTCTAGCTGATATCGCCTCTAAGATTTGCCTGCTCTGGCTGGGTTGTACAAGAACAATTTATACTATTTGAGCTCCAGGAATTTTCCAGTCTGTTGCTTTCTAGTGGCTCCTTTCCTGGTGGTCTTCTTTTACATATGTGCAGGTGAGTTCTTAGGCAAAGACCTAAGAGGACCCCTGTATCGTGGTTTGGGGTGCCTTTCTTCTTTGCAGCAATCACATCTCGGTTCTCTGCCTCAGAGGCTAGCCGCCTGATGTCTCCAAGCTTCAGTTTCTTCCTCACCTCACTGTGGCGCATTGATGAGACTGCAGGGCTTGTCTTGTTCCCTCCCTCTAAGCAGTTATAGTGCTGCCTTCCCTGTTGTTCAATATCTGCAAGCCATCGTGTCCTGTATTTTGTCCAGATTTTCAGTTGTTTAAGATGAAAAAGGTAAATTCTGTTCCTATTACTCTTATGGTTAGAAGCAAAAGTCTCTGGGGGAACATTTTAAATAGCACAGCGTGGATCCCATCCAAGGATGTCCTGGGGGCATGCTTGGACATTTTATAAAGCTCTCTTGGTGATTCTAATGTGTAACCAGGGATAAGAACCATGACCTGGATAGTCTATAAAAACACATATTAATATAAAGCATCTACCATTTGGTGAGCATTAACAAGTGCCAGACGTTCAGCTAGGTATTCCTGTATCTCAGTGAATCCTCACAACAACCCTTTGAAGGAGGCATTATCCTTACTTGACAGACAAGGGACTGAGGCTCAGGAAGGTTAGTGACCACCTGCCAGAAGTCACCTCAGCAGAAAGTGGAAGAGCCCAGTTTTTCTGGTCTGATCACTGGAGTCTGGCGGCCCAATGCTGGGTTCTACAGAGGTTAGACAGACCCAGGGGTCAGGATGTCCTGGCCAGGGGCTGGGCTCTACATGCGACCTGCCAGTGGCCCCATTGAAGAGCTGTGGGCTGAGTGAACCCTCACACCCTCTCTGAGCTGAGAGCCTCTCCCAACATTTCAACTCCCACCTCTGCTCCTGCTTGAAGCTACCGAGAAAAGCACTGCTGATCTCTTGGACTCCCAGAGATCGCTCATGCCCAGGTGGGGCTGATGATTGGGTTGCTACAGAGCTGGCACAGTTGGCGCTTTGGGTAGGGGCAGATTGGCATGAAGAATAGCTTCCCTGGGTTCTCAATCACATTCACACTTTGGGTCCGGGGCCTGGATGTGACAGGAGAGGGGACTGGACTCAAGAGCAAGTCACAGACTAAAGGATCCTTAGAGGCCCTGTTCAATGCTTTCCTTGTTCAAACGAGGAGACATTGACCAGAGGCAAAGGGACTGACCCAAGACCGGAAGGTGGAGGGGGTAAGGCAACTTTCCTAGCCACCTGTCCACCCCTCCTAGAACCAGGGGCCAGCAGCAACCAGCATCCTTGCCAATGAAAGCTCAGCCAGGAGGTGATAAGGGCCTGGCCAAAGCCCCTCGGCAGGCCCACACAGGGCTGCCGCTTCTGTTTTACGGGCTGCTTCCTTCTGGCTCCCCCACCCCCACCCAGGGGCCTTGATTGAGCCATATGGTTCCCTTGGAAACAGCTCTGCTTGTCTCCTGGGGTCAGCAGCACTTAATCTGCAGTTTCTGCAGGTTTGATGTCAGTGGGGGAAGGGACCAAACTCCCCTTCAAGACATTCCTACACCCTCTACCTGCTGCGTCAGAGTGCACACTTTCCCTCGTCATGCTCAAACTCAGGTCTCCACTGTGAGTGCACACACACACACACACACACACACACACACACACACACACATATTCTTCCAAGCTTAGAGAGCTTTTTAATGACTCTTTTCTAACCCCTAAATGAAAAGGAACAATGGTGTCCTTAGCAATCACTCTCCCTTTGTGCCCTGGGGGGTCTGATTGCCACAATTACTTACTACACCCTCTCCTTTCAAATGCTATCCACACGGCTTCGCAGATCAGAGTGGGATGGGGGAAACAGGCCAGTAATCCATTCTCCTTGCACTGCCTCCTGAGAGACTTCATTGTCTGCGAGGATATTCGAGGGTGCTTTGGACGTTTACAGTGAAGTGTTAAAGGAAAGGTGCAGGCAGGAATGAAGGTGAGTAGGCAGACAGGTAGGAAGAGAGAGGAGGAAGAAGCATTTTATTTTCTTTATTTAGTCTTTCACACTAGTTGTCCCCCTGGACCTGGGACTCAAACCCATGGGCATGTGGCCTGCACTCCTTCAGAGGCAATTGACCTAACCACTATCCACCAGGGATGCCTACAGTGAAGTTTTAAATAATCTGCAGCACCCTCTGCTCCTAGTGGAGCCCTTTCCAAACTGGCTTCCTGACTAATTCTCCGCTGTGGCTCCCTAGCACCCTGGCACCCAGTGAGTTTTTGCTAAATAAAGATATCCTGGGCTTCAGGATGAAAAATTTCCAAGCGAAGCAAATATGGCCCACATCCCATTCCTTATATCAAGGAAGAAACGGAGAGGCCTCTAAAATGTCGATTAAGGTCAATAAATGTCCCAGTTTTCTAAAGGAGGAAGAGAGAGATGACAGAAACTAACTGTCAAATTAATTTTATGCTAGTTCCAGTAAAATGGCAGCACAAATCGCTGATCAGGTAGTTGGGGACAATGAGCAAAGGGCATGGGTTCACCGGGAGGAGGTCATGCTAAATTCATTCACTGCCCATTTCTGTTAGGGTCCTGGACACATGAATCAGAAGATTGTTGCAGACCTAGAATGTCTGGGTCTCAGTAGAACGTTTGATAAAATCTCCCAAGACTTCCCTGAGGATAGCATGTTAGCCAGACTCACAGCTGCTTGAACAACTATGTCCAAAGAGACTAATTAATGAATCGATATCAAACTGGAGGGCTCTCTAGAGGCAACGGGGCTTTCTCTGAACTTGACCACCTTGTCTTGTTTAATGCTTTTATCAGGCTTGGATAAAGGCACAGAAGGCCTCTTATCGGATTTATAAAGGACACAGGCTGGGAAGCTAATACAAAGGGATGTTGGAATAAAAATACAAAAAGTTATCAACAGCTTGAAGCAGGGTTAAGAGGTAAACAGGAAATTAAAATTTGGCGGGTGGGGCGTGAAGTAGTAAAGCTTGGGAGAGAGATGCTTGAAAAACTGTAATATATATGAAAAAGACATGCAAGTTCCAGATGAGCCTGGTCATGGAAGAAAAGTCTTAGGACCCCACCAGGATTGGTGTTACAGGGTTCACTGCTGCCCTCATTGTGAGAACAGTTCCAAGAGCAGGAGGCTCACCTGGAGAAGCCCCCGGGACGTGCTGCAGATGCTCCCTTGGCAGGGCTGTCCTGAGCACGGGAGCGCATGGACGCCTTCTAGCGCCAGCTGGCTGCGGGAGATCCAACTGGTCAATTGCACAGAGGAAAACTGAGTCTCCAAGTGAAGAGTTTTCTAAACAGCAGACTTCCCAGGAATCAAATTCACACCCAGGCTAGGAGCTACCTGGTCACCTCTGACCCAGGCACAAGGCTGGAGCAGATCACTTCGCTGAAACTTTGAATTCCATGGAAGTTCAGGGTCACCTAGTTTCCTCCAGGTTCCCAAGCAGACACCTTCCCTGATGAACATGCAGATGACTCCTACCACTACTGCCTCCCTGTACCTGCACTGGCTGCTGTCGAGTGTTGGGCTAGACTTGACCCTTCCTGGTGCCACTTTCTGGACAAGACTGAAACTGGTAGGGTTCCTAGAGTTCACTGGGCATAAGTGCCTGAGAAGTGAATGACCAGGCAAGGTGTGGGGCATAGTGATAAACCCAAGGTCACACAGCCAGTGGTAAAACGTTATGATTCTTAGAACAACTGCCTCTTCCCCTTCCACACTGGCTCTCCTCTCCCTCCTGCTCAGATGGGCCAGCCCCCAGGGGTAGGACAGCATGGGAGGAAAGGCAACCCTGGTCCCAGCAGTCAGCTTCCTTCCAGGTCCCCAAGCAGGGAGACCACAAAGGGCTTTGCCAAGATCTAGGGATCTGGAAGCTGATCACCCCCACCCCAGACACTAGAGATGCCTGCCACCTATCTCCAGCAGGAGAATGAAGCTACAATCTCGCTGGGCTTGCTTTGCACCCCAGTCTCCCTCCCTGCCTGCTTGATGCCCCTAAACCCCTCTTAAGTAGAAAGCCCAGGTACCTCATTGTGTTTTTCAGACACATCCATCTTGGGAGGCCCAAAGACGTTTCGGGGCCTGGGCCTAGCGCTGTCACAGAAAATGGCCTCATTGTCAGACCTTCTGAACTCCTTAGGGAAGCAGGGTTCAGAGCCTCCCTAGAGCAGAGCCTGGAATAAGGGGACTTCGGGATGGGGTTGACTGGGAGAAAAGCTGACTTCTGGGAAAAAACTTGATCTTAGTCTCTTTAGACACCTCTTTCTGAGGCCGGAGGCTGCTCAGGCCATAGGACGCATCCTGGGCGACACAGCAAGCTAGTGTCCAAGCTGTGCCATAACCTTCGCACTTAGCTCGTTACCAGAATCACACACCACACACCCCCAAGTCACCCCCAGGCACGGCACTGCTCACCCTGCCATGCCAGCTTTGGGGCTCCAGATACCCAGGGCATCACAGATGAGTTCGAGGGCGTGATCGGTCAGGAAGTTCCTCATTCATCCAGTCAGTTTCTGGTCCTGCATTTACTACACCCGACAGCACTACCTCCAGCCACTTCCTGCTACACAGTCACCTCCTGCCACGAACTCAGCACTCCAGGTGCCCTTCCAGTGGAGGGGCGGCCAGGCCGCCTCACCTCCCACCACCATTTCCACCCTCTGCTGGCATCTGCTTCCTGCTTCCTCCCCTCCATCCTCCCTCTCGGCCTCTGGCCTCTGCCCAGGGCCCTCCGACTCTGCAGTCACTTCCCAGAGCCCCTGCCCCACCTGTCTGCAGAAGGGAGAGGACTGAGGATCATTGATCAGGTTTTTCTGATTCCTTTGCCTCAGACTTTCAGAACCTGCTCTCTCCATACAAAATGAGGAGGATCTTTCTGATTCCTTTTGCATCTAGTGTCCTCACATTTTATAAATTTCCACACTTCCAAGATCCGAATGATAAATGACTCATACCTAGGAAGTGTCCGCCTCAGGCCCTGCCCTGTGCTGTGTCTCGTTTCTGTCTCTAGAATCCCTGAGAGTGGGCAAAGTTAGCGGACCTGCTGGGCCCCTGGGGAGACCGAGGCAGCACCGAGAGGCTATGCGACTCACCAGGTAAGTAGCTAGCCCGAGAGAGCCGGGACTGACGCCAGCTGGCGAGGTGGCTGCGGGGCACAGCACCTGCAGTGGCTCAGGCTGCGGGGGAATCCAGTCTCCCACCTGATTTGCGCTGCTCGGGATTGGGAGCCTAGAGGGTCACGGGAAACTCTTCTGTCCCATTAGCCCCAAGTTCAAGGACGTGGTGGCCCCGCACACTGTTTCCAAGGGACAACCCCAAAGCCACAGTATTGCTCATCCCAATTTGTTCCAAGGACGGAATGACAGCAGACAGCCTTCCATTGCAGTAAGGGGGCATTGAGCGAGACACAGGTTTGTGAAAAAAAGATTTTTCAGTTTGGTTGAAGTTAAAACAGAAAATGCCAATAGGCTTTGATGAGAACAGTCTCCTTCCTTGAATCTGGAGCCTGCTACACTTTTTCCAAATGATATGCTTTTACTATTTCTTTACTCATCGATTTTAGCCATTTTCGGTTAACTTGAACGGAGGATTTTGACAGGGTCTATAGAGGCCCCGGAGGAAGACTTCCTGGAGGCCAGGGGTTGAAAGGCCATAGCCTAGGGACAGGGACAGCCACTTGCAGAGGGAGAGAGGAACAGTCCTACCCAGGGGCAGGGAAGAGTCAAGGAGTCTGCAGCCCCGCCCTGCTCACCGGAGGCTCCCCACCGTTCCAGAACTTAATGAGCAAGTCTCTCTCATCTGTGTTCCACCCCCACAAGGGTGTCAGGGATAGCTTCTTCCTCCCCAAGGGTCCTCACTGCTTCTCAGCTCATGTCTAAATGCTACTGTCTCTCAAGGCCCAGCGCAGCGCTTCCTCCCCCAGGAATCCTCCTTGACCTCACTGCCTTGCCCTTCCTTGAGTGTCTGAGGCTGTGCACTCAAACAGTAAGCCTCTTACTTCTTGCATCCTTGACAACTCAGGGGAGCATATTGGCCTCTGTGTTCAGATCTCCAGGCCCTGGGAAGCAGGAGCCTGCCTGATGGCTCCTGGGCAGCCATCCCTAGGCCTGCGCTTAGCCTCCAGCACGTGCGGGCCCAGGACTCCAGCTGTGGTTACTGTCACTAGTTCTGCTGGAGGCCTGGCAGTAGGGAGGAAGAGGGCCCAAAGATCCTGGGTAAGACCACGGTTCTGCTGTCTGAGTTTCTGAAAAATGGCATGTCCAAGTCACCCTTTACAGTTTGCAAAGCACTTTTATAACCATGCCGCATGCTCTCTATTACCAGTGTTCTACTCTCAATGAAATGAGGGTGAGCAGCTTTCCAGAAATCTCATAGCTGAAAGGAGCAGAAACTGGCCTACAAGACCAAGTCTTCTAACTTGTTCCTGTGTCCCAGGGCCCTGTCCAGCCCCAGCCCACATGCAGGTGTGAGGGTTGAGCAGATGCGACTCAGGCCAGGCAACTGCCAAATCCGGCAGGAGATGAGTTCACTTGTCCTGCCTGATGTGAGACAGGGAGCAGCTGCTTCCCTCTCACTCGCTCAGGGCTCCGTCAGCAGGTCCCTGCATTGTCATGTAGGTTTCATCACCAGGCCTCCTTTGTCCCAAGATCCCAGCTGGGCCCAGACCACCTGTGGGAAACACCTCACAAATACTCACCTCACAGGGACACATTTGAACACACTGCATCAGTGTGTCCGACCGGAAGGGTCCTCATTGTTGGGGAAACAGGCTAGAAGGGGTAGCAGTTTCCACTAGTGTCAGTTGGTGACAGTTCACAGAATAATTTGTCCCCTGAGGAGTTATTCCCACCCTTACAGGACCTGAAGGATGGAGTGAGGGGAGAGCTGCATAAATGAGGAAGAAAGAGTAGAGTGCACTCTGGGGGGCGAGTGCGGGGTGGGGTCGCCACTGTGTCTGTCTGGGTTTCTCCTCACTGTGAGAGGAACTTCAGTTGCACGAGCACCTACGAGGGCATCATCCCTCCACAGAAGCAGGTTACAGGGGCAAGTATCCTCCCACTGAGTTCTACACGCCTGCATGTACGGGCGCACACATTGTGCAAGTCCACTGTCAGTGAAATGCTACAGAGTGGTGTTAGAGGGGTGGCTTAAACAGCAGAAGTTCGTTGTCTCACTGCCCTGGAGGCTGGGACACCCAAGATACCGAGAATCTGGCCAGTTGGCTTTCTGAGGAGCGTTCTCTTCCTGGCTTGCAGATGGCTCCACGCCACACACGTCGCCATAGCCTCTTCTGGCTGCGTGCAAGGGGGCGGGGACACAAGCTCTCTGGCATCTCTTCTAAGGGCACCAAATCCTACCAAATCCTGGACTTCACCTCTGTGAGCTCATTAAACCTTAATTGCTTCCTCACAGGGGCTCCAAACATCATAAAATGGCAATCAGGACTTTAGCACATGAATGGCACAGTGGCAGCGGCAAACATTTAGTCAAAACAAATTCACATAACTAGTGTGTATGTGGGAACAAGGTGGGGGGGGGGCTGCATATTGCATACACTGCTCCCTTCATCCAGCATTGCATTGTTCATCTGTACAATGTTTGATAAAGTATTATATACTTTATACAACTGTATACCAACAGTATATATAAAACCTTAACACCTAAGAAAAAACCAATCCACCACACAGTAGCAGGAGGGAGGGGTGAGAGAACAGTCTCCAGTTTCCCTTTCAGGCTCAGTGACAGCAGTCACAGACAACTGTTTAAAATGTGAAAACTCAAACATCTGGATGCTTCCAAATAGTCACTGGACACTGGACACACCAAAGAGCTGATGGCTCCCCACACCCCATATCTCCATGGGGTCCAGCTACTCTCCACTGTCATCTACCATTTTTTTTGTGATAAGGACCTGGGTGGGGGCCCCCTTGTGGTTCGGAGGGCGGGAAGGATTTCACACACGTGGCACAGCCTTCTTCCCTTCCATCATGGATTGGACGAAGGCTCCCCTCACCCTGTGTCCTTTCCCCTGCTCTGCGCTCCCCCAGGCCCAGCGGAGCAAGAGCAATTTAGTGCTAGTTCTCAGTCCACTCTCCAGAGGCCTGGCCAGCGGCAGGCAGACGTTTGAAGCAGGCACTTCCAGAGGCATGAAGGAAAATCAATGCCCCATTTATTGGGTGACTTGGATGTCCCATGTCTCAGAGATGAGCAATCCACAGCCACTACACCCCCTGGAAGAGGGGAGCAGAGGCCCAACAGGGAAATTCATTTCCCATGGCAGAGCTTGACATCCTCTCCAGTCCCCATCCTGCTCCTCTGGCTCGGGGGAGGGCACCTCCACCCCTGCAGAATCTGGAACATGGAGGGTAATTTCCACCACGGTCTCTCCCTCCCCCACGCTCAGTGGCTGAGACAAGCTTGGCAGCTGGAGTCCCAGGGAGCGGCTGAATCCATCAATGGGGTCAAAGACGGGGCCTGGGGTATGTGTTAAAACAAGAAAACCAATCAGAGCTGAAAATGAAAGGCAGTGGAGGTGTGAAGCAAGGATGGAGACTGCCAGACAGGACGCTGGGTGGCTGGCGGGCCCGTGTGGCCATGGCCCACACACCTGCCCCCCAGTGTTGTGGCCCACCACTCCAGGAAGCAGGTGGCCAATGAGCCTGCCTCTCCCAACCTAGACAACAAGACCCCAGCCTAGGGCTAAGATGACCAGGAGATGTGGGCAAGAATTTATCTTTATCCGTCTGTCAACGCCCAATTGCCTCTCAAAGTCAGTGTGCAGAAGTTCCCGGGGTGACACCCCTGATGAGCCAGAGGAGTGGTCTGGGGTTCTCACAGGACAGAGCCTGGGTGACCTCTGGATTCCAGGCACCAAAGCTTCCTACTTGTCAAAGACGAGGGTAGGTGGTATTAGGATACCAGGTCCAGACACAGGGACAACACCAACCAAGCACATATCCTGGCCCACTTGCTGTTCCATTGAATGCCTGTCACACCTGTGAGAAACACATTTTCATGCCACAGACTAAAATTCCAGGAGCTAGAGACTTGTCTAAGACTCCACAGTTAACGAAGGCAGAACAGACAGTCGTTCCATCTGGGCCATGACCAAGGTTCAGGTCTTTTGAGTCTTAGGCCCCCTGTGCTCACTTCCTGGGGCCGCCTCCATCATGGCATCCACGCGACACATGCTGAGAGAGTACCTGGCCGCACGCCCAGCCATCAGTGAAGCAACAAGCTTCCTGCCCTCGCTCACCATCCAGAAGAGCACAAAGGACAGAGTCACTACCCCAGTGTCCCTCACCGCTCATCACCTAGCATGGGACCCTGTGGCAGGAGACAGAGCAGCCCAGAACACTGCCCCATGTGCTGGCTGCCATCAGGAAAGATGGGACAGCAGTGAGCCTGGGTGGCACACGGAGTCTGGAAAATGAAAGCACTGAGCAGCACAGGGCACGGGGAAAGCACACTACACTAGCAGTCTCTGCCACATAGCAGCTGAGGTGGCAGTGGAGGCGGGTGTGTTTCACAAGACTGGGGCTGAACTGGAAAGAACAAGGACACCAGCTGGGCCAGCAGGGTGCCTGCCTTCAGCCCAGGGCATTGTGGCAGGCTCTGGGCCCTCATCCTCACTGCCCAGATCTCCAGACCAGAGAGCAAATCCCAGGGGCACAGCCAGGCTGACAAGGTGACTGCCTGCTCTCAAATGAAGAGACGCTGGCCCAGCCTGTGTACCTTCTTCCCCCTCTGCCAGGCCTCCTCCGCTGACAAGCCCAATTGCTCCCCTGGCCTCGGGCTCCCAGCAAAGCTCAGGAGAGGGCCGGCAGCCGCTCTATTAACACACAAACTGGTGGCCCGGCAGCTGCTGACACTGGGGTTAATTAAATCTATCTCCCCATCAATTCCCATTCAACTACTATCGATGGCCATTAGATGGGTGACAGAGTGACACGGAAACAGTAATAGACTTGTCTTAACCCTCACACTGTGTGGAGAGAGGGCACCACGCTGTATCTCCCAAGAGAGCCCCACCTTCTGCTCTCAGCTCACTCCCGGGGAGCGCTCCACTCACTCCACAGAGACCTGGTCCCCAACCAGCCAGGCAGGCTCACCTCACCCTTTGTTCATTTTATAAATTCTTCCTGGGCACCTTCTCTGTGCCAAGCCAACAGGTAGAAAAGACCAGGCAGGACCGGGACCACCCCCTTGTCCACACTCGACAGGGCTCCTCGTCAAAGCCATTTCAGGCTGTCCTTTCCAGAAGCCTCAAGTCCAGCTCCATAGGGTTGCTCATCCTGCCACCCAGGGCCCCTGTGACTGGTAGAGCAATGTCCCTCCAAAAATGGTCACTTTCTAATCCCTGGGATCTGGGACTATGTTACCTTACATCACAAAAGGCACTTTGCAGATGTGGTTAAGGACCTGGAGACAGGGAGGGAATCCTGAATCCTTCTGGTGGGACCCATGTAACCACAAGGGACCTCATAAGTGAAGGAGGAAGGTGAGCAAATCAAATGGGACAGAAGCAGCATCAGACACACGCAGTGTGGAAGAGACTCGACCAAGTCACTGCTGACATTGAAGACAGGAGACGGCCAATAGTTAATGCATGCCAGACGGTGCTCAATGCTAGAAAAGACAAGCAAACATCTCCTCCTCTGGGGACTCCCAAAGGGCAGTGGCCCTACCTGTTCCTTCATTTAACCCCATCAGACCCATTACAGGCTTCTGACCTGCAGGACGACAGGAATATGTATTTGTTTTAAGCCACCAAGTTTGTGGTAAATCATTCCAGCAGCCTTTGGAAGTAACACACCACTTAGAATCATTCTAAGCTCTACAGCAGGCTATCTCAGCAGCAGAAGCCATCCCAAGTCTCATTCTTCAGTCTCTGCCTTCCACCTGCAATGCAGCTTCTGGCCGGTGGCCAATATTTCACTTCAGCTCTACCCAGCACCACCTCTGTGAAGCCTTCCCTGGCTTCCTCTGAAGGCAGCCTCAACCTTGTTCTCCAACTGTTCTTGTGTGTCCTGAGTATTACTCATCTTTGCACGTGTATCAACTCCTTTGCAGTGACTTATCTGTAGAGCCCCAGCTCCTCTCACCTGTGGTATTCTGTCAACATTTGCACAGTGATTCCCCAGAGGATGGCTTAGTCTGTTTTGAGTTCCCTGTATACAGATGCAGAGTTGCAATGGTAGGTTCATGTCAATGTTACTTCGAAAGAAAAAAAATTTGACCCTAGTTAATAGTCATATTGAAGCATTGAGAGGTAGTATACAGATGTATTTTAAAATGCATCAAAAATAGCTTGATAGGCAATGGGGGATGCAGACATAAATGCTGAGATAAGCTTAGTGAAATGCTGCTAGTGTATGGATGCTCAGTGTGAAAAATGCTGTCAACTGGGCAACATGTTTGAATTTTCTCATACTGGGAAAATGTACACCTGGGTATGTCTGTGGTAGTGTTTCCAGACGTCACTAGTCAGTCGGGGAACTAAGTCAAGACTGTGCTCTCCGATGCAGGCATCATGCAGTCCCCTGAGGACTTGAACAGAACAAGATGGAAGAAGGGCAGACTTGCTCTATTCACCTCTGCGATACTGATCGCATCCTTGGGCAGCAGCACTTCTGGTTCTCAAGGCTTTGACATGACTGGACTGGTTCTCAGGCCTTCATATTCAGACTGGAACTGTCCCCACCCGCCTTCCTGGGTTGCCACTTGGCAGATCATTTGGCTTTTCATTTGCCATAATCATGCAGACCAATCTTTGATAGTCTCCTTGTCCCACTAGTTCTGTTTCTTCAGAAAACTGAAGCCACACCCTAGAACTGGACAGCCTGAGATCAAATCTTGGCTCTAACACTTCCTAATTGAATTTAAATTGCTTAACCTCTCCAGGCTTTCATTTGTTAAAAACAAAAACTAATAGTAACTTCCTTAAGGTTATTGTAGAGATTTAGTGAGTTAACATTAGCATGTTATATGCTTAGGGTTACCTTAAGTGCCAAGTAAATATTACCAGTCATCATAGTCATCTCTTGATAAGTCCCACATTTCCTTCTCCACCCCTAGGAATCACCTAGCTAGGAATGGCAGACATTTAGGAGCTTCTTGGTAGCCTGGGAAGAGGCTGTCTGGAGACTGGGGGTAGAAGAGAGAAAGTTTCAACCAGTTCAGACTGGTTTTTCTCAGTCTGAAGGAGGAGACTGAGTCTTCCAGCCTTCATATCCAGCTCATGCCAGGCAGGACTGCCTTAGAGTTCCAGGTAAAGGAAACAGTCCAGGGCATAAGTGATTCTGAAAGCATTAGGTACAGCAGGTAAGCAGTTCCACACCGAACAGAGCACCTGCATTTCCTCTAGGGGCATGGGCTGGTAGGGGCCACTGTGCTGGTGTGAGTTCAGAGGTGTTACACGTGAAATATCGAGAAGGGATTGAAGGTGAATGGGAATGGAAGCCCAGAGGCCAATTAGGATGCCCTTGCTGTAATACAGGATAGACAGGGGACAAGCAGTAGTGGTTAGAGTTTTCACAGGACTCTCTACTTCTGGGTCTACCAGAAGGATCATCTTATTCAATATTCTGTTTCTAATCTTTACTCTGAGACTGGCACATCGGGTTAACACAGACTGTTAAATTGAGTTAGGGCCCTTTTATCCCACTAATACCAAAGTCACCAATAGGAGTGATACAAACCTACCCAGATCCCAGACCTAAGTAGGGGCCTAGCTGAATTGAAAGAATAAACAACCCCCTGCTAGGCTGAAATGGACAAGACTGCTGGGGTCCCGAAGCCCACTGCTCAAGCTGTCCACTACCCCAGGAGTCCTTGGAGGTGGCTTCAAGGCAGAGGACAGAACCAGACCCATTCCTCCCCTTGGGGTTTAGAAAAGGGCCCAGCATCTTGTACTTGAGATCTGAACCATCCAGGAGACGCAAGGACAGGAAAAAGCCCTCTGGGTCAGAGAAATCCAGAGACCCAGAACAATCAGGGACACAAGGGGTATCAACTTCATAGAGCTCCTGGGAGCTTCCTCCACGTCAAAAGTGAAAGGCAGTTAAGATGCTGAGCCTGGTGGTCAAGAAGTATTGAGAAAAACCAAAGTAGGAGATCAGGACAGGGTATGCTGAAGGTAACTGGGTCTTGGAATGGCGATGAAAGGTAAGACCATTTACCGTCTAAGAGGTCTCATGAGCAGGTATCACCATGATCCTACACGTGCCGCCCTGTGTGGGTGCCAAGACTGGACAGCAAAAGGCCAGATTTTAAGGCAAGAGTCAGGGGCTCCAGGGGACAGGTGACGCCTCCTGTTCATCTAGAGGAGGCAGTGACTTAAATGGAGATAAAAAACAAATCAACCGACCCCCATCTAAGCATCTGAACTGTTGCACAATGGCTATATCAGAAACAAACCAATTTAAACAAAAAAGGGATTTATTAAGAGTATAAAATTCACATCGTCACTCAGGGCCAGAGAACAAAGTTCCATCAGAAACAACCCCTCCACCCTGCAATCACAACGCAGACTATTTCAAGATCCCACCACTGCCACCTCTAAGCATGAGCTGTAAGATTAGTAAAGAAATTCAAGTTACTTTCATCTCTGTGATGGAAACACACTGCTGAATTGGGAGCAAAAACCTAGACAGAGGGTTTAAGTCACGACAGGACATCCTTACGTGCTCGCTAGTCTATGCCTTTTACACCAAACATCAATATCCATTCTTCACTTAGATCCCCACACTCATCCCTTGGTGCCCCCAAGGAGAGCACACACATCCACTTTGTTACAATCCAGTTTCAGGCAATTGCCTTTTTAAAAGTTTTATCCTAATCCTGTCAGGTATCATGAACTACAGACGATAATGGGCAGCCCTGTCTCCATCACACCTTATATGAAAGAGAACACTGAATTTAAGAACTTTTTATTATGATAATTACAAAACCATGATTATTTGTCTTCCAGAACAATTGTTCCCTTTCCCTTTCATCTAGAACTTTAGCTGGTTGGCTCATTTGACCATCTAAATAACCCAAACTTTCTTCACCAAGATAGTTAGACCTCTGGTGTTACTGTTAGCATGAGGCTACTCGAGTCTGCTAACCTGCTCAGGTATCAACAGCTTCGTCAAGGCACCCTTGAGTTGTAGCTAGAGTCATCTTGTTTTCTTTCATAAGATCAGTTACCTCAGTCACACCTTCAACTCCTCTGCCTATTCAAAGCAGCAGAAAAGTGACTCAGATCTTCTCCACTCCTAGTTCAGTGACAAAAGTATATTCCCTGGTAGAAAGAATCATGCTTAGACCTCCAAGCTAGCAAAACCCAGAAACCCAGGAAAAACAATTAAGTTTTATGATTAGGAACTTTTGATTTACAATAAGAGCTGCCATGTCCATTTCTACCATCCAGCATCCAGAACCAAGGAGTCCGCTATAAGCAAACACCTTCATTCATCTTTCCTTTAGGGCACATGCTATAGTCTCTATGATAGTATTCCAATCTCCAAGGCAGCAAGTCCCAGATGACGCCCTGATGAGAGTTTCAATAAGACTGTTCTACCATTCTGTGAAGCCAGCTGCTTCTGGAGATGGGGTGCATGCTAAGCACGAGAGGGCTCCTAGACTTCAACCTAAGTAAAGCAACCAGCTTTACTTGCTCTGAAAAGTAAGTTCTTTCATCATGCAATGCCATATGGGGAACCATGAAGCTGCATGCAGCTTCAAATTCATGGCTAGTACTTAACATTCTTGGACAGGGAAAAGATATACATCCAAGTTTTAAGTAGCAGTTCTACACTGGCAGAGAGCCACCCCTTTTCATGCTGGGAGTTCAATGAAGGCAATCCACCATCAGATGGCTGGCTGTTCTCCAGGTTTAAGATGCTTGTCAGTGACTGTTGACTGGCGAGTTGGTCTCAGAAGTGGTCGGTGAGAAGTTCCAGTTGAAGATCTCATGCATAGCCTTGATCTTATCCCTATAGCACTTCCTTCATGAGTACATTAAGCAAGCACTGGAGTGCCTGCAGAAGGGAGCGGAGTGATCTACTGGGAGATCACCTTGCTCATCTAAGAGCTGGTTCCAGAGTGGGGCCTTTGTGATATTACTTTGGGGTCATAAGGATTCCACCTTCAGATTTCTTCCCTGTGCTTCCTTGTTGCTAATCACATAATCTTGCTCCTTCTAAACCCATGATCAGCCAGTTACATCCTTAGCTTCCAGCCACAAAAGACATATAAGATCCTCATTTTAGGCTCATTGCCTTCCAGGCAAAAGATGAAGTGGTCTGCCCCAGGTTCAACCTATTAGGAAGTCTTCCTTTCCTATGGTCCTTCAAGGTCACCTTCAGTGGGGCTAGAAGGCCATAACAGCTGATAACAGAATATTGTCTAGACCCATTTATCAATGTTCAGTTTTTTTCTGTGAGTCAGAAGTACAGATTGAGGGGTAGGTAACAGTGTAACTGGCATAATTATACTATGTTCACCTACTGCCCATGCAACTCACATGTGCTCTTAGGACTTGAGTTCTCTCTTCTACAAGACTTCTATGCGACAGACCACCACATATGTCCAAAGGTGGCTGGGTGTGGCAATACACACTTGCTTAACATAGGCAGTAATCACTATTTATCTGGACCAAATAGAAAGGCAAGCATCTCCTCAAGAGCAGTTACTTGCACAAACAGTCTGACTGCCCTGAAACCCAAGGTTTTCAATATTCTATTAGGACTTGTCAAAAGTTTATGTAGCGTCCTAATTCATTACATTCTTGAACAGACATTCTGCTAGATCATGGGAGCCAAGCGGCAGAGGTGTTCCCCTGCATCCCATTCTGGTGGGCGTCTCTTGCTCTGGGTGCCACTCAGAGCCTTCACATCATTGCTTATGAGACTGAAGCAAGTATGGTACATGCTGTCTTCAAAAACCAAAGCATCCCCCAAATGTTGTGCTTCTTACCAACCAGAAGATGTAGGTAAGGCCTGGCAATTGTTAGTTCACTACAGCATGACTTTGAGTGACAAATGACTCCCTTTGAACAGTATGACACAAGTCAAGATTAAGATGGAGTGTTTCCTGGACAGGTAGCATTTAAGGATATCTAGCTCTTAGAGACTTTTGTTTCCATTTGCCACAGGCTCCAAGTGTCAGACCTTCCTACCAGCAGGATCTCACTACCTTTGGCCTCAGCTGGGTGGCTCACCAGTCCATTTCCCTTAAGGTCTACACTTCCTTATACCAACTCACCTTGTACCAGCCCCACTTTGCTATTTTTTTCTCAGTCAAGTTTCTTGGTAATAGTCAAGAGAGATCAATTCTGGCCAATTTATGCAGAAAAAAGAAAATCATGAAGGCTGGAGGTGGCTTGCAGATTTCTTGGACTGGAGTCTGGGCTCTGAGGTCAGAGAGTAGACCTTTCTGGTGAGGACACCTCAGCCCCCACTGAGCACTAGATGTTGCAGCTGACACTGCTGATGGGACCAGATGTGTTCCCAGTGCTGCTGGAACTTGGTCTTGCGTCAATGGTCATAATGAGTGGAGAGGTTATCCGCGGTCCTGGAAGCTTTGCCTTGAGGTCTATTCCAGAACCTGGGAGAGCACATCTAGTCAGAGCCTGGGTCACGTGCCTCCAAATCCATCTACAAGAAAGACTGGGAGAGGAATTATCCAAATTTGTTTCTAGAGTGGCAAGTGGGTGCTACTTCCCACTAGGATTTAAGGGGTAAAGGATTCCCCAAACATGGTAGGGAGACTCGGACAGCAGGTGGTCAAAGGTGGCACACACAATCAGGCTCACCCATGAAAACCCAGCTTCCGCAGGCTTGGCTCCCACGTGTTCATACAGGATGAAAGTCCTTCATGGTCTCCCCTGCTGTGTCTAAGGGAGTATCACAGTCCAGTCTTCAGGAAGGTGCTGTCTCACTGGTTTTCTGTCCCTCAGAATGTCTTTACTCAGCATCACTGAGGATGTGTCCCTGATGCCAAACCATGGCCTCCATCAAATCGGCTTCCATGAAAAATGACCATCAAGGTGTCAGGACAATGCCTAGTTCTGAGCAGAAAGAAAGGTGAAAGAGAAGGGGAAGAAATGCTTTTCACAGCTGTACCAGGACTGTAACATCTATAATATCAAACTACGATATCCAAACTACATATCCAGCCCTCACCAGTCCTGCCTTTTTGACCATGCCTTTCTGTTCCACATACAATCCTCTTGTTCAGACTTCATGTTAGTCCTGGAACAGGGCTGTGTGATATGTTGGCTGCTACTCCCTGGGTCCTCTCCCCCATGTAAGACTGTGGGCTCAGGCATAAGCCTTCTCAGCCCTGGGCTCTGAGTGAGGGCTTGTGGCCTCCGGGCACACCTTCAGGGATGGGGCGTGGGACACACACAGTCCAAGCCCTGGTATAGTCCTTACTCCCAGCCTCTAGCAGACACATGTCTGCTACCTTCTGTCCTTAACATTGGCTTTGGTCTAAGCCTCTTCCACATTTCCCCCCAAGAGTTCTGGAACCTACAGAGGTAAAACAGAGGACAGAGCAGGAGGCCTAGAGATCCAGCCCATCTCCCACTTTGGTGATGTGTGTCTCTCACCTTTTTAGTACCAGGTTCCAGTACCTAATGACATTATTGGGTTCTTTGGGAGCAGGGACTCGGGCTGCTAGGTGTTCCGGACTTCATCTATGGAAAGTGAGGACAAACCAATGTTGGTCAAGGCCTATCAGTTGGGTGCAACCAGAAACCCAAATCCCTTTGTGGCTGTTGGGGTTCTTACCTGAATAATGACCCTAGACAATAACAAAAGCACAGGGAAAGTGTGGGCCAGAGGCGAGAAGCCATTGCTGATGAATGTGAATCAGAAACCTTGAGGCTGAGTCTTATTCTAGCACCAGATTCATGTCTGTGGAGGCAACTGCAGATTCTCAGAGAAGAGGAATCAGTGTGCAGAGCAGGTTCAAGCTCACACTGGGGTGGCAACTCCTGTGAGCAGAGATGGCTTGGCGGTCTCAGCATCTCTCCAGGACCCAGTGGTCTCAGCCGTCACATGGGCAGCCTGGCTGGACAGGTGCACTATTTGCTCAGGCTCTGTGTACTCAGTCACCTGCTTGTCCTAGACTCTGCTGGAAAGGCCAGTCAGGAATCACTCAGGAAGAATGATCTCTCCATTTATTTCCTGGGAGAACCATTCTCATGAGTCAGTTTCCTGCCTGCTGTGAAGGTATTTTGGCTGCTCCATAGCGGCAGCTGTTGTGAGTCCACTATTCTTGTGTTCCAGCAGTGTCTGATGTGACGATGGCCAACTTCAGAACCATGACAGGTTGGTCAAAGCAGCACACCACCCTTTAACTGCACAGGGACCAGGGCTTCCACCTAAGCCTAAGAGTCTCCATCATCAACTCTGGCTCAGGTCCTGGTATGAGTTCTAGTTCAAATAAGATCAAAGTCTGTTGCCATAAAACATCTTCCAGAAAACTTCCAGAAAATTCTGCTTCTGGTAACTTCTCATAGTTGGTAATACCTCAGGTCAGATTAGCTCACCTGCTATCTTTGCTTGGCTCTGAGGAATGCATGTGAATGCCTAAGACCACCATCTCCACCATCCTGCTTTTCAACCCTCAGGTCCAGTTGCCAGAGGTGAGTTCTCTCTGCCCCACCTTCTCACCTCCCCACACCCCCAACCCCCTGAAAACCTCAGATAGGAGAAAAGAAGGTATCCCTGTGTTTGAGGGCTATTAAACAGTGGTCTCAGCCTGATGTTTGATGGAGTGGGAGCCAGAAGTGAGTGATGGTTTGGACAGCTTCATGTAGAGTGACAGCTTCTGCTAAGGCACGTGACTGGTTCTGGACCCATGCTGCTGGGACTGCCCTGGATACAGAGAAGTCTGTGCTTGGCAACAGCACTGTGATCTCACTGGGGAGGTGGAGAGGCCACAGTAACCCAAGAGAGTTGCCCCAAGTTTTCTCTGCAGACCAGGGTCTGGTGCAGGGAGCCTGTTTTTCCCGCCTAGACTGACATTTTCAGGACATCCAATACTTCAAGCAATCTTAGGGCTGGAACTCGTTCGATGACCAATGTATCCAGCTGCCTGACAGTCTTGTCCATAAGCTCTTCCACTCAAGAATCCTAAAGCTAATTTTCACACCAGCAAACATGGGTCATGCTACAATTTTGCATCCTATGTTGAGTTTTGTGCTAGAACAGACCTGAGGTCTCTAGAGAGACCTCAGAACTTCTAATGTGACCATTCGGTACTCTACAGGCCTCTTAGCCTTTCTCCAGTTCTTGTTCTTTGTAAACAAATTCTGTCATTTTCAGGAATTTGCCCAGGTCCAGCTAGTCAGAGCCCACAAGACACCATCCCTTTTTTTCTGCTTGTCCCCCATGTTCAGTTGATGCCCTCTGCTTGGTTGTTTCTACCTCAACTTCAGCACCAGGGCTAGAACCAGAAGGCTGCATATTCCCTTCACCCCAGGGCTATCCAGGCTTAGAATGCTTATTTCCTGGAGACATTCTAGAAGACTGCAGGCAAACCAGCTTCTACTTGGAAAGTCATGTGTGCTCAACATTCCTCGTCCTTCCAGGCTATTCTTTATTATACAGCCTACACTACTTTGAGGACACAGGAAGATTGGAGGGTACAGGATTCACAGGAATGCTATGGTCTGTTTCCTTTGACCCCGTGCATAACGTGTTAGAGACACCCTGAGAGGCAGGGCTGAAACCAGCCGCTCTACCAGTCCACATGCTCTACACATCTGGACTTGGTCTTCTCTAGACAGCTGAGGTCAGGAGGCCCAGCTGCTGGGACCCCAGGCCCTGCCTAACTAGGATCACTAGAAAGAATTTCATGTCACTGGAAAGATTCCTAGCAAGGCAACAACTTGCTCTTCCTACAACGTAGGAACGTCAGTCTCCCTCCTTGACAGAAAGGAAGACCTACATGTGAAACTGGAACATCTGACTTGAAGTCTTCACATGGACATTAAGAGGAGCCCTGAGATCTAGACCATCAGGGGCTGGCAACAAAACCAGAGGGGCAGGCTTTTATCAAGGGGTCAAAGAAGTCTGAGGGGCAACAGGCAGATCAAACCTTAGAGGTCTCAGAGGCAACAGTAGGTCATAGTCAGGAGCTCAGACAGGAACATCAGACAAGTATAATAACCTCGCAGCAACTAAAGAGGAGAGGAGATGAAATGAAGAGGCCTCAGCAGGAGGGAGACAGGGTGGGCTCTGGGACAGAGAGAATGTGGAGTCACAGAGAGGCAGCCAAGGCTCCATCGCAGCACCAGGGCTTCTACCAGAAGCAGGCAGGGAACCCCGGGGCCCAGAGTTTACACTGGCATTAAACTTTAGTAACCCAAGGACAATTCCCATCAGCTGTGGGAGATAAATAAGGGGAACCAATGAAGCCAAGAGGAAGATGAGTCCCTTCTGAGGGGGAACACTGTCACATACGATGTACTTGTATGGAGCAGACACGGCCCTGACCCCAGTGGTTGCTGTTAAGAATTGCTGCTCTAATTGGAATTTTAGCTGGGGCACCAGCACTGAACAGATAGCCCTGCTCTGGAGGAAGCTTTCAAAGTGCTGGTGCCCCCATCTTCTGCACAAGGCCGCCTCTCGGACATGTTCTTCCCTGGGAAGAAATGCAATTCCAAGCTCTGATTCAGAAATAGCTGTCCCATAAGCCTCCCATCCAAGTCCAGGCTTTACCTAACTCTTACTTTGTTACTGTTCAAGGTTGTCGCATGCCATCTGTGACCCTGAACAACTAAACATGGAGACTGGGCTCTATATCCCAGGCCATGGTACCACTTATGTCCAATAGCCACGTGCAGATTTTCTATTGAAGGCAGACTCTAAGAAATAGTCTCAGTTTAATAAGGCAGCAGGACCTTGATGATATGTTATGGGGTGACAAATTTAAAATTTGTGGGTCAGTTTAAGGAGCCTTCCTAAGTGCATTTGGTTGTTGACTTTAAGCTGAAGCAGATAAAACGGTTTTTGGAACAACTGTGGCTGGACAATAGTGACCCAGCACATGGACTGTTTCTAGTTTGTCCAATGAAGACCAAATATTTATCTGCCTTGAGCTTCTAGAAGCTCCCTGGTCAACGAGAACCCATGAGGTATCATATTCTGACTGAGATGACCAAGTACCAACAACATTAGCCTCCATTCTAATGATTTCCATTAATTCCTCAAGCACACCAAGTTGATAAGCTACTGTTTAGACTGAATTATACATATATAACCGCGTGACAAACATCAGGATCTCCCTATGTGAAAATTCTAGAGCGACTTCTAGGACTGAGCTCTTAGGAAAGAATCTGAGATGTTTTTAGACAAGAAAGTCACAGTCAAGTCAAGAGGTGACCATGATGTGTTCTAGCCAAGTCTACCCCTGCTAACCAAAGCTGGTCTTTATGACAGGGTCAAGATGGGGAAATGGATTTAGACTTCAGATGCCTCGTCCAGTAAAGTGAACAAAATGAGGCAGGAGATACAACACCACTTTTGAATCCCAGACCAGCTGGGATCAGAACAGACCTCGTAGAAGGTCAGCCCCATCACCTGACAGAGTTCAAAGAAAATGCACACACAATGCCAAGAGCCATAGGTAGCCTGCACTTATCTTCATAAATGGCAGAACCAAAGATCCAGGGTAGAAGAGAGTGTGGGCCACGTGTGAGAGGACCAGGAAGAAGACCCAGGAGACGCCACGTGCAGCGGAAAAGGAGCCAGGATACTCAAATCCAGGGTCTCCAGATGCCACTGTCTGCTGAAATTAATTCCAAAGGAAGAGGGAGTGAGAAAAGCCATTGGATCACATTCGAAGAACCACAACTGGAATGAGGTTTTCCATAATAGATTGTAGAACAAGGAAGTTCTACCCACACCCATCAGGGAAGTAAACTGAGGAGGTACATCCAAAATGGCCCCAGGCATTCTGGGGATGTCTGCCTCAGTCTGTGGTGCCATTCCCAAGCACCCATGTAGACCCCAACAGATGCTAGGGGACTTCACAGAGCAAGGTCAGGATTCAGCTTTTGAAGAGTCACTTTAGCATTAGCACTGTGACAGGAACTAGATAAAAGAAACAGAAATACAGTAGCAAATGCTTCTGTCAAGAGCCTCTCCCTAGCAGATAACCTTTTCTATCTTCAGCTTACTTTCCCAGGACACATTCCATCCAAGGTTATATAACGGTCTGGTCTCTCTAGAATTCAAGGGAAAAGAAATCTCTTGTCTGTACCCTATGACCTTTTCTTTTGAATTGACATTTTTCATAGCTAAGGGGCCCACACTTTCCATCTCACACCAGCCACCCCCATATGAAAGCCCATCTCTTTGACATTCTTCCTAAGGTCTCCAGGAGCCTATAAGTAAATGATTTCACAGGACATGTCTGTCTCTGCTGCTCAGTCTCCAACTAAACATGGGGCAGAAGAGGTGCTGGAGTTTGTAGGGTTCATTCTCAGGCCTACTTCTCAGTTTGTAGTTCAGTGACCCTCCCTGATCTTCAGGCCCCATGAGTACCAGTCTTCACCCTACACTGCTCAGTGCCTCCAGAACAATCTACCTGCCTGCCGGAATTGTCACTTGAAATCTGGTAACTCAAGTCAATATTGTCCTACACTGCATTTGTTTTTCCTTCTAAGGGACTCTAAACAAACATTTCGGCTAAGGGTGTGTTGACCTAAAGAGAACTACTAGGTGACTATACATTCTTCTGCCTTTTTTTTTTTTAACCAGTTTTGTTCAGTTCTACATCCTAAGCTTCTGTTGATTCCATTCATTTTGCTTCGTGTTAACTTCCTACCCCAAGTTTGTATCTCTTCTCATGTAAGAAGCTACCAATTTGTCAAACTAGTCATCCTATAAACCCTCATGCTGACCTCCCACTCAATCTAATCTATAGACCCTAATGGTTTTCAAAGTGTGATCCAGTCAGGGATCTCCAGCTCTTGCTTAAATTCCTTGTTTAAATCTCATTTATGGTATCCTAGCACTCTAAGGGTTTAAAACCACATACTCAATTTTACCTAAAAGTTCTTATGTGGCCTGATCCAGCCTAAGTCTCCAGTGTCAGCCACGATCACCTTTTGTCAGTGTCATCAGTTTTTTACCTGACATCTATATGCCTACATACCTGTAACCTTAAATGAAAACAATTAGCAAACTAATTTCAACAAAGGAACACCCTGGATATAAACAGTGCTACAAAATACCCCGATTTCACAAAGAAATTCACAAGGAAGACCAGGCACCTGAGCATCTAGACCTGTCTTCTGGAGAGCCCTGTGATCCGGAAACCAGCTCCTGGCAAGACAGTCAGCATGTGGCACCTTCCCCAAACTATGTTGAAGCATCGTTTCACCTGGAATGTCAGCTGGGCACTGTGATCCAAGGGGGGAAAACAGCAACAAGACAGAGCTTCTTTCCAGGGACTGAAGACGTCACTCCTGAATCAGGGGCCCTAGTATTTAGAAGCCGTGTTTGAGGGGCAGGCACCACCAGGTGTGGAAAGTAGAGCCCTTCCTCTGGAGAATAGGACTCCGGGGGGCAGAGATCTGGGGCTAAGCCCTGGCGGTGCAAATAGATGAAGTGTGCTCAGATTTAACTGAAGAATTTGCATTTGCTGAACCAGAAACTCCAGGGGAGTAACAGTCTGCCAGCGAACAAGGACACGTGCGGTGCCTTCTCTAGGCTCTTTGGTTGAGTGGCTTTGGCAAGGACAGATATTACACAGGTGGATTCCACCAGGGAGTCAGGGGCAGTGGACACAACACCCCACAGCCCTGCAATGCACCCTCAGGTGCAGCAGAGTTCCAGCCATTGAGACAGACTGATTTGGCAGAACTTGCTGGCGGAGCAACACAGTCCACCTATGGCTCCCCTGGAGTTCACAGGAGATGCTCCTCTCCAGCTGGCTTCTGCATTATGCAAACGCCTGCCCTAGCCCTCATTGGGGGTCTCTGCTGGGATTGCTGCCTCCAAGTTCCCAGTTCATAGACATTGGCGCCTTCTGCCTTTGGGAGAAGTTCTGTTCATGGAAGTTGCTGGGAGCAGGTTCCCATTGCCACTGCCCCACCCCGCTACTGTCCAGGGCTACGACCCTGGGAGAAGATAGAGACATTTGCAACGAAGGAATTTTCTGAGACTGGTGCCCACAATCTGAGAAATATGTGCTCCACGACCGCTCTTGGGATCAAGACCTGAACCCACAGGCACCAGAGCCCCCAGATTGTTTCCTAGAGATGCCGAAGAAATTTGCTGAAACTGCTGTGGTCAGAGCTTGGCTACAGCTGAGGGGTCAGTGTTGGCCAGAGGCTTCTGGGAAAGCTAACAGAGAATCTGAACTTGTGAGTGGCTGTAGATCTTACCAAGGATTCCCACAGCTCCCAGGTAGGCTCGAGTTCTTCGCATTCTCTAGGAGCAACTTCTGGCATCCCGTTGCCGTGGCCCCTGTTCTATGCAGGTAGCAGAGCAATAGTCATCCAGACAGGTGCATCCAGCTCATAAAGACAGCCCAGCGTCCCAGGCCGACACCCTAGGCCGACACCTATGTCATGCAACCTGTCATCTCAGTACAAGGCCAACACATCAAGGAATGAAAGCTATTTAGACTAATCCATAGAAACAAATAATATCAATACAGAAATAGGACTATGCCCCCATACAATGTAATAAAACAAAAATTCTAGAGGATGGGGAGAGGAATCTTAATCCAAGAGAATTAGGTAATCTAAATTCAACATATAATCCTAATATTTCCTGAAGTTAGACCAAATCAACCAATAAAATGAAAATTATAACACTGAAATACAGGAGAGATTTCCAACTAGAAAAGGAGAGGTGGGTGGTGATGCTTCAGGACCTGCCTATGTTAAGACCCTCTCCTGGGCCAGCCTGGAATCTTCTCTTCATAGCCCCCATATTCTTTGCAATGCAAGATGGCACACCCTCGGGTTACTGCTTGCCATCGACTCATAGGTTTTTTAGCCCAGCACTTGTTTCTGGCTAAAACAAGTTCTGGCTCCTCTAGTCACCTACAGTATTGGAAGGAGCAGGCACCCATTTACCTTTTTTTTTTTTAGAGGACAGGTGTAGGCAGGAATGAAGGCGAGCAGAGGCAGGCAGGCAGAGAGAAGGAAGAAGCACCTGCATTCATTTTATTTAGTCGTTGCTCTTGGTTGCTCTGCTTGGCCCAGGGAAGGGCACCTGGGTCCTGGGATGTATGCAGACTGTGTTGCCTGAAGGTAGTTCACCAAACCACTACTACACCAGGATGGCGGACACCACGTGTTTCAGTCAGAAGTGTCCTTCAACAAAAATCATCTTCTAGGGCTGGCATCTAATTTCTAGGCAACTTGTCAGTTTTCTGCTGCCTTTACTCAGCACTCCCAGTGCTATAAGAGCTGACAAGTGTTCAGTGAGATACCCAGATATCCTTCAGCGCCCCTCAACAATCTCAAGATCTACTCTGGAGATGGAGATCCCCTGGATGACAGCTGTCAAATTTAGTTTTGGTCAGAAAGCCATTTCTGGTCTTTGAAAGAAGGGGTCAGTCAAACTGACAAGTTCATGGAATTACTCTGGGTACCCACAGAAAACATGTAGTCATACATACTAAGTCCACATCTAAGGACCAGATCTTAGGAAAGACATTCTTCAGGCACAGTTTTATGGGGAGAAGCTTGAACTTATGGTGGCCTCTGAAATCACTGAGTTGCTTAATTCGGAGAAGGCAGTTTCATCTAGGAATGGAGACCATGCTCAGGATCACTTACAGATCATCTCCTTTCTCGGGCTCAGGGTCACCTGAAACAAGTACAGTGGACATTGGCCACACACACCTGCACTGAGTAATAAGGCCTGGGCTTCACAACGACTCACTTGGAGGATGGAAAGGTAGAGGACTTAGAGAAGGGTGTGCTGTAGGAAGGATAAAGGACCATGATGGCTTGGTCAGAGGCCTAAACAAGTAGAGCCCAAGAGGGCACAGCAGGTCCCAAGTCCACAGAAATTGAATTCTAAATAGAGAAAGCTGTTCGTCCCAAAGGCCTGTGTCTACAGGATGTATCTGGAAATGAAGTCAGGTAGCCTACAGTGGACTAGAGCAAATAAAGGTTCTCCTTGGATGGGCAGAGGCACAAATTGGGGTACAGAGAAGGGACACCCTATTCCCATGGACGAGAGAGCTGGGAAGCCTGGGCTCCCATTGTTCAAACCTGATTGAAGGCCTAGGCCCATAGATACATAAGGGGCAAGAAGGGACAATGAAGGATGTGCTATTACCCTCCTCTGCTGTTCTGTGTGATGAGAATAAAAGCGTGTGCTCTTTTTTCAAAAGACTTCTCTCTACAACTGGCCCTTATGTTCATCAAGACCTGTCCCATCTCCACCTGGGGCAGTTGAGATAATTAGCGTCTGCTGTTTGCAAGCAGAGCCTGACGCTGACTGCCCCCGACCCCGCATTCAGAAGCTGGAGCGTATGCCTTTGGGAAAGGTTCTGTGAACATGTTAGGAGCAACCTGATTTCAGCCTCCTCCCAGGACTGACCCTGAGAGAGGGATTCATGGTGGAGGTATCTTGTTCAGATGCCCATTATGCCACTAGCTGTGGTCGCTTCTGTGGTTTGACTGTAGACAGAACCCATGCATCTGGCCTGCGCTGCTCTTGCCTATGACTTTGGAGAGAAAGCTTGTAGAACCTAATGATTTTGCAGCCAGGTTGTGGCTGGGTCCAGATGCAAGGGCCATGGTGCAGGGAGGAACTTCAGTCTGGGGCTACTGGTAAACCTGTAACAGAGCTTTGCCACAGCATGATGGTGGGTGAAGATTCCTATAACTCAACCAGCCATAGTCTCTAGGGAGACTAACTTGGCATTCCTTGACAGAAGCTACTGGATTTCTACTGCCTAAGTCTGCCACCTTAGGCTGGATTCTAAGGTTACCACTTCAAAGAAGCCCTAGGTGACTGTCTCAAAGAGGCTTAAACCCACAAAGCAGCAAAAGCCTGGCATATCATGCCATCGTAGGACCACAAAAAATAATGCATACATAAAAGGAATTAAAAGAAAACTTCTGGAAAAAATTCTAGTTATAAATTGGTAATCTTCCTGAAGAGTTTAAAGGACTAGTCCTCAAGATTCTCACTGAAAGAGAACAATGGGACCAGGTTTTAAGACCCAGAAGACCTCCACATTTGCCAGGACCCAGCCTCAGCATCAGGTCTCAGAACCCAGTAGACCCCCATCAACCAGGACCCAGCCCCAACAACCAAGTGTGTGAGGGAAAGAGGACCAAGCTACCTTCGCCTCCCGATCCCCACCTCCACCCCCACCTAAGCAGGCAGTCTACCCCTGCTGCACAGAAACCCTGCTCCAGTGGCAGTACGACTCAGCCTCAGCTATCAGGCCTCAGTGATACTGAACTGCCCCAGCAGTGCCTGGACCCAAGCCCAGTAACCAGCTGAATGAAGGAGGGAGAAAATTCAACCTAAACTCCACCACCTACCCTAACAAACTCCAACATCCTGCAGCCCCTCTGAAGACTCGGCAGGGGCAGCTCTGCAATGACTGCCTGGGAAGAAGTCAGAAAAAGAAAGCCACAGCGCTAAATACAAAGCAGAGAGGACAGTCTTACCAAACTCTAAATACCCCTAAAACAAAACCCAAATGGCACCAAAAAGGGGGAAGCTGCCAGGAACTCAGGAAAGTCATTGACACTGGTTGGAACAGTATAACAGATAAATAACTCAAAATAGTAATTTAAAAAAGTTGACTGAGACACATACAACAACTCCAAAGCAACTGAAAGACCTTAGAAGAATGATAGATCAACAGAAGAACTTCATGAAGGAGAGTAAGGAGATGAAGAAAGTCCTAGATTCTAGAGATAAATACAATGAATTGAAGATAAACACAAAGCCTTATAAACAGATTCAATCTCACAGAGGAACAAATCTCAGAAACTGAAGACAAGATCACAGAGGCAACCCTCATGGAAGAGGGAGAACCAAGGTAAGGAAAAATAAAATTCTATGAGAAGTGTCAGCCTCCATGAGATCAAATATAAAGATAATAGGTATCCAGGAAGGAAAGAAAGGAACAGAAAACTTATTTAAATAACAGAACTTCCAACATCTGTCATGAAAAGTAACTATGGAGGTCCAAGAAGCCAATAGAACACCTAAATTACTAAACGTTAAAAAAAAAACCCTATTTCAAGATATATCATGATAAAACTAGCAAAAGTCAATGATAAAAATAACTCAACACTGCTAGAAAAAAGAGAAACATAACTAAAAATGTACACCTATCAGGTTATCAGACTTCAACAGAAACCCTACAGTCCAGGAAAGAGTGGAATGACAGATTCAAAATGCTATAAATGCTAAGACTACTCCAACCTGCAAAATTATCTTTCAGCTGTGACAGAAATAAAGATCTTCAATAACAAACAAAAGTTAACGGATTTTTCCATCACCAAGCCTACCTTTCCAGAAATGTTGAAAGGGATGCTAAAATAGGGGACATAAAGAGCCACTGACCCCCAACAATGATGAAAAACAGTGAAAACAAAATCAGAAACAAAAGCAGGACAAATAGGACAGAACAAAAATATTAAAGGGGAAAGAAAAACATGGAGTCTGTATGGAGATATAAACATGATATGGTATTAGCTCATAAAAGACTGTCAGAGTGGTAAAGTTAGAGACTATTCACAGATAGCCATAAAACCCAATCCTAAAGAGATAAGTAGTTAGGGAGAACGAAAAAACTGAATACCAAAACAACCCAGAGGAAATAGCAAACAAAACAAATGGAGGAAAAAGCAACAGACAGAAAACAAAGTCTCAAATCACAATAAATCCCTGCATGTCAATTATCACCCTAAATGTGAATGCACTGTTTTACTGGTGAGTTCAGAGTGGCTAGATGGATCAAAAAACAAAACAAAACAACAAAACCCAAAACCCCCAAAACCAGTACCCATCAATATTACATCTACGAGAAACCCATATTAGATCCAAAAATAAGCATGTTGAAAGTCAAGGGTTATAGAAAAATATATCAAAATAATGGGGATGAAAGGAAATAGGAACTGCAATATTAATCAGACAAGATAAACTTCCATCCAAAAAGGGTAACACGAGGGAAGGATGGACACTAGACTATAGTCAAAGGATAATCAGGAAGAAGTAACTGTCACCAAAATACACATCCGTGTTGGACTAAAGTATATAAAACAAATACTTACGAAGCTAAAGGAGACATTGACAGTGACAAAATTGTATTAGGGGACTTTAATCACCCCTCTACATCAATAGATCACCCAGGAAGAAAAACAGGGAAATAAAAACCCTAAATGAAGTGTTAGATTATATGAACCTAAGAGATGTATGCAGAGTGTTCTATCCCAACAAAAGTATATATATTCTTCAAATGTTCATGGAACATTCTCAAGGATAGTCTGTATCTTAGGACACAAAAGAAGTCTCAGTAAATTTAGCAAAAGTGAAATGAAAAATAGCACCTTGTTGTAAAAAGCAACTTCTCATACCACAAGGGGGTGAAACTAGAATAGAGTAAGAAAACAAAACTGGAGAAACACAACAATGAAGATTAAGCAGGCTTCTGAACAACTTGGGTCATTGATGAAATTAAGAATTATCTGGAAACAAATGAAAATGAAGAGACGAGCTACCAGGACATGTGAGATATGGCAAAAACAGTTCTGAGAGGAATTAGTCATACAGAGTACATCAACAGCCAAGAGACAGCCCAAATTAAATATGTAACCACATACTTGAAGAAACTAGAAAAGGAAAATCAAAAAAATACTAAGAAAACTTAGAGCAGAAATAAATGAAACTGAAAACAAAAGGACTATCCAAAAGATCAGTGAAACCAAGAGCTAATTTTTGAATGAAAAACAAAATTGATAGACTTCTAGCAGGACTCAAAAAGGGAAAACCACAATAAAAAGGATCAGAAATGAAAGTGGTGAGTTTACAACAGATGTTGCAGATTACAAGCACCAATATGCCAAAAATTCATGATTCATGAAGAAATGGATGGATTTCTAGAATCCTATGGTCTCCCAAATCTGAATCAGGAAGCTGTAGATAACTAGAACACAGCACATGCACAGAAATTGAAGTACCCAAAAGTCTCCCAAAGAATCAAAAGCCCAGGACCAGGTGACTTCACCAGCTAATTCTATCAAATATAAGAAGAGCTACTCCCCATCTTCCTTAAACTTGTCCACAAAAATCAAACAGGCTAAATTACCAAATATATTCTGTGAGAACTAGCATTATCCTGATCCCCAAACCAAAGACAGCACAAAAAAGAAAATTATAGACCTATATCACAATGCAAAAAAACTCAAAATCCTGGCAAACCGAATTCAATAGTACATTTGGAAAAATGTGCTGTGGTCAAATGTGATCCTAGGATGCAAGGATAATTTAACATATGCAAATCAATGTAATACAAAGGGAAAATAAATCATATGATCATATCAGTACATGCAGAAAAAGCATTTGACAGATTCAACACCCATTCAAGACATTAAAAAAAAACACCTTGCCAAAGTAGTAATAGAAGGCTCATAGATTAACATAATGAAAGCCATATGACAAATCTACAGCCAACATCATGCTCAATGGCTAAAAATGGAAAGCCTTTCCCCTAAGATCTGGAATAAGACAAGGATGCCCACTCTTACCGCTATGGTTCAACATAATTCTAGACGTCTAGGCCAGGGGAATTAGGCAGAAATAGGACATTAAAGGAATCCAAATTGGAAAAAATGAAATAAATTATTTGCAGATGACATGATACCTAGAAAATCCCAAAGAATTCACCAAAATAAAACCTACTAGAAACAATAAATGAATACAGCAAAATGACAAGGGTATAAAATTAACACAAAAATAAGCATACCTATACAAATGATGAAGTAGAAGAAAGTGAAATTAAGAAACCCCATTCGCAATGGCCCCACAATAACTAAATAACTGGGAATAAGCTTGAGGTGAAAGTCCTCTACAATGAAAACAAAAGTTTTACCCCAGCCCATCCCCCAAAAACCCCCAGCAAAAATGGCCATCTTACCCAAAGCAATATACAGATTTAATCCAATTTCCATAAAAATCCCAGGGACATTCTTCAAGGAAATCGAATATTAAAGTTTATATGGACCAACAACATATCTTCTACAGCCTAAGCTATCCTCAGAAAAAAAATGAGGAACAGTGAGGATTCATACTCCCTGACTTCAAACTATGCTACAGTGCAATCATCATCAAAACTGTATAGTATTAGAACAAAACAAGATAGACCAACAGAATAAAATAGATCCCAGAAATAAAGCCACATCTATATGGTCAGTTATTACAAAGGAACCCAGAGCATACAATGGAGGAAGGAAAGTATATTCAACAAACAATGTTGGGAAAATTGGATAGACACCTGTAAAAAAAAAAAAAAAAAACTACGTCACATATTAGCTCCATACACAAAAGTAAACCCAAAATGAATAAAAGATAAGGACATGAGACCTGAAACCATAAAATACATAAAGAAAAATATAGAAAAAAATACTTCATTGTCAATCTCAACGGTGTCTTTGGTTTCTTTTGTTGTAGGTGTTCTTTCCCCAAAGTAAAATTTAGATGGAGTTATCAATTCAGCAATCCCACTTCTAGGCATATACTTGGAAACACAAAAACTAATCAGAAAAAAATATCTATACCCCTATGTTCATAGCAGCACATTTCACAATAGCCAAGATATGGAAACAGCCTAAAAATCTAGATAAATGACTGGGTAAAGGAGGTAAAGAAGCTGTAGTATATATACCTAATGGAATTCTATGCAATTGGAAAAAAATTAAATTGTCCCATTTGCAAGAAGCTGGATGGAACTAGAGGGGGGAGCATGCTAAGCAAAAAATATGCCAGAAAAAAGTATGTAGGATAGTTTTACTCATATATGGAATGTAATGAAACAAATGAATAGACAAACCCAAAAAACTCACAGAACATACATAGGTTACCAGGGGGTTAGGGAAGGAAAGAGGGATCAAGGTGGTGGAAAAGGGCGCTAGAATTCTGGTGTGAAATTCAGACTGAGGGGTGATTTCAAACTCCTAAAATGCATAGTGAGTGTAAACTAAAAAATAAAATTATATTAAATACTAAAAGAACAATGGATGAGCAAGTTGAGAATTATAATAAAGAGAAAATGAAGTCTGAATCAGTAATCATAGAACACAATATATCAATCAACAACAACAACAAAAAAAACCCAATGGGGTACAATAGTAGACTTGGAAAAGCAGCCGATAGAATGAAGAATTAGTGAGATAGAAGGTATGGCAGTTGAAAACACCCGAACAGACCAGGAAAAGAGGGAAAAAAAAAACCAACATGAGACTTGTGGGATTAATATTATTTAAAAAAAAAAAAAATCACATTTGCATCAGAGGCACTCTAGAAGTTTTAAAAATACAGATATCTTATTTCAATAAATAGCTGAGAACTTTTCTAATTTGTGGGAGGAAACAGACACCCAACTGACACACACCCAGACATCCTAATAAAAATGGCATAAATCAAAAACAAAGAAAAAAATTCTAGAAGCAACTAGAGAAAAATGCGTTACACACAAAGGAACCCCCATAAGACTATCTGGAGATTGCTTGGTAGAAACCTTAGCAACCAGAAGTGGATGGCATGATACTTTCAAAGTACTAAAGAAAAAGACTTCCAGGAAAAGTACTACTCCAGGTTCATCGTTCAGCTGAAGGAGTAATAAGGATTTTTATAGAAAAACAGAAGTTAAAGGAATTTATCACTAAACTGGCCTTAAAGGAAACAAATGGACTTTTATAAAATAAATCTCATTCACAAGTGGTAAGATACAAAATATATGAGAAGAGTGAAAATGCGAACTGTTAGAATAAGCTCAAGTTTCTCTTCAACCTAAAACAGATTACAAGCATATCATGTGCCAAGTTCATGGTAACTTCAGAACAAAAACCTATAGAAGAAACAAGAAAATGAAAAAGGAACACAATAATAACGTAAGTCATCAAAACAGGAGAGAGAATATGAACAAAAGAACAAATTGAAAGAATATCTAGAAGGCAAAGAAATAAAATAGCAAAAAATGTTTACATATAATTACTCTAAAATGTTGGTTTGAACTCAAAAATCAGAGTGGCTGAATGGATTAAAACAAAACCCAACCTTCTGCTGCTAACAGAAAACTTAAATTTAGACTTAAAGATTGGAAGTCAATCTTATAAGCAAATGGTAACTTAACAAAAAGGCAGGGACAGCTATACTTATGCAAGATAAAAATGACTTCCAGTGAAAAACAGCAGTGAAAGTCAGACATTATATAATGATTAAGGAGTTAATTCATCTAGAGGATGTAACATACATACACAGTCGTTCACATGTGTATATGTATATATATAAAATTCTAACAGTTCGCATGTTCGCATTTTCACTCTTCTCATATATTTTGTATCTTACCACTTATGAATGGCATTTATTTTATAAAAGTCCATTTGTTTCCTCTAAGGCCAGTTTAGTGATTATATATATATATATACTTATAGAAACACCATAAGACACAGCAATTATTACCGAAACAAAGCAGTTATTACTAGAGCTCTCTAATTATGATGATATAAAGCTAGAACTCAACCATAAAAAAAAGTTTCAATCCTAACTATGTAGACACTAAACAATATGCTCCCAAATAACTACTAGGTCAATAAGAAAATCAAAGGAAATATTTAAAAATATTTGGATACACAAAAATGAAGACAAGCTATCAGAACCTATGGGATGCAGTAGAAGTACTAAGTTTATAGCATCATAGGCTTAAATCAAGAAAATTATTTCAAATTAACAATTTAAGCTTACATATGCAGGAGGTAGGGAAAAAAGCAAAAATCAGGAAAGAAATAAAAAATTAGAGCAGAAATAAATGAAAAAGAAATCAAAAGACTATACAACAAACAAATGAGAGCTGATTCTTTAAAGAGAAACAAAATTAACATTTAAACTAGGCTCACCAAGAAAGTGTTATGTGGAATTAAAGAAGTAATAACAAATACCAGAGAAATACAAAGGATTATAAGAGGTTACTGCATCACCTATGTGTTAATAAACTGGATAGGCTAAAAGAAATGAACTTTTTTAGAACTATATAGCTTCACAAAATTGAAACAGGAACAAACGTAAGTAAACCAAAGGAGCAACTGAATTGAAACAGTTATCTAAAGATCAAAAAAAACCCATGAAAACCCAGGATGAGTCTGCTTTACTAATGAGTTTTACCAGGTCTTTAAAGATTTAATATGTAGTCTTAAACCTAAAAAAAAAAAAAAAAAAAAAAAAGATGAAATATTTCCAAACACACATTCTTCGAAGCCAGTATTTCTGGTACCAAAATCAGACAAGGACTTCACAAATATAGATCAGTATCCATGAACATAGATGCAAAAATCCTCAAAATACTAGCAAATCAAATCAATACATTAAAAGGATCATATAACATGACCAAGTAGAATTTATCGCAGGCATACAAGGATGGGTCAATACATGTAAACTGATCACACCACAATAAAATAGATAAAGCATATGGTCATTTCAAACAATATAGAGAAAGCATAAGAGAAAGCATATGACAAATTCTAGTACCCATCTATGAAAAATTCACAATGTAGAAGTTAGTTATCTGAAGACCATATATGAAACCTACGAATGGTGAAAAACTGAAATCTTTTCCTCTAAAATTAGGAATAAGACAATGCTGCCCATTCTCACCACTATTGTTTATTAAAGTATTGGAAGACTTAGCCAGAGAAACAAAAAAGGAATCAAAGAATTCAAATGAGAAAAAATGATCACTATTTGCAGATGATATAATATGCATAAAAACTCAAAAGTAGCCACTAAAACTATTAGCTTATAAATGAGTAAAATGGCTCACTACAAAATTAACCTATAAAAATCTGTCATTTTTCATATGCAACAAGTTAGAAAAAAAAATATTGGTAAGAAAACAATCCCATTTATAATTACTTCAAAACAAATCAGATACCTAGGAATACAACAAAGGAGGTAAAAGATCTGTACAATGAAAATTACAAACCACTGTGAAAACAGATAACACAAAGAGTTAGAAAAATATTCCATTCTCATGAATAGGAAGAATCAGTGTCAAAATGGCCATTTTTACCTCAAGCTATACACAGACTTGTTGCAATTTCGATCAAAATTCCAATGACATTTTTCATGGTAAGAGAACAAGTACTAAAATTGTATAGAAGCACAAAAGCCACAGAATAGCTAAAGTTATTCTAAGAATAAAGCAAAAATTGGAGGTATTATACTCTGACTTCAAAATATACTCCACAGCAGTAACAAAGACAATAAGACACTGAAAACAGATCAATGGAATAGAATTGAGAGCCCTGAAAAAACCCACCCATTTATGGTTAATTTATGACAAAGGAGCCATGAATAGGCAATGGAGAAAGGAAAGTCTATTCAACTAATCGTGTTGGGAAAAGTGGATAGAAACATACAAAAGAGTGAAACTGGAGCACTTAACACCATGCACAAAAATCAATTCAAAATGGATTCAAGCTTGGACACAAGAATGGAAACTTTAAAACGTGTAAAAGAAAACAAGTCTTACACTCGAAAAATATTTTTCACCACTCAAATGCAAATCAAAACCACAATGAGATACCACCTGAATGGCCTATATTAAAAAGACAAAAACAAGTGCTGGCGAGGATGTAGAGAAAAAGGAACACTCACACACTGCTGGCAAAGCATAGGTTGGTGCAGCTACTTTGGAAAGTAGTTTGGATATTGGATATTTCTCAAACAATTAAAAGTGGAACTACCATACAACCCAGTAATTCTACTTCTAGGTATGTGAAGAATATGAAAGCATTAATTCAAAAAGATATATGCACCCCTTTATTACAGTGCTATTTACAACCTAAGTGCCCATCAACAGATGAGTGGATTAGGAAGATCTAGAAAAAATACATATATACACACATAGACTGGACTACTGCAGTCATCTTTAAAAAGGTGAACTCTTGCCATTCATGACAATGTGGAAGAAACTTGGGGGTGTTTTTCCTGAGTGAGGTGAGTCAGGAGAAACACGGGATGACCCTACCTATGATTTGGAATATGGAAAAGCAATGATAATGAATGGTTAGGGGAGGGATGGGGGCTTGGGTCATTTGGTGAAGGGAGTTAATTCTTCTCCATTCTTCTCTTGAATTTTTGGTTTTGATTTTGCTTTTAGTTGAAAAAATAAAAGACTCTCTGCTCAACACTGATTGCTTCTATCCAAGTGTCCAGGTTCCAAAGCAACTACCTGGAAGACGCCAGGAGACCTCTGGTAGATTACCAAGAGTCTGCCGGGAGGGTGACCCAGGCAAAGAGAATCCAAGGACCTGCTGGAATTATACCTGACCATGCAGGAGCAAGAATGCCAACAGCATGAAACAGAACAGGCTAAGATCCAGGGAGAGGCTTGCCACCCATTAGCTCCATCAGGGTTGGGGTACACTGCAAGAAAAAGTCCTCAGGATGGTGGACAATCCGGAAAGCAACAAGAGGACTTACCTTGTGGCCCAGGAGTAAGACCGACAGTAATGTGGCCTCTTCAATCTGTCCTATTCAGGGAAGCCCTGGATAACATGCTAAAGTGTGGCAGGATGGGAGGTAGGCCATCTCTGTCCCTCCCATCAGTGTCTAGATGCCCAGGATCAGTTTCTTCAGGAAGGTAAGACAACCACTAACGAACCCCAACACATGAACAAACAGGAGAGGTAAGATTCTATGTGGAGGAGGACAGAAATACATCCTGCTAACCTATGGGAAAGAAATTAACAAGGTGAGTCCCCAGAAGAACACACAACAGAAGACCACTCTGGCCAGCACTGTTCCGTGCTGCTGGCTATGGTCAGTCGGATACCACTGACTCCCCGGATACCAAGGAAAAGACAGAACAGGCCAGGGGACCAAGACAAGAGCCCCTGCAAGCGGTGCTTTGCCCCAGGCCCCAGGGGCCTGCCACTTGTTCCTGGGAGGTGTTCTGCCTACCTGGAATTTCCAACAGTTACTTTCCATCAGTGGAGACCCAGGAACTCTACCTAGAGAAGCCTTCAACCAGTCCACAGGCAGGAAGAGAAATAAAGAGATCTATGGTAGAAATTATCTCTGTCAAATTAGGAGAAATTTATCATTGCCATCCTTGATAAGGTCAAGGCTCCAACACAAGTGGGCAACAGATCTGTTTGAGCAACTTGTTTTGCTGAACAGCCCAGAAGTCTGTGTAAATGCCACAGGACCAGCCAGCATTCAGCTAAGACCCCCATATGCTGGAGGGCTAGAAGGAGCCACAACTAAACAAAGTGAATACTGAGTGTTGGTTTGAAACTCCTTTTCTATGAAAACATGCATTCTCATAACAGACTATTCAAATGTTTTTACTCAAGTTCTATTTAAAGGTCTAATTTTAGAGTTAGCAGGTGAAGAGAAATTCTTGCCTTATTTTCTAAGACAATGTTACCAGCTCCAGAATTCCATGGGCAACTAACGGTATTCTGTATCCTCGGTTTGTACCAAAGTAGTTAAAGACTGAGCTTTCCCCCTGGGGATGGACCAAAGAAGTGAGGTGTGAGCTCCCAGGAGAAGGAGACCACATGGGCTCTCAGCAGTGGGGAAAGAAAGGAGGGAAGGTAGATCCCGTGGGGCCCAACATAGGTGAAGGCAAAGTGGAGGGAAACCAAGAATCTCAGTCACCATTCTGGGGGGGCAGGGAACAGAGGAACCATGGGCTTCACTGTGACAATCCACCCCTGGGCCCAGCCTGGACCCCAGAGTGACAGCTCTGGAGAGCACCTGGATCTGTCACAGAATCAGCAATGGCTGTGCCACAGCCGAGGCAGAGAGATGGGCAGTGATGGAGCGGTAGGGAGAATGCTGCCCAGTCCATGGGCACAAATGTCAGTTATGGTAGCACTAAGTTCTGGTCTCTCTCTACTCAGCTCTAGGTGACCTAACAGGTGTACTTCTGGCTCAAGTCTCACGAAGGGAGAACAGGTCTGTGCAAGGCTCTCTTCCTACTGTAGACCCAGGAATATTCTCTTCAGTTAAATCATTTAGAACACATAGCCTTCGGGGTTCCTCCTCCACACAGGAAGAACATGAGGAAGACATAACTGTCCTCCACTGTTTCAGGTCAGAAGTGACCTCATTTCCACTTAGATCACATCAGTCAGAGTCAGTCATGTGACCCATGATATATGGGGACTGAGAAAGCCTGCAGATGGTCATGAGCATTAACTGACAGCATCTATGTGTTACAGCTGAGAAACAGCTTCACCAACACTCTAGCTGAGGGATTATTTCAGGCCAACAGCCCCGGTGCTCCAGGCCAGGAGAGATGCCACAGGTGGACCCACATATGTTTAGAGTATCACCTGTCACCTCTAACACTAGAGACACTAGCGCAGAAGGACTTTCTGGGGTCAGCAACATTCGTAACAGCTAGCCTTCAATACAGGTGGAGCAAAAGGCAATCCTTCCCCCTTGGGCACGAAGACAAGTCACTGTCCAGTCACAGTCCAGTCAAAGTATCAGAACATCTCAGATTGTGCCAGATCCTCCCTCACCCACCCTCTAGAAGTGTTTGTCTCTCCACAATCTTCATGACCAAAGTCACCTTCTGAAGACCCCGGAACTTAAATGCAATGTCAGAGGGTCATTGGACACCTTATGGAAACAGAGCATCCGCCTGACACAAGCCACAGCGGGTTGAGTTAGAGTCGATGAGACGTTGTGCAGGAGTTGGCCTGACCCAAGTCTCAGGGGCATGTTTGTCACACAGTCTGAGCTGCAGGCAACCTCACTCACCTGAGGGCAGAGGCTTCCTACTGTTCCGGCCACCTCCTGGCAGAGCTCACCAGCAGTCATCTGAAGCTCTGTCTCAAAGTGGCTTCACTTTGCCTCAAGATAGCACCCCTGGGAACCTCTGGGAGAGTAGAAAAGAGCTGATACTCTTAAGGAGAAGTTCTTAGCAGTAAACTAGGTCCTTACCATCAGGCCCCAGCTGGCAAGCAGCAGTAAGTCTCAGCAAGCTCACCGTGGGAACAGAGGACCACCACTGTTCATCCACTGTTGAGAGATGGAAGGGTAGACACCCAGGAGAACTGACACTAACTGCTGCAGATGCCAGACCACCTGCAGAGGGGGCCAGAGGCTCTAAGCAAAGCGCCCCAGACCCAGGTAAGGGCTGTCAGTTTGTGTAAAGATGGCTCATAAATGAAGGTTAAGGATATTTGTGTGATGCTAGAATGGCAATGCTTTGAATTTAAATGACAAGACATCATATAGACTGATACAGACATGTATGATTGAAAGATCAGACTGTTACCACCCTAAACCAGCAGAAATCTTATCGCTAATTATGTATTCTTCCATGATCCAACATGAAATATTAATGATAGCAATAGCAGATTCAAATTCAGTATTTTCCATGAAATGAGCATTTATATGCAGAGTGTAGGTTCCAGGGTATTCGAAGGAGAGAGGAGCAAGTAGACAACACTAAAACACTAACCAGACCCTTCTGGAGGGTGGGAAACTGCAATACAACTTATCTGGTCTCTTAAAAAACAAACTATCAAAAATGACTGTACTAGATTAAAACTAGATATGATCAGACAAGGCATGGACTAGATTGAGAACTGTTTGGATATACCAATGGAAAAATTCAAAATATGAGTTAAATGAATTCTTAATACACATGAAGAGACCAACGGATGAAAAACAGGTTATAAGATAGAAAGATGTAGCACTAAACCATTGCACTGGACATCTTTGGTGGTAAAAATATGGCATTTTTACTTGTCTATTTTCTATAGTAAAGTGCAACTTCTATAACAAAAGTGTTGACTATTGTTAATACAGAGAATCTGGTAAACTGTGGTTTATCTCATTTGCTGAAAGCCAAAGATTTGACATTAAGTTCTCAAAATGATTCATAAGTTCCTAGACTCCTGCAGTGTCTGCATGATCATGAAGCGCTTACTTGACTCTGGAGATAATACTGGAGCAGGGGGCCATCGGTAAGACAATCCCCCAAAAGTTCCAGTCAGGCTGACATGGACACACCACACCAGCTTTCTCAGCAGCCCACTGATGGGTGGATGCCACCTGGGGCTGGGGGTGTGGGGAGGAGTGTTAGAAGATGGTCTTCTTTCCAAGCTTCAGTATGTTCCAGACATTCTAGAAGATGTAACCTGAAATCAGTGCTTTGAGGCAGAGTGATTCTTACAACCATGGAATGTCAGTTCCCAGCCAGAACAAAGGTTATAAACCATAGATAGGAAACATAGATGCGAGAAAACTAAGATATTTAGCTAACTGAATCCAATGGTATAAAATGATACCATAATAAAGTAGATTTTAACTTAGGAAACAAGGGAAAGTTCAAAATTGAGAAGTCTGAAGCGTCTCACCATGTTAATACATAGGAGAAGTGAAAAACTGAACGTTTTTTCTTTAGGATAGTTTACCAGTTCAGGATATACAAACGTTTTTTCCTGGATTGCTAAACTTAACTGTAAGGTTAAGGAATTAGGAAAAGAGATTCTAATAAGATTATCTGAATAAATGGATAGTCTCTGCTTTGAATTAAAGATATTGGTTCTCTTATCAGTGATGCAAAAGGTCCCATATTACAGTTTTGTCTGAAAACTCTTTTCAACCAATCCAAAAGTTTGAAAACAAGAGACTTAGACCATTTCCCTTACTTGATTCTTTAAAACTTCAATAGCCTGACTCTGGTAGAACATAATCCGTAATTCCTATTCTTGCATAAATGTTTGATTAAAAATAATCATACTAATGTAATCAGCCAACACTGCCTACAAGTAGAATGCATTCTTCAGGGAATCCTCAGTTTTAAGGCTTTTGAGTCTTAAAATCAACTGCTTATGGACTTTAATCACATCCGAATTTCAATCACATCTATAAAATACCTTCGACAGAAACATCTAGGCTAGTGTTTGACTTAATAACTCAGGATTATAGTTTAGTCCGATCAACACTTCAAAAAGATTGCCACACCAATCATCTGGCCTCTCTGGGTACTTCTGTTTATAGAAACTAGTAACTTTTTTTTAAGGAAAGGTACTGGCAGGAATGAAGGCAGGCAGGCAGGCTTCAGAGAGGAAGAAGAAGCATCTTATATTTTATTTAGTTGTTCATCTTAGTTGCTTTCCCCTGGCCCAGGGTCTTGAACAAGAAACTTTAGGATGTGGACTGCACCATGAGGCCACCAGGGAGCATTAGAAACTAACAGCTTTTAAAGAGAAATTACTTGTTGTAAAATACGATGCTCTGTATTATTTCAAATAAAATGGCAGAAAAAAGTTAAAGAAAAAAATATAGTTTAATTAGGAGTTCAAATGTGAAAATCCACTGTAAAATGTTTTCTGCTCACTACTGGAAATTATCTAATTTTTTACTGATTATGGCTATATTGCTGGTCTCCTCTACTAAGCTGTACGCATTCTGGGGTCAGGGTTTGCTATGCTCACTTAAGCTCCATATCTTGAAAAATCATTGGTGTAAGACACTAATAGGATTTTGTCAAAAAAAAAAAAATATTGGTTCTCTCCAAATTACTTCATAAATTTCAAAGTAATCCTGAAATGCTCGAAGTGCTCAAACTTACTCTAAAAATCTGAATGGAGGAAAATGCCCACAAATCAACTTCAAAGAAGGGGTTTTGTCCTGGCAAGAGTGCCATAATGAGAGGTAATGTGGTATTTGCAAAATAGACAGAAGCAATGTCCAAACATGCATAGGAACTAATTATGATAGAGAGGCTACCACAGATCAATGCTAAAGAACAGGCTTGTCTAAACAATGCGAAAGCCAACTTCTCTAGGGAAAAACAATCAAACACCATACCACTGTATGTTCCCAGTCTTTTAGAGACTTTTGTCAGCTATAGTACTTTTTATAAGAGAATCTAAATTAGAGACCTATAAGGAAATACAAATTATGTGACCCAGGGACAAAAACGACTTTGGAAAACTTCAATGGCACAAACCATAAGGCGAAAAACTGAGTTTGATCAACATTGTTCAACAAAATATACTGTGCATAAAGTTATTAGACAACAGATTGGAATGCAATATAAAGTCAATGAGGGACTATTATTTTTAAGGGATTTCTCTCATTGAAAGATAAGACAGATGGAAACCTCAAAAGACAAGCCAAAGTCAAGGACACCCAAATGCTATAAGAAAAGTATCCAAGCTCAGAAATGCAAATGACTCAATATCCCTTTATGACCATTAAGCTGGCAAGTGCTAGAAAGCTGGATTCTATAAGATGTTGATATGGATACAGAGATATGAACACACATGTGTTGCTATGGGAATATGTACTGGGGCAGCCATTATGGACAACAATCTGGTACCACTTAGTCTAATTAAGCAGTTCTATACTTAGGGGTGAAATACAAAGTATCTGTCCTATAGGTATGAGCATACATGTAAGATGTTCTTCTACAGTGTTTGTGGTGACAGAAAACAACTGCTTGTCCATTACTGAGAGAGCAGCTAGGAAAGGTATGGTATCCATATGCCATGAAGTTATATATGCATCTAGTCTGTTGCACTATAGCAGATATAAATATACACATATTTATAATATACATTATCTGTTGGAAACATGCAAACACACACATACACACACATAAATATACATATATTTAGAGCTTGAGGGGAAAACAGGGTGTTCAGTTTATATGTACATGAGAAATTTTATAACAAGGAAGTATTCGGATACCTCTTATTATATTGGTTTTCTATGGGGGATAGGTAAAGACATATGTATGTACAGGAAGGAATAAATAGGAAATCCCTGTGTAGTCCAATGATGGTAGTGTGTTATGGGAACTAATAGGTATCATTGATGAACCAACTGTCTCCATTGGAGGTTCCAAAGTGTATAAAAATACCATCTTGGTAGAGTGCTGCTCTTCTGAAGGGCTATGATATTCATAGGGATATGAGGCTAAATCTATAGACTTGCTTTTTCTGTTTCTTATGTTAAAATTACAGATCCCTTTCTTTGACTAAACACCAGGTCTTAGTGTGGGCACCTTGACTGAGCTTGCTTCATGCTGTGCGTACTCCTAGCAACCACGCTGTTGTATGGCCACATTCCTGTACATGTCTATCTTTCTTCAGGTCACAAAAAGAATCCTTTTACAAACACTTGGTCTCTACTTTCTCCTTTATGTTAACTTAACCAAAGTCTGCTCTCCCCATAGGTCTACAATTTCAATAGGTGTGGGAGTTTAAAGGGAGCCTACCTGACGAGAAGTGATAGAGTCAACTTAACCCAGGGGCATAAGAGCTAGAAGGTGAAGGAGGAGGATTTAGAAGAAGACAGGTACAAGCTGTATATTGGCCCTTAGGGACAGTTTGAAAATTAACATTTTAGGAACCTGGTACAGAAGTCAAGAGGATTGATGATTCCAGTTCCAACATCCTGCTCTTAAATGAGTTCTTCATCTGTTAGAAGAACTAAAATGAGTCAGAAAGTACTCCATTAGTGCCATTATGAATATTTGACATGCCCTAGCTGGATTCCTTGGTCTTCCGAGTCTGATGTGTTGACCAAACAATCCATCATTGTGGTCATCCATGTACCTGCTCATACTGCCATGTAGAATTGAATTCTACACATGTCTAAGACAATATATGCCACTTTGGCCTATGTTTTAGGAGTATCCTGGAGCAGAGTTTTCTAATCACCTCTATTATCCTCCACATGTTGATTCAGGTGTAACAAGGTGTGCTCATTCCATGTGTCACAATGTCTCAGTCTATCTCTGCCAGCAGACAGTGCCTATGCTTATGAAAGTATCCAGAATTAGGAATGCTGTAGATTCAGGACCAAGCAAATCTTGGATAGGAAAGAAGCATCACATACATCTGTACATTAGGCATCCATCAATAGAATAAAACTCAGAATCCCCTGCTCTTGCTCATAAACTGAGCTTTGCTGCAGGAACTTGCATTCAAACTTAAGGATCATTTGATCTAACCAAATCTCCCATTTTCTTTTAGTCAACATGAATGCCTTCTTAGGATCATGCCAGCTTCCTTCCTAGCAGAGTTTATGCCCTGTTCCCAGGAAGAATTAAAGTGAGATCTTTAATTTGTCACTTTCTCACAGACATAACCTGACCCAAACTGTCCAGAAACCCAGTCATGCCTCTGTTTTCATAGTGTGAAACCTGTAGTAGAGAAGTCTAACTCTCACTCATGGAAAAGCTTCATGCCTCCAAATCAAGTGACCAGTCACCATGACCTTATTTGGAAGCTTTCTTCAAGCACAAAATCTTTACCTGACTACATCACCTGAGGCCCTGTCCATATACTAAGTCAAGCCATGAGCCACATGGAGTTTGCTATTAGGTATACCTCAAACTCTGTCTGTCAGACAGATTCTATTCGTATGATTTCCTTTCTCCAAGAGCCCAAGAAACTAAAACCAAGTGTCCACTTAAAGATCAATAGTGATCACAGTCAACTGGAAGACATCAGGGAAGGTCATGTCTGAACTCTAAGCCACTGTCCAGGTCTCATGTTGCCTACTAGATCTACGAGCTCAATTCAGTGAAAGAAAGGGTCAGACATGCTCGAATAAAGAGGAATGAAAGTTAAACAACAGACAAGACAGAATCAAGAAAGGCCAGGAGAAGTTACCATGGCAGCAAGCAATATAAATAAACCTATATTTTCCCTTTTGGCCAGAAATGGCAAATCCATATTCCATATGCACCATCCTTTCTGACCAAAGATCTGTTCTTTCACAGGTACAAAAGTTTAGTCTGTTTTAGACACTAAGAAAAACAGCATGCAAAAATCTCATGTTCAGAAGATCTAGAGATGACCAGACTTATCAGCATCAAGGAAAAGACTACCCTGGAGAAAGGCCAGGTTCCACACATAGACTAGCACAACTGAGCAAAATACAAGAATGCAGCCACCAGCAGTCTCAACATGAATGGTCACAGCCATTTCCATTTGGTTATCAGCAAGAAAGTATCAAAGAAAAAAAGAAAAAGAAAAAGATCAGAAACTTTGCTGGGAGACAGTGTGGAGAGAGCAAATCATTAAAGCATAAATAGCAAGGATGCCAAGAAACTGTGTCCTGCAGTTGATCTTAGGGAGAAAAGAGGTTTAAAAAAAAAAAAAAAACCCAGTGAAAGTAAAATAAAGCAAGTCTAAAAATCTTTTAGATACTCAACTGAAATCCAGAAAATCTTCCAACATGAGGTCATCTTTCTAATCAAGGACAAGATTGAAGCAGATTAGACAGTATAGAGATAGTTTACATCTCGATACCATGCTTATCCCATCATTGGGGTCAATACTATTAGATAATATGTCAGCTAACAATCCAAGCAGAATCATTTATATGTTAATATATACATTCAAGTATTTTACCATATTAAATTTTCAATTTAAGATATTGAATATCTTAACATCCCAACACGGACCCAAACCAGTGCCAGCCAGGCCTCAAGGACTGACCAGCAGACCCTCTACCTTACCCTGCTTTGATCAGAACCAGCACCATCATGGCCTCATAATATGTGACCAAGAGACCAAGAGAGCCAGTGAGTAAGGGAGGAGCAAGCAGGATCCCTTCCCAGCTTCCCCCACATGCCCATACCCCCATCTATGCAGGCAGGATTCCCCTGTTGGGCAGGCACCCAGACCCAGAGATTCAAGGACTGTCCCAGCTGCCCTGTGGGCAGCCTGAAAGACTCTGGATTGCCCTAGCAGTGCCTGGACCCAGTCCCAACAACCAGATGAATGAGGCGGAGGGAAGTCTTAACCTAGACCCTACCACCTACCCTAACAAACTCAGCAGCTTGAAGCCCCTCTGAGGATTCTGCAGAGGCCAGCACTATAGCACTGCCTGGGAAGAAATAAGAAAAAAATAAAGCCACACAACTAAACACAAAGTAGAGAAGAAAGTCGTTCCAAGATATAAATCCCCACAAAGTAAAACCTGAATGACACAAAGAATAAATGCCAGGAGCTCTCCAGAGGGAAGTCTATTAATGTTTCTTGGGACCTGTGTTCCAAATAAGTTATTAAAAAAAAAAAATGAGGTGCAGGATGGACATGCAACTACCCAATGGCAATTGGAAGACTTCAAGAAAGAAGTGACAGATCAAAGGGAATACTTCAAGGAGACTGAGGCCATGAAGAAAGTTATAGCAAAAATGTTAGAGATTAAGATGCATTCAGTCAAGGAATTGGAGAGAAACATGGAAAACTCCACAAACAGATTAAACCTCACAGAGGAATGAATCTCAGAAACTGAAGACAGATCATAGAGGACAGGAAAGAATAGAAAGAGGAAACATGAAGAAATTGTGAGATGTATCAGATACCATGAAAAACTAAAAACATGACAATAGGTATCCCAGAGGAGGGAGAAAAGGAGCAGAAAACAAATAGAGAAATTTCCATATCTGTCACTGAATGTAGTCATGGAGGTTCAAGAAACCAATAGATCACCAAGATTCCTAAATATAAAAAGAACTGCTCTAAGACACATAGTAAAACTAGCAAAAGTCAATGATAAAGAAAAATTACTCAAGGCTACTAGAGAAGAGAAACTACAAAGGTACAACCATCATGGTATCAGCTCTCTCAACAGAAATGCTACAGGCCAGGAGAGAGGAATGACAAATTCAAAATGCTAAAAGACAAAAGCCATCAGCCAAGAATACTCTACCCTGCAAAATTATCATTCAGATATAGCAGACATAAAACTCTTAATGACAAAATTAATGGATTTTTCCACCGTCACAAAGCCTAATTTTCAGGAAGTGTTGAAAGAGGTGCTACAAAAGAAAAAGCGAAAACAAAGCCACCAAACCTGAGAATGGTGATAAAAAGTAAAACAAAGTCAGAAACAAATAAGAGCGTTAGGAGAAAACAACAACAAAACACTAAAGGGGGAAAGGAAAACATGGAGTCTGTACATGAACACATAAACATGGCATTAGCTCATAAAAAACTATCATAGAGTGTTAAAGTTAAAAACAATTCACATGGCAGTCACAAAATCCAATCTTAAAGAGATACATAACTGGGGAAAAGAAAAACTGAAAGAATCTACAAGCCACCCAGTGGAAAAAGGAAACAAAAGCAAATGGGAAATAAAACAAAACAAAGGCTCAAATGACAGCAATAAAGTTCTACATATCAATGGACTGAACTCAGTGATCAAAAGGCGGAGTCTCTGAGTGGATCAAAAAACAGTATCCATTGATATTATGCCTGTAAGAAACTCATCAAATCCAAAGACAGGTTGAAAGTCAAAGGTTATGGAAAATTTTAATCAAAATAATGGGAATTAAGGAATCAGGAGCTGTAATACTAATATCAGACAAGATAAACTTCCACCTAAAAAAGGGTAACATGAGGCAAGGATGGACACCACATTATAATCAAGAGGGTAATCAGAAAGTTGTAACTGTCATTAATATATATACACCCAATGCTGGACAACCCAAGTATATAAAACAGTGAGAGCTAAAAGGAGAGACTGACAATAACAATAATTGTAGGAGTCTTCTATACCCCACTTATATTAATAAATATATCATTCAGGAAGAAAATTGACAAAAATAAAAATCCTAAATGAAGCAATATAGTATATGAACCTTACACATAGAGTGTTCTATCCCAACAAAAAAATATGCATTCTTTTCAAGAGTGCATGGAACATTCTCAAGGACAGATCTTATCTTGGGACACAATCTCAGTAAATGTAATACTGAATTTAAAGTATCTTCTCAGACCACAAGGGGGTGAAGCTAGAATAGATAAAGAACAAAATTGGAAGAACCAAAAAGATGTGTTTGAACAACAGGTTTCTGAACAACTTGTGGATCTTTGATTAAATAAAAAATGAAATCAAGAATTATCTAGAAGCAAAAATAAAGAGATGAGTTACCAGAAAATGTGAGATGCTGCAAAAGCAGTTCTGAGAAGATTATAGTGATATAAGTGCACATCAAAAACCAAAAAATAATCCAAATTAATATCTAACACGCACCCGGAGGGACTAGAAAGTGAAGATGAAAAACTCAGAAGGAAATAAAAATTAGAGCAGAAAAAATGAAATTTAAAATAAAAGGACTGTCCAAAAGACATGAAATCAAGAGCCGGTCTTTAGAAAAAAGAAAATTGATAAACTTCTAGCAGAATCTTTCCTTTCAAAGGAAGGAAAAATCAAAACAAATCAGAAATGAAAGAGGTGCAATTACAACAAACATCTTAGAAATACAAAACGATCATGAGACACAATTATGAGTACCAATATACCAACAAATTCATGAATAATGAAGTGAAAAGATTTCTGGAATCCAACAGTCTCCCAAAACTAAATCAGGAAAATGTAGGTAACTAGAACATATCAACTAGAATGTATCACAAATGCAGAAATTGAAGTGATAATTAAAGTATCAAAAAAAAAAAAAAAAAAGGACAGGACCAGATGGCTTCACCAGATAATTCTACTAAATGTTCAAAGATTTAATCCCTATCCTCCTTAAACTCTTCCACAATATTGAAGGAGAACTCCCAAATACATTCTATGAGGCTAACAATTACTCTGACCCCAAACTAGACAAAGACAGCACCAAGCAAATTTAAAGACCAGTATCATTGATGAATGTAGATGCAAAAATCCTCAAAATCCTACAAACCAAATTCAAAACACATTTAAAAATTACAAACAATGATCAAGTGGGATTTATTCAAGGGATAGGAGGATGGTTCAACACATGCAAATCAATGTAATACACAAAAACAATACAGAAAAAGTCAAAAATCATGTTCATATCAATGGATGCAATTCAACACCTATTCATACATTTTAAACATCCTTACCAAAAGTTATAGAAGGCTCATGCATCAACATAATAAAGACCATATATGATAAACACACAACCAACATCACAGTCAAAGGTGAAACAACAAAAACCTTTCCCTTAAGATCTGGAAGAAAAGGATGCCCACTATCACCACTATTGCTCAACATAATTCTGGAAGTCTTGGCCAGAGCAGTTAGGCAAGAAAAGGACATTAAAGGAATCCAACTGGAAAAGATGAATAAAACTATCAATTGCCAATGACATGGTATCATACCTAGAAAATCCCAAAGACTCAAAAAAAAAAAAAAAACCTACTAGAAACAATAAATGAATACAGAAAATACCAGGATATAAAGTTAACACAAAAATTAGAAGTATTTCTATATACAAACATCGAAGTAGAGGAAAATGAAATAAAGAAATTCCATTCACAATTGTACCAAGAAAATAGGAATAAACAAAAGAGGTGAAAGATCACTACAATGAAAACCACAAGAATTTTATTAAAAAAGGTACACCTTGGTGGCCTAGTTGTCTATTATACCTTGGAACAGTCCCACATACAATCCAAGGTTCCCCAGACTAGGGGAATTACCAGTGATAGACTAAATAAAAATAAAGTGCTTTTGCCTCTCCTCCTGTCTACCTGCTCACCTTCATTTCTGCCTGTACCTTTCCTTTAAAAAAAGGAATTTTACAAAAAAAAATATAAGACAGAGATGGAAAAACATGCCATGTCCAAAAATTGGAAGAATTAATATAGTAAAAATTGCCATCCTACCCAAAGCAATATACAGATTTAATGCAATTTCCATAAAAATCCCAGGAATATTCTTCAAGGAAATATAACAAGTAATACTGAAGTTTGTATGGAATCTCAGACAGCCAATGCTATCCTGAGAAAAAAGAACTTCAGAGGTATCACACTCTAACTTCAAATTATTCTTCAGAGCAATTATCAAAATAGTATGATATTGGGGAAAAAAAAAAGGCATGCGGACCAATGGAATAAAATTGAGAGTCCAGTCACATCTTTATGGTCAGATAATCTATGCCAAAAGAGCTAAGAGTATATAATGGAGGAAGGAAAATCTACTCAACAAATTGGTGTTGGGAAAACTGGATAGCCACCTGCTTTTAAAAAAAAAAAAAATACTAGATTACTTTTTATCTCCATACACAAAAGTTAACACAAAATGGATCAAAGACATGGACATAAGACCGGAAATCATAAAATACATAGACGAAAAATGCTCCATAATGTCAACCTCAAAAATTTGATTTTGAGGTGTTCCTTCCCCAAAGTAAAACTGAACATTTGGGACTACAGCAAACTAATGAGTTTCTGTACTATGGACAGAAGCTACTACTAAAACAAAAAGAGCAACCCAAAGAATGAGAAAAGATTCGCACAATATGTATTAGACAAAATACATAAATTCATTCACCTCAATAACAAAAATGGGTAGAATAATTGAATAGACACCTATCTTTACACACAGATGGCCTACAGACACAGGAAAAATGTTCTACATCACTCAAAAATGCAAATAAAAACCACAGTGAGATACCATCTCATACCTGTGACAATGGTCTATATTAAAAACAGATAGCATTGGAGAGGCTGCAGAGAAAAAGGTACCCTCCTACTCTGTTGATAAGAATGCAAACTAGAATAACCTCTTTGGGAAGCAGTATGGAGATTCCTCAAAATAAAGATGGAGCTATCATTTAACTCAGCAATCTAACTTCTCAGCAAATGAGCAGAACACCAAAACTCTAATCAGAAAATATATCTGCACACCTATGTTCATAGCAAAAAAAAAAAAAAAAAAAAATCACAAAAACCAAGACATGTAAACAACATAAACATCTGCAAACAGAACTTAAAGAAGTTGTTGTACACATACTCAATAGAATTCTATGCAGCTGGGACTTCTGGTCAAGATGGCAACCTGGTAGGAGTGAGACTCACATCTTCCCCACGGAGCAACTAGAAATTAACTTATTTTACAGAAATAAGCGCTGAGGAAAAGCAGGCACAGAGCCTATAGAGACAGCAGCAATTGCAACAACAAACGGTAGACGAAAACATCAGGATTCAGAGCTACACTGCAGACTTGAACTTGGGATTCCAGCCATGGTGGAGGGGGTAGAACTGTGGGAAGAACCATCCATTCCCAAGAATCATGAAAGCAACAGAGATCCCATCCAGGGGAACTGCCACATGGAGCCAGGGGAAAGGGTCCTGGTGCAGGGCAGAAGGAGAACCAGTGCCCTGCTGGTTTCAACAGGAGGCCCAGCAAGAAGTTACACCATGTGGTCCATAACCAGAAGGCAGATAGGGGAATTTCTCACCACCACTGCATCCTACCAGATTGCCCCAGAGTCGCAGGACCCACCCACTGCAAATCCCACTCTCAGACTTAAAGGTGGAAGAGTTTCTTCCAGAGGGAGAAACCATCAATTATACCCACTAATGCCACCCTGTGGAGGTGAAACTGCAGCCTGATTGTTGATTGTGAGCCAACAGCAAGGTAGTCGTTGCTGTTGGGAGTTGGGACACTGGGAGAGAGCTCTACATCCTTCACACAAACTCCAACCCCATAGACCGAACTTTCCAGCAGCAAAAGAGGGCCCATATAAGAACTTCAACAAATCTAACCAGTGGTGATGCCACAAAACAAACTCCAGTATCCAAGCCAAGATCCAGGCTTACTCAGTGCGATTTGATACCCTACCCAAGGCCATCACTGCAGGGAAACCTAATCTACAGAACCATAAACAGAATGCCAATCAAAGACAGAAATATATGCAAAATGATGGATCTAGTCAAAACCCCAGAGTAAAATATGAATATAACAGATGTATGCGAAATCTGAGGATGAATGTAGGGCAACAATCTCATTCTCATAGAAATCAAGAAAAAAGAAAGAACAAAAGGAAATGAAGCAAGATAAAGATATGAAGAATATGATAGCAGAACTGAAAACTTAATAGAGGGACTCAAGAGTAGGATGGATGAAGCCTTCATATAATCAGCTAGCTAGAAGATAGGATAGAGGAAAACACTAAGCAAACTAGCAAAGAGATAAAATAATGCAAACAAATGAAAAAAGCATTTGAGACCTAAGAGATATCATAATAGCATTCATATTATAGGGGTCCCAGAAGGATACGAGAAAAGATAGCAGTAACTATTTGAAGAAATAGTTGAAAATTTCCCTATCCTGAAGAATGAAGCAAACTTACAGACCCAAGAAGCTCAAAGAGTTCCTAAGAATTTTACACAGCTGGTGGGGACAGGGGAAATTTTTCCCCTTCGCAGCAACTGGGATGAAATTTGAGGTGATCATATTAAGCAAAATAATCTGGAATGGGGGCAGAATTAGTACGGGATCATTTCCCCCATTTGTGGAATATAAAGAAATGAAACAACAGACAAAACCTAACATAATTCACAGAAAACCAGACAGTGGCTACCAGGGAGGCTCAGAGTGGGGCAGGGAAGACAAATGGAATTAAGAGGTATTAAGGGCACTGGAACTTTGATTCACACTTCAGTGTGAAGTGCACATGGACTGAAGAGTGATTTCAATATAAAAATACATACGGCAATGTCAACAAAAGACACATTTAAAAAATAAATTGAATACATTAACTAAATTTAGAAATGTCAAGTAATTTATGCTTTACATGGAAATGGTTGCATTTTATCTTTTATTGTGATAGAACACTGAAAAGCCTATAGTAACTTATATTTTGAAATTAAAGAACCAACCATATTTCTATACATCCATCATGTGGCAAATTATGTTTTGAGTATAAGAAAATTCTTGACAGTGGTCAAGATCCCTAGTGAAAGTTAGACCCTTGGATGAAGCAAAAAACCATAACAGAAGAAAGCTCTGAAAAACAACTGAAAAAGAACAAAATATTTCTCTTTGGAGATCTCATATATGTGCAAAGGCATCAGGAAAATTGTCCCAGGGAGCAATGATGGAAACTAAAAGCAACAGTCTTTAGAATCGGTAATCCACCAGATACTCAAGGTGGCAACCTGGTAGGAGTAAGATTCACATTCTCCACAAAGAAACTAGGAATTCACCTATCTATTCTCCAGGGGGGGGGAAAAAATAGACAACTGAGGAAAAGCAAGCACAGAGGCAATAGAGATGCAGCAGTAATCGTGGCCACAAAGTGTAGGCAAAAACATCAAGGTTCAGAGCTACACTGCAGGTTCAGGATACTGGCTGTGGTAGAATGGCTAGAAACTCAGGAAGACCAGGACTACCAAAAGTCACAACAGCAGCAGAGAGACCTCTCAGTGGGACTGGGACATGGAGCTGGGGAAGAGAGTCTTAGTATAGGGTAGAAGGAAGACAAGGTCCCCAGTGGTCTGAGCAGGAGTTGCTGTGGGGGAAATTACACTGGGCACTGCCATAGGGGAATGCAGCTAAAGGAATCTCCATCCCCCTCCCCACCACCATATTGCTCCTGAGCCAAAGGACCCACCTGCAAGAAATCCCCCACCAGGCTTAAAGAAAAAAGTCTCCCAGAGGGAGAAAGCTTCAATGCTAACTACTAGCACCACCCTGTGGGTGGAGGTGGAACTGCAAACTTATTGCTGATTGTAGGCCAACACAAGGTTGTTACATTCAGAGATGGGACCCAACACAGAATCCTTCTAAGACTTCAGCAAATATAATGGTGACACCACAAAAGAAATCTCAGTGTTCAAACCAAGATCCAGGCTTCTCTGGTGCAAGTTGAACTCTACACAATGCCATCACTACAAGAAAATTGAACACACCGAAATATAAACAGAATGCCAAACAGAGCAAAGGATCAGAATTATACTTGAAATGAATCCAATTAAAACCTCAGGGAATATCTGAATACAATAGATGCATGTAAACTACCTGAGGATGAACTTAGGGCAACTGTGATAAACATACTCATGGAAATCAAGAAAATAGAAGAAAAACCAATGAAGCAAGAAAAAGAAATGAAGAATACAATAACTGAACTAAAAAATTCAATAGAGGGACTCAAGAATAGACTGGATGAAACCTCCCATAATATCAGTGATCTAGAAGATAAGGTAGAGGAATGCACTCAAGCAAACCAGCAAAGAGATAAAAGAACACAAAGAAATGAAGACAGCATTAGAGACTTACGGGATTACATCAAAAGGAATATTTGCATCATAGGGGATCCAGGAGGAGGAGAGAAAACAGGGCAGAAAATATTTGAAATAGCTGAGAATTTCCCCACCTGAAGAATGAAGCAAGCCTCCATAGCCAGGCAGCTCCAAGGATCCCTAATAAAATAAACCCAAACAGACCTATTCCTAGATATATTTTCATCAAAATGATCTTGTATTTTTGATATGAATCTTAAAAGCAGTCAGAGAAAACAAGCCACATGCAAAGGAGTGCCCATATGATTGCCAGTGGATTTCACAAGTGAAACTCTACAGGCCAATAGGACCTGATATATACAAAGTACTGATAGAAAAGGACTTCAACCTTGGATATTATACCCCATGAGGTTAATATTCAAACTGCAGAAATGAGATAAAGCTCTTCCAATAAGCAAAAGTTAAAGGAATTCATCACCACAAACCAGCTCCACAAAAAATACTAAAGAATGTTCAATAAAGAGTAAAAAAACCCTACTTAAAATAGTAAGATAGAAAATATAACAAGTGGAGAGAAAAGAACAAAATGTGTATGGTTAGAATGAGAAAGAATACACTGCTTTCAAATAAAATAGGAAATAAACAGAACTTTTAGTGCTAGCCTCAGGGTACCCTCAAAATACATCTCCAGGGAAAAATCAAGAAAATAAAAAGGGAAACCAATCAAAACATAACTACAGTCAACCCACCTAAGAGAAAGAAACGCATTGTCTAGAACACAAAGACAAATTACAAAATGACAACAGCTACATATCAGCAATGACCCTAAATGTTAATGGACTGAATTCAAAGAGACTGAATGGATCAAAAAGTATAATCCAACCTACTGTGCAGGAAACTCATCTTTCAAAAGATAAACATAGGCTCAAAGTCAATGGTTGAAAGACAATCGTACAGTCTCAAATGGTAACTAAAAAAAAAAGGGGGGTGGGGCAGGAACAGCTATACTTACCTCAAATAAAACAGTTCCAACTGAAAAGCATTACAAAAGACAGATGGACATTATATGCTTAAGGGGTCAATCCAGCAAGATGATATAGTGCTAATTAACATATATGCACCAACTGAAGGAGCATCAAAGTATATTAAATATTAAAACTTGATAAGAGATATTTACCAAAACACAATAGAAGACTTCAACACCCTGCTTAAAACAATGGACAGATCAACCAGTCATAAAATAGCGAAAAACAGTTTTAACTAAACTCTTGGAACAGTTAGTTCTAATAGACATACTGAACATTTCCAACCAACAACTACAGAATCTACTTCATTCTCAAGTGTGCATGGAAAATTCAAGGATAGACCATATGTTGGGACACAAAACATGTCTCAAATTTACAAAGATTGAAATCATACCAAGCATCTTCTCTGACCACAATGGTTTAACACTAGAAATCACCTACAAAAAGCTAGAAGACTTCAAGTTGGAGACTAATATACTCTGAATGACTTTTGAGTAAAAGGAAATCAAAGAGGAACTTAAATACTTAAGGACAAATTAGAATGAAGACACAAATGATACAGCAAAAACAGAAAATAAGGAAGTTCATTGCAATCTGGGGCTACCTCAGGAAACAATAAAAACTGCAAATAAACAACTTAAACCTACATTTAAAATAACTAGATAAATAATTAAAGCCAAAATCAGTAGAAGGAAATAATCAAAATTCAAGCAGAATAAAAGAAAATACAAAGACAATCCAGAAGATCAATGAAACCAAAGTTGGTTCTTTGAAAAAAATGAATAAAATTGACAAACCATTGTCTAGACTCAAAAAATATATATAACTAGAATCAGAAATGAAAGGGGGAAAGTTACAAAAGATGCCACAGAAATAGAAATCATCACAAGAGATTACTACGAACAGCTCTTTGCCAACAAAGTGGACAACCTTGAGCACTTGGACAAATTTCTAGGAAAGTCCAGTCTATCAAGACTGAACCTGGAATAACTGGAAAAATCAGAACAGATCACAAGCGAAGAAATTAAAAAAGTAATCAGTAGTTTCCCTAAAAATAAAAGTCTGGAAACTTATAGCTTTTCTAATGAGTTTTACCAAAACTTCAGAGAAGAACTAATACTTATTCTTCTCAAACTTCCAAAATATTGAATAGGAAATATTTCCAAACACTTTTTATGAGGCTAACATCAGAATGACACCAAAGGTGAGATGCCACCAAGACATACAATTACAGACCATTATCTCTAATGAACATACATAGATGCAAAAATTCTCAATGAAATATTAGCAAACTGAATCCAACAATGCATCAAAAAAATAATCTATCATGGCCAAGTAGGATTTTTTCCAGGGCTACAAGGATGATCCAACACATGTAAATCTATTAATGTCATACACCATATCAACAAGCCAAGGAGAAAAATCACATGATAATATCAATAGACACTGAGAAATTTTGACAAGATTTAGCACCCATTTTATGTGAAAAAAATCCTGCATAAAATGGGCATAGAAGGTACATACCTCAATATAATAAATTTCATATATGACAGACACACAGTCAACATCATAGTCAATGGTGAAAAGTTGAAAGCATTTCCACTAGGGTCAGAAACAAGGCAAAGCTGATCACTCTCACCATTGCTATTTAATATTGTACTTAGCCAGAGTAATTAGGCAAGAAAAAAAATTCAAGTTGGAAAGGAAGAAGTAAAACTCATTACTTGCAGATGACACATATATTGAAAACTAAAAACTACTAAATTCATCAACAAATACAGTAAAGTGGCATGCTACAAAATTGATGCACAGAAATTCATTGCATTTTTATATGCATACACACTGGAAAAAAGTGAAATCAAGAAAACCACATCGTTTAAAAATTAAAAGAATCAAATATTTTGGAATATTCTTAACAGAGTTGAAAGGCCTATACAATGAAAACTACAAGTCCTTCTTAAAAGAAATGGACAATACAAAAAGCTGGAAAAACATCCCCTGATTTGGGTTGGGAAGAAACATTAAAATGGTCATCTTACTGATAGCAATGTACAGATTTAATGCAATCTCCATTAAAATCCCATGGGCTTATCACCAGGAAAAGCAACAAAAGATCTTAAAATTTATATGGTACAACAAGAGACCTCAAATAGCCAAAGCAATTATGAGAAAAAAGAATAAATCTGGAGGGATTACACTCCCCTACCTTGAGCTATACTATAAAGTGGTAGGGATCAAAACAGTAAGGTACTGGAACTAACAGACACATACCAGTAGAATAGAACTGAACCACCAGAAACTGATCTACTCGTATACTGTCAGTTAATGTACAAAGGAGCCAAAAGCATACAATGGAGAAAAGCAAGTCTCTTCAATACTAATTGGGAAAACTGGACAGCCACATCTAAATGAAGCTAGACCACTCTATCACCATTCACAAAAAGTAACTCAAAATACACTAGAGATTTGGACATAAGACTGGAAACTATAAAATTCTTGGAAGACTACATAGGAATGACATCCCATGACATTAGCCTTAGAGAGGCTCAACTTCAGTGTCAAGGGAAACAAACAAAAAAAAATTGGGACTACATCAAACTAAAAAGCTTTTTCACATCAAAAGAAAACATCACCAAACAGAAAGGCAGTCTGCTAACTGAAAGATATTGCGTTCCTTATTTCTGACAAGGGCTTAATATTTAAAATATGCAAAGAACTAATAAAACTCAATAACAGAAAAACAGGCAATCCAATCAAAAAATGGGAAGAGGAATTGGAGAGACATTTCTCTGAAGAGGATATACAGATGACCAACAAGCACATGGAAATATTTTCCTACTGCTATCAGGGAAATGCAATCACCTTATGCCTAAGAGATTGGCTAGTGTCCAAAAGTCTGGAAACAACAAAATTGGTGAGGACATGGAGAAAAGGGAACACTTTTGCCCTGTTGGTGGGAGTGCAAATTGGTTCAACCCCTATGAAAAACAGTGGGGAGGTTCCTCAAAAAGTTGAAGATGGAAATCCCATATAATCCCACCATCCCTCTTCCTGAGTGTTTACCCAAAAGACATAAAATGACTCATTCTCAGGGATTTATGCACCCCCATGTTTATTGCAGCCCTATTCACAATAGCTGAGAACTGAAAACTACCGAAGTGTAGAACATCAGATGAATGGATAAAGATGTGGTACATATATACAATGGAATACTGCACAGCCTTTAGAGAAGCTAAAATCCTATCATTTGAACTAACATGGATGGATCTAAAGGGGATTATGCTAAGTGAAATAAGTCAAAAGAAGAGATACCAGATGATATCTCACAAGTGGAATGTGAACAGACAAAACGAAGAAAACAAAACCAACCCTTGGCCACTTACAATAGGACTGAGATTACTAATAGGGAATGGATGGGGGTGGGCAATTGGTGGCGGAGCCCACTGGACAATGACGAACACTTTGTGATTTGGTGGAGCGCAGCCTGCGTTGACATATCCGAGGAATAGGGAAACTACATATGGGGAATCTACACATATGAGTTTAATTTAATGTGTGAAATAAAAGTTACTACAATAAATTTTTTTTTAAGAAACCACCAATCCAACAGCCTGATCCAGGAAAGAACAAAGACTGATCTGGAATTGCTCAGGAATCCCTGCCAGGACCAAGGTCACTCATAGCAACCTAACCTAACCAAGAGGCTACAGCTAGCTAAGGGAAGCAGAGATAAGTTTGCCTAATTGAAGCAACATTGCAAGCATTAGTAAGAGGTGGTACTAGAACAGAACAATTCCAGGTGAGAAAGATCAGGACAAAGTAGTCTAAATGGGTCCACTTTACAAAGAGGCAGGGAGTGAAGGCAGGAGGAGGCATAGATTGAAGAGTGAACCCTGAGACTCAGGCAAGAACAGAGCACCCACTGTAAGAAAAAAACGTGACGGACATCTGCCAAGAGTCTTAGTATTTTAATGATGGTCATCTATGATAAAGGACAAAAGCAACCCAGAAGCAAGCAGTGACACATGACTCCTCCGGGATGGACATCAGTGGGCTGCCATGAGCCAGTTACTTAGTTTTACATAGCCAGGCTTTTAAGGAGAGCCATGTATCCAAGTATATTATGACTGGTTTTCAGAAAAGAAAATCTTTTCAAAGAAAAAAGTTAGAATTAAACTTTAAGGGTGTCAAAGGATTTGTCCGTTTGCTTTATCATCCCTCAAGTGTTGATTCTAGAAATAATCTTTTAAGTGTTCTATAAGAAACTCCAATGATATGCCTGTCCCAAGCAGGTTGTCCAATAGACTTAATCTTCAAGATTGTAAAAGGATTTCAGAAATAAGAGCCCCCCCAAACATAGACCCAGGAAGGGTCTTGTTTATACCTGTATATTGTATCCCTGTCAGTGTGACAGTCTCAGGCCCCATTCCTGACCAGGACTCAAGCCTTGTCACATCAACTTATCTTCTTATGGTCTCCAGGGTAACTGGCTCCCTTAATGCTGTTACTCACCAAATTTAGTGTAAGCTCCCTCTAGCAACTAACATTACCAGCCTCTCTGCTGTAAATCCTGAAATGGCACCCTGAAGAGTTAGAGCAAGAGCCCTGGATTTTTCCAGATTAACCCACATCTCAGTGCTGCAACCCGTTTCCTACTAAGTCCTTCTTCCTTGCCCAAGCTCTCAAACATCTATGAAGATGAAACTTGCCCCAACTGGATACAAATATAAACCTTCCAAGGTGGGCCCAAGGAGACCCACCATCCCAACCAATCAATCCTTCAGCATCTTCAAGTTCAGACCCTTGATTTGCCAACATAGCCCAGGAAACCTTCCTTCAAGATTTGAGTAATGCTCAGACCCCAGGAATTGTACTGCCTGGCCCACCAGGCTCTACCCGAGAAAGATATCAGAAAGAACCCTCACTGCTTCCTAGGATCCCTTGCCACTTAACCTAGGACTACAAGGCCAAGTCAGTTGTTCAGAGATCGGAGGCACCTAGAAAAGAATATTCTGGCCCACAGATCTGACGACTGACCTGTAGTACCAGCAGTTTCTGAACAAGTTACAGCCCAATGTGCCTGCTGTACTGATGATCTCAGTTTCAGGAAGAAATGGCCCCAGGACATCTTATGCCCGTATTTTGAATCTCATTCTCAGACTAGAGACTGAAAGATGAAAGAAGGAAGATAGCATGCATAACTTTCACAATTTCCATTGACTTCCCCCAGGCTCTCTATTCCTGTGCACCCACGTAAGCAGCCCAGACACAGGCTATGTGTGGAGCATTTGAGAAACTAACCACCTTTACCAGCGGTCTATCCTGACAGACAACGCCAAAAGAGAGTCATTTTACACATTATAAAACAATTAAAAGGTAGATCCTATTCAAGTAAAATCCCATATTCAGAGATCAGACAATCTATAGGACTAAAGATCTAAGGATGGATTAGGCCTGTGCTCTGCAGACCAGAGGTAAGAAATACAAGCCCCAGACAGAATGGAGACACAACAGGTTTAAGCCAAGCAGATAAGTTGGACCACAAGAAAGGACTCAGTGGAGACCTCTGGCTTTTAATATCTGGTTTTATTTTACCTCTGAAATACACCCTAGGGAGCAAAGAAAGACAATGGAGACATCAGGGTACAAAAATAATCAGACCCAACAGGTCCCTAGCCTGAAGCATAGTCAAGTGATGACTCATCTCTAGGGGAATGGGAGAGTCTAAATGACACCATACACCCTCAGGTCCATCTGTCTTGGCCCAGGAAACAAACTCATCTCTTAGCAAGTCTCTAGTCTGAGAGTCAACTTTCTCTTAGAAATGCAACACAACTGTAATACATAGTTATAGAACCCCGCATGCAAGAATTTCTACATTTCTGCCTTTATGAAGCTGCTATGAGACTGTCACCTGAAAGACGTGTCCCAGTGATACTCGTGACTGAGTTCCAAGGACACCCTGACCAAGTCAACTCCGCACAGATGACTTTCAATTTTACCTCTTAATCAGATACCTTAGAAGACTGAGTTACTGGAGTGCGCTCCACTCAGGCAGGATGCTCAGGACCTCAGCAACAAAAGTGTTCTTCGTTCCACCTCTAGTTTACCCTACTGCTGCACTGTCACTGATGTGTTAAAGCAGCAGATTCAACAACTCAGCTCTGCTTTAGAGCTAGCCTTGTTCCCAAAGACCTCAGACAGATTCTAGGGTAAGAAGGAAAGCTGCAAGGTACACTCCTGTGTTCATCTGTCCATTAGGTACCCATCGCTTCAGTCCACCTAAGATCAGCAGGAGTGCCACACAGACCCCAGTGGTCAGGAGTCTGGTGGGATGTCTAGTACTGGGAGAAGGCTACAATTACAGGAAGAGAACATGCAGAGTGAACAATTGTGAATAACATGGCCGCAGACCAAATAAAGATATTACAAAATACTAGATCCCTGGGGTATTGATTCCACAGCCAGGACAAGGAGAGCTTGGGGAGCATGTGACTTGTGACCACAAAAGAAGGATTACAGTTGTAGTGAATCAAGAACAACTCAGTAGAGACAAAGTCAGATTCTTCGGAGGCAACCAGTATCTAGAATGGTTATGTCTAGAGTCCAGCCCAAGTGAGGGAAATGCCAAAAACTTGCAGCATCTCTGGGGCCATTTAAACACAAATAGAAGGGTCTATGGACCAAGAAGAAAAGTCTGTTAAAGTAGGTCTCCTGTAACTGGGTTAACATGTTTTGATCCACTTGACATTCTCTCTTAACTGGTACATTCTGATCACCGATATTCAATATAATCATTGATAAAATGTGATTATCTTCACTATCTTTATTTACTTTAACAGATGAAAAATGGAGAAAAGCATACCATGCTAAAAATAGTAAAAAAAGCAGAAGTAGCTCTATTAGTTTCTCACAGCTAACTTCAAATTAAGTTTAGGGATAAAGAGCATTATCAGATAAAGAACATTACCTAGTGATAAAGGGGTCAGTTCTCCAAGACAACTCTAATCAAACATGAAGCAAAGGCTGACAGAACTGCAAAGAGAAATGAGTCTACTCTGCTAACTGGAGACTTCAACACCTCTCAGAAATGGGCACATACATCAGTCAAAGGCAGCAAGGACACAGTTGAGCAACCAGCTCAATATAAAAGACATAAAGGACATATATGGATCACTCAGTTATCCACTCAATCACCTAGAGCATTTATGCAGAAATACCACATTCTTGGCCATAAGACCTCCTAACAGGTTTGAATAAAAATACAACAACAGCTCCCAAACAACAGAATTAAATTAAAATAATAATAAAAAAAAAATCAGACACATACTCAGAGATTAGACCACTTCTAGATAGCATGAATCAGAAACTTTGAACTAGACGGAAATGAACATTTGAAATTACTGATATAGTGGAAGTAGTGTTTAGAGGAAAGTTTATAGCATTGAATACATATGCTAATGATCTAAAATCATTCAAATTTCCACCCTAAAAAACTAGAAAGAGCAAATGAAAAGTAAAGAAAAGAATTAGAGCAGACATCAATGAAATAGAAAAGAGGGTCAGTGGGGGAATCCAACGTAATCAAAAGCTAGTCCTTCTGAAAAGAGCAATAAAATTGACAAACGCTCCTACCAGGTTAAAACACAAATGACTAATATCAGAAATTCAAGAGGGCACATTGTTACAGATCTCAAACTTTTAAGAAAATGATATCAAACCTTTGCAGTCTTTCAGAGGACAGAAGCAGAGGAAATACTACCAATATATTCTGTGAGGCCAGGACTGTCCTTACACCAAAAGTGCACCTATCTTGCCAGATGCCACTTAAAGAGCCACCGATGACCACGTTGCCTAACAGACCCAGTCTAACTTTAGGGAAGCATCTAGAATTAAACTTATTGTTATCTAATTACTAAGGTACAATTAGATTGGTCCATGAGACAGGACTCTCCCCTTCCTGACTAAACTTCTGATCTTGGCTATGAAGCAGGCTGGTAGGACTTTAAATCATACTCCACATTGGTGACTCCCTTCAAACTAATACAACTCTTGGTTTCTTCAGTTTGAGGACAACCAAGGATGAGTTCCAGGTCTTCTCCTGCTAGCTCTTTAAACTGGCCCGTCTGGAAGGAAATTCTCAGAGCAGATCCCCACATTTCTTTCTAAGTTGAAGCCACTGCATCTCTCAGACTCGCATTCCGCCTTTGCCTAATGTGTCGTAGAGCCCTGCCTGTTTTGAGGAACAAGAATGTACGAAAGTAGTTCCATTTTAGGTATCCCTTTGAGAAGTTCTTCAGTCCCTCATGGAATCCTGGCATCCATCTCGTCTTTAAACAGACTCCTTCCTGCCCAGCTAGAGAGGGGTAAGCCCCCTATAGAACACCTGAACTCTGTCCAGGGCACCATGCCACAGCCAGGCAGCCACTAGGTGCAGTCAGGGATGCCTCGAACATATCCCATGCCATTTTCTAGACTGCTCCACCATAACCAGTAAAGCCAAAAAATTTACCAAGTAATTGTTACAGATCAGAGTCAAATTGAGCCCGGGCTTCTGCCTTAGTTCACCATTCCTGAAAATGAGGGAAAGTGGAAGATTTATTGTACCCAAGTTAGACACTTGGACTTTAGGGTGAAAGATATTGCAGCGTTAGAGGCTGAATTGTGTGTGTCCCTTCGAAATTCTTGTTTTGAGTCCTGCATCTCCTGATACCTCAGAATGTGAGTATATTTGGAGATGGAGGTCTTTACACAGGTAACCAAGATGAGGTCATTAGAAAGGCCCCTAATCCAATAGGACTAATGTCCCTATAAGAGGAAGTTTGGCCACATGGGGAAAGGCCATGTGAAGATGAAGGAGGGATTAGGGTGTGACAAGCTCAGAGCTCCAGAGCCAGGAAACCACCTATAACCAAGTTAGGGACATGATAGATTCTCAGGCCCCTGGAATGCACCAGTTCACTGAGAACTTGATCTCAAACTTCTAGACTCCAGAACTAAGACAATAAACTTGGCATTTGATGACGCATTGTGTGATACTTAATGGAAACCCTAGTTAACTAATACAAACAAGTAGGAAGCTATCCAAAAACCAGTTTCCCCATCATACTCAGTCAGAAGTAAGTTATTACCAGCAAGTAAAAGCCCTGCTTATACCTATTCTCAGGCAGGGCACTGGCCAGGCTCCTGGGCGTGGACAGTGAGGACGTCACACCCTGAATCGGAGTGCTTTCTGACAGACCAGTGACCAAGAGACCATTCCACAATTCTGAGATGCTTAGAGGGGTCCTGGTGGTATGAAAAAACAAAAACAAAAAACAAAAAACCTCCTTATTCAAAGGTCAAAAGATATGATCTTATCAGGACCTTGGAGGAAAGGAGCAGACAAATTGTTCAGCCAAATAGGGAACAAAGCATAAGTCGTATTTCTCCTGAGGTGACTGGAGCAGCTCCCATTGCTCATCTCTTAAAAATCAGAGATGGAATCCCAGGGGGAAATAACAGGCCTAAGACCAGGGAAGGAGCCTCAGGTGTAACTTCAGACAACAGGGCAACAGCCAGGGCCTGAGCAGCAAAGATGCCCAGAGTCACCCACTAGAAAAGCCAGCAATGGAGAGGTCAAGTCTCCATTAGGAAAAAAGATTAAGATGGTTCTGTCAGTTCTTAAGATTTAACCAAACTACATACAATCTTAGATGCAGGGAGAAGCTGGCCTTAGATGTATGCAGAAACTAGAGGAAGATGCTGGTGTAATCCATGGCTTCATAACAGGGACACGACTGGTGCCAGAGGGTAGAGTCTCAGCATGGATCTCAGGCCCAAGCCTCTCGAATTCTTTGTCTGGAGCCTCTGCAATGGTAACTGGCCTCACAATGGCAAGTTTCTCCAACTGCTGAGCCTTCAGTCCTCTGGAGTGAGGGAGGCCTAGTGTTATTTAGCCATGGTCAGCTGTCAGAAGAGAAACCAGAAGGAGAAGTAGAGCTGTTACGAGAATCCAGTCTATGAACAGGGGTGTCGCTAGGCTGTAGAATGGGACCAGAGGCCATTAAGAACCTTCACACCATGCTCTCAGTCTCCAAGTAGCCAGGACCCGTGGGTCATATGCCTGGACATGGAAAGTTGGGCATCATGCCTCATGGTCAGTGCTGGTCAAACCTAGATGTCCTTGCCCAATATAGTATGGTGAAACGCAGATGACCTGTCGAAACCTCACACCCGAAAATGTCAAGGACAGTCAGATCAGAAGCTAGAACTCCCTGGAAGACAGACCTTAAGTGCAGCAAGGAGGTTAAAAGCACACCATAACAGTTCTCTACTTGGCAGGAGTTACCAGCCCAGGTAGGAGAGAATAGTTAAGCCTTAGGCCAGGAAAACTTCAAGATGCGCTTCAGACAGGATCAGGACAAGGTAATGTGATTTTTAAGACTGCCAATTAAAAAAAAAAGATGGCTTCCAGACAGTGGTCATGAGCAGACAGGAGGCTGCGGCAACAAAAATATACTTCCTTGAGCCAGGCAGGCCTCCGCAGTGGTGGAGACAGCTTTTTAGTAAAGGCTACTCAAACATGGAGGTAACCTTCAGAAAGATGATCCATTTAATTTTACAGTCACAGTTAATTAGAAGTGGACGTTAGCTCTGATTTCAGGGATCATTTCACAACCCGCAGGTGATCTGTGGTACCTACATCAAGTAACAGGTAACAATGAAGAATGAAAAATGGCCTGATGAACAGCAAATCGAGACACAAACACTGGCTTGTCATTGACTGGCCAGAGACTCAAGACAGTGAAGATACAGGTGACTGACAAATGATCACTGGGAAAGTCTCTCTGCTGATAGAAACCAAATGGGAAATTTCCTAAATAAGGATTCCCTGGAATTAAGAAAAAAATATCTGATGATAGATTTAAAGAAACATCTTGAGGAAATTTATCAAGCAATTCTACTAAAAGAATTAGCACTGCTATCTATTTTGGAAGACTTCAAAAGGTAGATGTGAGTTTGAAGGAGAAAACCAAGGGCATACCTCTAAAAGAGCTGCCCCCTCTAGTCTAATGAAAGAAGGCTCACTCATGTTTTTTCAGGAGCAGATTCTAAAGCTGCTCACCAAATCGCACAGGATGCTGACATTTCTTCAAACCTAGAAAAGACTCCCTATGGTTGGGATTTTTGAAAGGTAGTTTAACAATGTAAATATTTAATTTTATTGCTTAAGCGCATTAAACTTATGTTAAAAAAAAATAAAAGGAGAGACTGTTGAAATCCATCTTCTGAAGATTCTGGGTAGAATGGTACATACCAGCAAAAAGTGTGATCGCAGTCCTACCAGGTCCTAGACAAATTTGCAGAGGCTGAATGCTACATGGCATCAAATCCAGTCATAGCTATGTCAAGAGCCCAGCATGGCATAGATCCGTATCCGAAAGATCAAAGGCATCCAGATAAAGGCCCAGCCTGGATCACAGGTTTAAATGCATGTGCATTTAGATGCTACTCCCTGGACAGACAGCCTCAGGCACTCAGTCAGATCCCTGCAATGCTCAGCATGAAGGAGACCCATAGCCAGTTAGCATCCTGGCCACCCGTTTTGTCAAATAGTGAGCAAGTATGACACTATAGTACTCCGCCGAGTCTACCACTAAGACCCTTTATGTAACTGGGAGATGTAGTACTGGAACCTTCAGATTCACCTGGCCAACAGACAAACCATCTAGCAATCAGGGCAGAGTCCTAGCATGGCCCACCCTGGGTCTCGTGCTCTGGTTAGTGCTGACTTGGCCATCAGAAGCCCCAGGGCACCAGCCAGGATTTCTAACTGCTGTCATTCCCAAGGGCTTAGGACTGTACTATTAGTGAGAGAGCAAGTTGACAGTCCACATTCCTATTAAGACCAGATTTAGACTTCAAAGTCCAGAGTGTGGTCTGAAGTGATTATACAATGAGAAGGCTGGAGATCAGAGAAGTGGACAGAAGCCAGGTTCCATTCTGGATAAGTCATATTGCAACAAGGGAAAGTAGGCAGTAGCTGGCTAGAGAGAAGGATGCAGCCCTCAAACAGGATACTGGGGAGCACCATTCCAAAAGCATACCGTGAAAGAAATCCTGTGGCTAGAGAGAGGAAAGAACTTGGGGGCACTCGGATCACCAAGGCAGGCAACCGACAGACTAAGGGAAGCAGAGATTCTGAATGGGATCCTGCAAGGATTGGCAGGATTGATGCCAAGAGACAGATAATCCCAAACAAGTGATGACCCCAAAAGTCAGACCCAGATGCTCAGAGACCAATGAAAGCCACGCATGGGGCAGGGAGACGAGGGCTCTAGATAAACACTAGAACGTAGGCTAGGAGCCACCTTCACAAGGGCCAGCACTGTGGATAAAGGGAGGAAGGTGGGCTGGGCACCTGAGATCTACACCTGAGAAAGCCAGGAGCCACTTTTGGGGAAGAGGGAAGGCTAGTGAATACTCTCAGCCACAACTGCCTGTAGGCAGATGCTGCCACACACAGTAAAGGACAGACAGGCTATGTACCAAGAGTCTGAACACACTGACCTGTCCAGCGGTCCTGCTAACATGGGCCCCAGAGAAGGGAACAGAGCCTGACAGACCCTAGGGAGAAGAGTGGCTAGAGGCATTCGGCAGTGAAATTTCCTGTCCTACGTCCGTATAGAGTCCCAAAGACATTACCTTCTGAGAAGGGAGCATGAATTGTTCAGGCAGACACAGTCCAGGCAGGACTGATTCCAAGAGAGGACTAGTACTGTTTCACAGCCAGAAAAATCTCCAAGTTGGGATCCACCAGCAGGAGCATCAGTCCAAGAAGAGAAAGGCCAGACCCTGGAGATAGAGTAGCCAATTCATCTACAGCAAGAAAACAATATCAGTAGACAGGTGACAAACAGCTGCTGGAAAAGCAAAGGCCAGACTCGCACTTGGGTCAGTTACTAGCCCAGACCATTCTGGTACCACAGGATGTCACTTCAGAACCCAGAACAATGAACATCCCATTAGGAGAAAGTGGGAACAGAAATAGTGACAACAAGCATAGCAGACAAAGTCCATAGATATCAGGTACCTGGAGTGAGCTGCAAGGGACCCCAGAGACAGCCTGTCCCCCAACATGGGAAGAGAAATACTGAAAGAGGCAAGGTGTCCAGGGCAAGAGGGGCTGCTTACCTGACCTTTCAGGCACTCTGGGCACTATGTGACACTGTCTATGACCAGCCCTAGTCCCCAGCACTTGGGTATCAACCCAAAAGAAGACCCCAAAGTCATAGACTGAATAGTAAACAATTTGCAGTCATGCAGTAGAATAGTCTAGGACATGAACCTCTGCCATTTATAATAGATAAAGCCTCAGTCTTGGAAATATGTTAAAGATACATAATTCAAGGTCAGCGTCAAGACTGAACAGAGCCATGTTTTCTCTGTATTGCACTTTTCCTGAGTGTGAGGAGCTCAGAAAGGAGTCAGAATTCGTAGGAATCAGGAAAGACCATAGTTGGACCCCACCTTAAAGGTCTTGGTAGAGTTGAGGCAAACTTCAGCAAGCTCAGCTCAGGTGCAGGTCAAACAACGCTCCAGACTGCGAAGTCCCACATCCTTGAAAGAGGGTGCAATTCAAAGACTGGCAAAACCTAGAGACACTGATATGCCCTAGAAATCCATGCATGATTTATTGAAGGTATTCCTACTCAAGAGGCTAATACACTCATGCCACCTCCTTTAGCCATAACTGCCATTTTGTCCTCAAGGGCAGGAATTGTAGGACAGTCAAAAGGCCAAAGCAGTTTTTTTCTCTTGTTCCCAAGTTCTACACAGAAGCAGAAATGTCAGGTTACTAGTGATAACATGGAGAAAGTCTGAGGGTTGTCAAACTGGACTTGGGTTGTGATGAAGAGGGGAAGGCGGAAGTTCAAGTTTCACATAACCAGTAGCTAAAGGTTTTTAAATGAGTGCGTCCCATAAAGATGTCCAGTGTTGTATCTGGTAATGTTCTCTCCTGAATACAACCTCAGTGGTCACTGTGGTTGCCTTCAGGATGAACCAAGAATTAGTGGAAGAGAAATAGCCTTACCTGCCTGTAATCAGCCACACCCCCACACCAAAGACAAGACTGTTGTTCCTTGAACACATCAGGACACGTGGACTTGAGGGAAAGCTTCCAGTAAATACTGCTACCACAAGAATACCAGGGTGTTTTCTTGGCTTGGGTGAAGAGAACTATAGGGCCCATGACCTCGGGGCTCAAACCCTGCCTTCCGCCCAGCCTGCTGTGGGCAGATGACACCTTCCCTGGGCTCTTTTCAGTTCCCCAGCAGTGACCACTACTTTGTGAGCTAGTATATAGGAAACACTAAAAATAAACATTCATTGCCATTCTAGCTGGTTGCACAGCTTACATCTTAACTGCTCCTCTGAAGTAGAGGGGAATTCAGTAGCTCTTAAATAGGAACATTTCCAGTTGAGCATCAAAGGAATTGAAAGCAGCTTTCTTTTTATTTAAGTTTCCTGCTAAGAGGTCCAGGAGCTATCCTTTCTAACTGGCACATAGTTTGTAATCACTCAACTGCTGGATATTAAGAATATGAGGGGAAAAATACGTATACATGTAATAGTCACTGTTCTTAATATTTAAACCAGCATTTTCTATCTTCCCAGATAAGAGTTCAGCAAAATTGGCTCCAGGGTCAAGATCAAGGCAAGATACCCTTCTCCAAAGGGAACCCAAACCATTTTTAGTGCTTGAAAATCACCTCTGAATATAGCTAGTGAGTTAAGAATTAAAAATCAAACACAATTTCATTCATATTTGCTATACAGAGAAACAACAAAGGAACTAAAACAAACAAAAATACTTAGTCTATAGAATCAATTAGTCGTCACCAGAAGGGAACAGGGAGGAGTGGGCAAATAGAGAAAAAGGGGTCAATTCCATGATGGATAGAACTGAACTGTTGAACTTCATCATACATAGATGTTGAATTATAATTATGCACACCTTAAACCCATGTAAGGTTGTAACAGAATGTTCCTTCGATGAAAAAGAAGAAATGTAAAAGACAAGTTAGCATATTATTTTGGTTACATGCAAATGTTCAACCCAGGATTTAGTTGTATACCTACTTCCTAAGTTTAGTCCTAAATTGTCAGGGAAAAACGTAATTTATTTGCATTTCTTGTGGCAGATTCTTAGTTATTTCAAGATTAGGAACTTTCTTCCAGAGAATGTGCAAAAATTGTATAGCTCCCCAAAAAAATGGCTAGAGTTTCAGATTTCCATGGTAGAGGCAAGAGTGCAATGATTGTTACCAGGTCAGCCTGGCTCTGATGTTGGTCCCTCGACTGGGGGAGAAGAGTGAGGGCCTGGGTAAGTCACTTTGTGCTTCAGTTTCTTCACCGTAAGAGTGATACATATACATATGTTTAGTATCCCTGGCAGGTTTTAAAGGTTGAATTAACACATGTCTGAGACACTTCTCTGCCTCAGTTTTCACTTGTGAAATTGTTATAGTTTCTACCTTAGAGGGGTTGAAAATATGCAGTTAGACACATGAATTGCTTAGTGTTCTTTAGTACATAATATGCAAGCAAATGCTTGTTAACATTGCACATAAGCTCCAGAAGTGTTAATTCTATGAAAGAATATCCCCACCCCAGTCCAGAGAAAGCTAAAATGATCTAATCCATTACCCCGTGGATTACATAGATTTGCAGACATCAACATGACCTCCTATTTAGCTATATAGGTAAACACAGAATTATAGATGTGTATGTATACAGGTTAATATACACAAGCCCACCCTCTTTCAGCTAAGTGGGCCGAGAAGCACAATACTCAAATAGCAGGAGGCACAGCTATCACCCAGATCTTGGTTTCCAATCTTATTCTCTTGGAGAAAAGGCTGATTTCAGTACTAAGCAAAAAGAAATACATAAGATAGGTCTGAAATGACTTACAATACCCCCCCGCCCCAAAAGGGGAGTATTCACTAGAACACAGGGCATAAGTACCATAAAAATAGGCAAGACTAATCTATATCAAACAGGAATCAGAACACTATTACCCCAAAAGGGATGGGGGGAAGCTTAGGGAGGGTTTGGAATGCTGGCAATGAATTTTTTCTCTGAATACCAGTTAATGAATGTTTACTTTGGAAGTTCATCCAGCTGTACATGTCATTGGTACACATTTCTGTAGGTACGTGTCATCTAAAATATAAGGATGTTCATAGCAGCCGTCTCCATCAAGGAGACACTAAACTGCGATGCAACACATACTCATGTTAGAAACAAAGGAAATTGTCAATATGACTTGTAACAGATGACATCAGAACTAAAATAGGTCTGTGGCACTGGCCGTTGCTTTACCCTGGTGTTAGTCTGAGGGTCTACACTTGTGCTTACTGATGTAGCATTCATAGACAGTGAAGTCAGAAGACACTTACTGAAGACAGCTACCTTCCTGCCTTACTCAGTTCTGTGGATACTTGGCACTTGGGTGCACTGGGACTCTGAACTGACTGATGGCTATGAGACGGAGCACCCAGGACCGACATTTCTTCCCACTTTAAAGAAATGAGGCGCACCATTGCCACATTGCTTCCCTACCTAACCTTTCTACTACAAGTGAGCTAGACTCACTCAGGCATGTCTGCATTGATCCCAAATTTCCCTTTGAAATTTGCTCAGCTGTTTTCAGGTTTTAAGAGGTCTAATTTACTAAGAGGAAAATAAAAGTATTTGATGTTTAACAGTATAACAAGTTATAGTACTAAGACTAAGTAAGTAGCTATGATAAAAAAAATCTCTGCCTCAGTGGCTGAGAACTTTATTGACATCACTGCTAAATGTAAGTGTTCAGGTCAGACCTTCCTTGTTCCTATTCAGGGCTCAGTCTCCTTGTGTATCAGAGTCTTCTCCATTAAATCCATGGATAGTTATAAGAAAAAGACACTGGGGAAATTATGGGCGAGACATACAAACAGCACGCATTTCTGGTCATGTTCTTTTGGCTAGAACTCAGCATGTGACCACATATAAACATAAGAGGAGGCTAGAAGCTAGTCGAAGTCTATGCCTGGGTGGACTACCCATGCTGGAAGCACTAGCATGTGTATGCCACCCGTGCATACCCCAAAGGTATATGTTTAAGAGAGTCAACCTGACGTCCTCCGAAAGCCAACTCTCCTTACTACACCATACCACACTAAATCCAATGAACGGGAAAGGATTTAAGATTCACTGAATCTAAAATATTTAGAAAAAATTTGAGTTTTACTGATTTGATCTGGAGGATCCCTTTTACACAAGTAAATTCAGGAGTCATGACCCCCTAAGATAGTGCCTAGGAAGCATCTTTCTGCTTTTCCTTAGCATTACAATCTTAACACTGGCATTTCAGAAGTCGCCATTATAGATGTGGTGTTTTATAACCCAGCATTTGGGGAAAGTTTCAAACTCCTGCCCATTCTTTATTCCAAAGCCAACAATTATACTTCGAGGCAGCTTTGACCTCCATGAACTAATGCTGCTTTACAGCTTTGCAAATTTCTACATAAGCTCTGCTCTTTGAACTCACTTGAGTACCAGCAGTTCAACACAGAGAAGTTAAATCCAAGACTATGCTTATCTGATAGTTCCAATCTGCTTCTGTCATTAGGTAAACTGTTTAATGAGACTGTTAAGATACAAAATTGGTAGATAAAGAATCATGCTTTTACCCTTCCTGATGAAAGATCCCAATGTTTACCTTCTCCTAACAAAAAAAAACAGCAACTGAGTGGTGACAACTGGAACTCAAAAAACAAGAGGATCACAGAACCAACATCTCCATAAACAGAACTGAGACATGGCCTCACTAGGAACCCTATCGGGATACCTCAACCAAAGTCAGGAGGGACTTCAATAACAGCCTCTTCCTGAAAACTGAAGGGCTCATTCTCACCCTCCATGTCCCAACCCCTGAGAACTGCCCCAGAAGGCTGTGCACACACCGTGCGTAGAAGACAGTGGTTGGCACTGATAACCGGAGCTCATGTCTGAGGAAATGTCTGCTTTGTGGAACTAACTAGGATCACAATATAGTTCACCCACAGTTTTCTCAAGAGGTGTTGGAGAGACTTTTCCACCACCAACTCCTGTGTTCATCAAGACACCTGCCCCACCTCCACCTGGGACTGTAAGACTGCAGTTCCCCATGGTTTTAAGATGTTTGCAGCTCATGTCTTAAGACCCCAGGCCTGAGGCTTATGTCTCCAAGAAAGGCTCTGTTCATTGGAACCTGTTGGGAGTCAACCCCAGTTCAAGCTCCCTTCCAGTCACAGCTGCTTGCTGACACTGACCCTAAGAAAGGGTAAGGTTGTAGGGGAGGCTGGCTCCCACTGTCTCCAAGAGACATGCACCCTGCTCCACAGGTTGAACTGATATTGGGACTGTGACAGGACTACAAATTAAACCCACTGCACTGCTCTTACCTGTGCCTCTAGGGAAAACCTAGGTCACTGAACCTACTGAAGTCATAGCCAGACCACAGCTGAGAAGTCAGCTTCAGCCTGAGACCAAGTGTTAAAGTCTGGTTACAGAGCCTGGTTGGGTGAGACACCGTTTTCTTGCACCTCAACCAACTACAACCTCCAGGAAGGTGTGAGCTATTTCAGCAGTAATCTCCTGGATTTCTGCTGTCTTGTCTACCACCCTATAGACTGGGACCAAGAGCCACCACTTAGTACAGTCTCTAGGGCCTAGAAAGCCTGCAAGATCAGAGACTTGAACCTACACAGTATCTCATGTCATCACCTTAGGACTGCCCAAAGAAAATTAAGATACTGCAAGTGACGGATCAAGAAAAAGTCTCAGGGAAACTAAGGAAAAAAAAAAAAGCAGTTCAAAGTAACAGTCCTAAAGATCCTCACTAAAATCAAGAGAACAATAGATGAAGAAAGTGAATTACTATAGATGAACAAAGTAATTGCAAAAAAAAATAAACTTTCCATCAGAAATCAGAGCTGTAGAACACAACAGCTGAATGAAAACGACAAGAGGGGCTCAGTAGTAAACTAAAAGCAATAGCAAATAGGTTTAGCAATATGGAAGGTAAGGCAGTGGAGACACCCAAATACACCAGAAAAAGGAAAAAAGATGAAAAACCAAGGTAGCTTAAGATTATGGGATAACATCAAGAGGATCATGACCTGCATTATGAGGATTCCAGAAAGAGAAAGGAACAGAACTTATTTCAATAAATATCCAAGAACTTCTCTAACTTGGGGGAGGAAACAGATCAGATTCAGGAAAAAAGTGGGGTTCCAAACTCAACCCAAGTAGATACCAAAAAATGGCTGAAATTAAAGACAGAATCCTAAAAGTAACTAGAGAAGCTTTTTGGAAAAAGGAGCCCCAGAAGACTATCTGAAAATTTCTCAGCAGAAACCTTAGAGGTCAGAAAGGAATGGCACAACACTTACTTTCAAAGCACTGGAAGAAAAGGACTACCAACAAAGAATATCCTACCATGATTATTCAGAATTGAAGTTTTACAGATTAAAAACAATTTATCACTAAACCAACATTGCAAAAAATAAAATGACTTTTATAAAATGAAAAGAAACCCAATTCATCAGCAGAAAGATAACCAAAAATATAAAATTTGGAGAAGGGAGAGAATAAAACATGGGCCATCAAAATGAGTGAGAGTTCAATTTTTTTTCAACCAAAAACAGATTATAAGCATAAAATTATATATGCAAACTCATAACCACAAAACAAAGTCTGAAGAATTAAAATTAAAAGGGAATTTAAATGTAACACAAAAAGTCAAACCAAAGGAGAACACAGACAAATCACAAAAACACCCAGATGGCAGTTAATAAAATCATAATTGTTCATAGTTACTCTATTAATGACTAGAACTCACCAAAAGACAAAATGGCTACATGGACCATGCAAAACCCAACCTTCTACCTGTAAGAAAGTTACCTAACCTCTAAAGACAAATATAAACTTAAAGTAAAAGGCTAGAAGTCAGTCTTACAAGCAAATAATTTGAAAGATTACCTGAGAAGGGTAGGACAACCATATTTAGATAAAAGACTTTCAGCTAAAATGGTAATGAGACAGAAATGAACATATAATGATTAAAATGCCAGTTCAGAAAGATGACATTAATACTTAACACATATACAACATTTACATAAGCACTAAAATATTAAATTGACAGGACTAAAGATAGAGACAGTAATGTAATAGTAGAGGGCTTCAACACACCCACTTAAAATGGGCAGACCAACCAAATAGAAATAGTCCTTAATGAATTAAACTTTATGGGCTTAATAGACATTTACAGAACACTCCATCCCAAAACAGAAATTATAGTCTTTGAGAGCCCTTAGAAAATTTCAAGGTTAGGCCATATGTTGGGTCACCAAACAAGTGCCAATAAATTTGTGACTATTGAATCTTAACAACTATCTGCTCTAATCACAACAATATAAAACTAGAAATCAATCACAAAAAGAAAACTAGAAAAATCATATATAGAGACTAAATGCACTTCTGAGAAGCTAACAAAACAGACAACACATTAGAAGGACCATACTACAAGACCAAGTGGGATTTATCCCAGGAATGCAAACACTGTTCAATATATATTAATGTAATACACTGCATCAATAAAAAGGGCCAAAAAACCTCACACCATTTCCACGGATACTGAGAAAGCAGTTGATAAAATCTAACACTCATTTATGAGAAAATTATCTTCAGTTATTGTTTCATGATTAAATGATAGAAATAGCATCGACATAAAAAGGCCACAGCTGGCACTCAATGAAAAAAACAAAGCTTTCCTCCAAAATCAGGAATAAGATAAGGATGCCCACTCTCACTAATATAATCTGAGGTTTTAACCAGAACAATTCGAAAAATAACAGGAATTCAATCTGAAAAAAATTAAATTATCACTATTTGCAGACAACATAAACACAGAAAACCCTTTTGGATTTCCACAAAAAAAATTCAACTATAAATAGTAAAGTGATGGGTACAAAAATCTGCTGCATTTCTATATGCAAACAATGAGTCAGAAGAGAAATATTTTTAAATCCCTTTTACAATCTTCAAAAAGAATAGGAATAAACTTAAAAGGTACAATGAAAATTGTAAGACATTAAAAATAGACAAAAGATGGAAAAACACCCCATCCTCATGAATAAGAAGAATTAACATTGTCAAAATAGCATAGCCATTTTACCTCAAGCAATACAGACTCAATGCAATTCTGATCAAAATTACAATGATATTTTAAGGAGAATTAACAAATACTAAAATTTGAAAGGGATCACAAAAGGCCTCAAGTTGATAAAGCAGTTCTGAGAGGGGTAAAAAGGCAGGAAAAGTGAGATTATTATACTCCCTGACTTCAAATATATATTATAAAGTAATAATTTAAACAAAAAGGTATTTAAAACTATATAGTACTAGAACAAAACCAGATCTGCAGATCAATGGAATAGATTTGAGAGCCCCCAAATAAACCCATACACACATGATCAGCTAATTTGCAACAGAAGGTGTCATAAGCATGTAATGGAGCAAGGCAAGAATATGCAACAAACGGTGTTGAGAAAAATGGACAGCCACATGCAAAAGAATGAAAATGAACACTTCGACACCATAAACATATAAATTGACTGTGGTATGAATTAAGTATCCTAACCTGAAAATTGTAGTGCTATAAATAGAAGCCACAACATAAAACAAAGCTAAAAACAATCTCAAAATGAATTAAAAATCTACACCTAAGACTGGAAAGCTTAAAATGCATAGAAGACAATATAGGTAATGTATTTCATGCTAACGTCCTTAGATATGTCTTTGAGGATTCAACTCCAACAGCAAAGGAAATAAAAACAAATGGGATTTTATTCAACTAAAGTGTTTTTTTTGTATAGCAAAATAAATCACCAGAATTGAAACATCCTACTGAATGGGAGGAGATATTTGCACATCATGCATCTGACAAGGGGTTATTATCTAAGATATATAAAGAAGTAAAACCAAAGAAACCCAATCAAAAAATGGGCAGAAGATCTGACTGAGTATCTCCACCAGTTGAGACTAGTCTTCAAGAAAAAGACAAGTTTTGGTGAAGATTTGAAGAAAAACAAACCCTCATATGTTGGTGGGAGTGCAGGATGGTGCAATATGAAGAGTTCTCAAAAAGTTGAAGACAGAACTTCTGTATGATACAGCAATTCTGCTTTTAGGCATCTATCCAAAGAATATGAAAATGTTAACTTAATATGTATGCACCTCTATGTTTACTGCAGCATTTATAATCGCCAGGATATGAAATCAACCTAAGTATCTGTCAACAGTTGTATATGTGCTATAGATGACGACAGAATAGTACCCAGTTATAGGAAGGGTGAAATCTCACCCTTCACGACAACATGGAGAATGCTTCAGGGTACTTTGCTAAGTGAAATAAGTCAGAAGGAATAAAGACAAATATTGGATGGTTTTACCTATAGCTGGAATACTAAGGAAAGAACAGATAGGATAAAATTAAGATAAAACTTTGGACCTTGAGAATAGAACTGAGGCTACTAGAGGGGAGGAGAGGAAGGGAGGAATTATGTTGTAGAGGGAACTTTTTGTTTCCCCTTCCTTTGTTTTTTACTTCAAGTTTAATTAAAAAAAAAAAAACATGAAGCTAAGTTAGTAGGCTTGCTCTTGAGAATGCTAGAATGCTACCAACATTATACTGCCTAATCCAGTAGTCGGTGACTGATAATCTCAAAACACAGGCAGTTCACACATCTTGATGGCAGCACAGCCATCTAAGGAGGTGGTCTTGCTGAGCAGTAAATTTGAATCTCATCTCCTAGAGCTAACCACACACAGGAAAACACAGGAGAAAGGAGAACATACTAAAGTAGATCAGTCAGCAAACATTCAAGTGCAGATACCCCTACAGACAACCTTGTTTCAAAGAACTGCAAGGAAAGATGGAGGAATCTAAACTTGGAGACATAAGAGTCCAACCCTTGCAGTATGTAGATCTTATTTGGATCCTAGTTCACATAAAAACTATAAGGAACTATAACTGGTAATATATAAACTCTAAATAATAACTTAAAAGTGTGAGTAGTACTATTACGGTCCCCGCTCCCAAGTTCGTGTGTGAGAACTACCATATTTTTAGTAAGTCTAAGGTACAGAGATACTTTGTTCATAAAAATAGAAATATTAAACCTTGCTGTTTCTCATTCCCCTTATGGAGGAGAGAGTTCTTCCCGAAACAGTATCCAGAATATAAAACCCAGCCTCGATCTTCAGCAGAAAGTTGATACCCTTTAGGCAAAACGTTGAAGAGACTGAGGCACTTCACAGCCACCTCAGGTGATCTCATCTACGCACCCTCCTCTGTTCACCTCCAGAAATCAGACTCTGCTTCCTCTTCCACCATGAATGAGTACAGTTCACCCTATGAAACATCTAAGAGTCTAAAGCATACGCCAAGCCTCCAGGAAGCACAGCACAAAGAGCCTCCTGGATCAAGCAGTATTAGAAGTTAGTATATCTTGATAATTGTCTCATCCCCAGCAACCACACCTTGCATTTTGGGGCCAAAAAATGACACAGGAAAGCAAGTGGGAGAGAACATTCATACCTACTTCCCTTCATTTTCAGACAACTGTCCTCTCATTAAGGTGCCAGGAAGAACTTTATCACAAGCCTACGAAGTGATTTTCACTTACAACTTAAGCAATATTCTCAAAGATTGTCTACCTATGTCATGGACCTTTTGCTTCTCTAGAATTTCATGCCTTAAAGTAATCTTCTACCTTAAGGATAATTCCACTGGATCACCTTCCCCATCATTCATCAAGGTGAGGCAAATTGCTCACCTTTGAAAAAACTCAAGATCTTGCTGCCCCTCGATTGCCTATGTGTTAAAATAAGTATCCTTACTGTTTCTTTCACACAATCTTCTGTTTCCACTATCTTAATAGCTTCTATGGATACCAAGTTACCTCGGTTTTGATAAGTGCAATAGCTGTTCCCATTCCAATCACCTTACTAAATTCCTCCACATTCAGCTTTTCTTGAAGCACTCCTTTGATTGCCTCCTTACCAAAATCAGTTTTGTTCTTCAGTCTTCATAGTCACTTCTCAATCCCCCTTTGCCTATATATCTGTCCAACTGTTAAGTGTTGTGTTTCCTTGGGGTACCTCTAGTTGGGCATGTGTGCAGTTCCTGAAGTTATTTGGCAATAACGTTCTCCCTAGACAATGAATTCCAAGTTTATCTTCCTGGTACTGCTCTTAGTCTTGGGAGCTCCAAGCTTAGTTGTACAATTACCTCTTTGATGTTTATACTCACACATCCCACAGGCAATGCAAACCAATCTTGCCCAAGACGGAGTCAATAATCTTTCTTTCCCATGATTCCAAGTGTTCTAATGTTCTCTAACCCATTAACTAAGCACACTCATTAGTTCTGATTGCCTAGTATTTGGAACAATTGAGAAGCCCCTTCTAACTTGGTCATCTCTACCACTTGCTTCCCCTCTACTACTCAAGTCCTAAACCTATCCACCCCCTTCCCATCTCCACTATCACCATCCCTAGCTAATACTGGCTTCTTAGCTTGAAATGGTGCCTACACAATTCCCACAGTGGTTAGTTTGTTCTGTGACCAAAATGATCTTTAGGAAAAAGTAATCCTAGTGACACCTACTATTTCAAAGGCCATATATTCCTACATAGGCTCAAACTCCAGGAAGTGGCCAGCTTTTAACAAACCAGTCTATCTTACGCAGAAATAGGACACAAAATTATAATGTATAATAGTTTGAGAATGATTGCCAGAATAGCACCACAGAACTTGCCCCAAGGAGAGCTGATCATCTTTGCCCCAACCTACATGAAGAATTAAAAAGCACTGCCACAACTAACACCCACAGGACCAGGGACAGACACTAAGAGGCTTCTACAAAGTATCCCCAGATCTTAGCTCGAAAATAGAAGACAGCCTCAAGTGAGAATCTGATTAGCAGAATATGATTACATTTAGAATCTTAGCTATAAGGCTGTAGGAAAACAAGTGTCCATCTTCTGAAATATAGAAGTTAAAGCAATCTGCCTTCTAGCTTTATTTTTATGCTTTCTTCTACGATTTTAATTACATTGTCCTACCACCATTTCATATCTTGAGTCAAGTGAATTAGACCTTTGAGCTCTAAGTGACTAGGGCCATCCTGGAGGACTAAAGACAGGAATGCAAATGTACCCAAATATTTTCCTGGACTTAATTGTGAGATGAGGTCGAAGAACAGAAGGTTCTAGTCTATCTAAACTAGACTTCCACATCCTAGCAACTCAAATATTTATTTTGTGATCCAAAGGAATTGTGGTCTTTTTAGATGCCATGATGCCATATAGTCAGAGCTACATTCTGAGAAACAGCTGCAGTGCTCAACAGCCACTGTGGACCACTTATTCTCATTAATAGTGGATGAGGGCTCCCATTTATAACCTCCCCATCATTTATTTTCTGTTTATCAGTCATTCTGATGAGTGTGAGGGTGCTTGCAGATTGCTTATGACAATCCATTTGAGTCCAATGATATAGATGCCCCCTTGTTTCTGTCATTACTGCCTGCTTGTCAGTCATGCCCCTGAACCCTGCTCTAAATAGTTCAACCAAAAGCTTTTAATATTGAAGCTAAATACAGTATTACTTTGTAATAGTTGTCTACTAACAATATCAGCATGTTTCTGCCTGAAGAGACATTTTTTCAATATGAAACACATAAAAATTGCTATAAAGCAGCATTGACATATCAGCTTTTGACAGTGGAGAAACACTAACCCTGAACCACAAAAAGTTCTCAAAAAAACAAACAAACAAAAAAAAACAGTGCTTTTTCTCATTGGTAAGGCCATATGATCAGTTATATTGTTACATTTTTATTTAATTAATGAAAGTCTTGTAGAGGTACTAATAATTTATACGATATCTTCAATTCCGCCTCAGTCCACAAAACTGAAGATATTTACTATCTGGTCCTTTATAGAAGACTGCTGACCTCTAAGAGGAAAAACCCTTAAAATTTACAGGCTGCTTTGGGATGCTCAGTGTATTTAATTAATATGTAATTTTCACCTCTACAAGGAGGCAGTATAAAATCTCATCCAACCAGGCAGGTGGGATTTTGCTTTTGAAAATGTAACTACACACAATCCCAGATGGTTTCCCTTTGAACTTAAAATTGACAAGGAACAGAGTCAAACTGGACAGGAGCTGATTCTGGGTAGGAGTTACAGCTCAAACCTCAACATAGCTAATTCAGTTGCCTTCATTTGCTATTAAGTGGTCTCCAGTGGCTTCCTTAAGCCTCTCATCACTAAGCATTTCAGAGTGAAAAGAGATTCAGTCATTAAACAGGTTGTGAAAATACCACATGTGAACGAACAGACAGGCATAGGAGATACGCCACATCACAGCCCCTGCAGCCTTATTCACTAGAGCAGCTGTATTTTAAACTTAGGTGCTAATTCCAAAAGTTAGCTACTGCTGGCTGCTTACAAGATTAGTTCACTTGAGAGCTGATTTTTTTGAGAGCTGGCAAGTCAAGTGGAAATTAAGAGTTGCATAGTACTCACGGCGTCACCTTCAGTCCCGTAAGTACATCTGGAAGAAACGAGAGAATCAGAGCTTCTCTAGGAGACTTTGATATTCTGTTTTGATAGTAATGGTCTTGATGGCTTGAAAAAGAAACTCCATGTAATTTATCCCTCCAATCACCCCACAATTAAAGATTACCATTTTACCACATTCAGAAAGATTCAGTAAGATGGGGCAGAAAACTTTTGGATAGAACTACTTATACTTTGTGTCCAAAGACCTGAAAATATCTCCCACAGTAAGCTTTTTGGAAAGTCAGATTTATGCATCCCTTTCAACAGACAGACTGCATCTCTAACTTAAGTCCCACTCACCACAATAGTGCTTATAAAAATGTCCATCTCCTTTATCGCTTAAATGTAAGCTATCAAAGTTCAGAGACAGAAATATGTATATGTCGCTCACGGTTGACATTTCAGATAGATCAGTGATGGAATTGATGTGTTTGAAGTAGTAGAGAACTCTGGAAAGTCTACAAGATTTTGATGTATACCACCAATCTCAGCACAGGAGACGAGAGGGATGAGAAGTCCAGTGCTCGATTGTCGCCTTGGTCATGACACCGGGGAGACTAGTATTGTAATTCTGCTAGTCTACTTTGAGAGATAGAATATCCTACTTTTGCATGAGCTTGAAAATGTTAGCAAAATGTTATAAAGCTAGTAGAAAACGAGGATTTTATCTACTCTTGAGGATAGAGATCATTAATACCAAAAAATCCAAAGTCACAACGAAATAATAAAGGACAAAACAAGCATATCAGCTTGTTCTTTATTGACCACACCATCAACATTTTGACTAGTCACTGGAAAAGATTAACAGCACTAAAAGTGCCCAGGGATATCTGTAATGACAGAGTATTCTTGTCAGATTTAATAGGAGAGAATATATTAAGTGCATCAACAGGTAATTCAGAAAAGGGAGAATAATGCAATGACTTACACGTATTGTTTGATTAGTAAATTAGTAGGCAAGTATATGGTAATCACCTTTTACCTATCAAGCTACAAAGTCTGTTCCTGTGGATATTAGGAAACAGGATCACCTTCAGCTTTGAGAAGAAGTAGTAGTGACATTGATACCTGTGCCCTAGCAAGCTGTGGTTAGGTAGATGCCTCAGGACTCATAAGTAGATAAGGGACATTTAAGGCTCTCAGTTCTTTACTTCAGCCAGACAAGCACAAACCTGTCCTCTACGCTGAATGGCATATTATGCTATTAAAAGTAACTGCCTATCGGGTGTATTGGCATATTTGAGGAATGGAGAACCTATACATATGAGTTTATTTTAATGTGCAGAATATGTTCCTACAATAAAATAAAAAATTTGTAAAGAATTTGAAAAAAAGTAACTGCCTGCAGACACAGTAGCAGAGTAAGTTTCAAAATGTTTGACCAAAAGAGTCAGGAGCATTAACACCATTCATGTAGATATGCACACTAACCATGACTCCCCATCTGACTCATTCCCCAAGCACCAGAATTTCCCCAAGACACAAACTTCTAAGTTATTCCCGGGTGGAAATCACTGATGCTCTAAAGTGTCAAGGACACAGCATCTTAGGGGAGCTGAGTAGTCAGTAACCAAAACATATGCCAACCAATGGCCATGACCAAGGCCTACACCTGCCGCCACTGTTTTCCTCCAGGTCCAGAGTACAAGTTCGGCAGACCCAGAATTCCAGGGTCACTTCTTAACACAAAAATCTGTTTTGTGTAAGGTTCCCATCACACATTCATGAAGCTTCTACAGGAATCTAGAAGAGCTACACATTTAAGTTCCATTGATAAAGTGAAAAAAAATCCAGAATAGACCACTTAGGTCCTAGAACAAGACCCAAAAACAAATTTACATGAATCATGGGCAAGAGCTAGTCTTCTATCTATCCACAAGCTCACTTGTCTTAAAGTTCAACTTGTCAGAGCCTCTGGAATTACTAATTTTAAGTCATCTTGCTTGGGGACTCATTCAGAAATAAGGAAAACACAGGGTCAGGGAACATCGGGTCCTCTGGAAAAAACCAAACTGAGAAAGCCAACTCTATATAAGCCAGAAACCATTCTTCTCCACACCGACCTGATTTCAAACCCTAAACCCAAGGTCATGGGTAAAATCCGTCCAAAAGTCTCCTTGAAAAACAAGGAAACAACAGATGTATGATGGAGATAGGAAAGTCTCTTCAATAAATGGCTTTGGGAAAACTGGACAGCCACACACAAGAGAATGACTCTAGACCATTCTCTAACACCATACACAAGAATTCAAAATGGATTAGAGACTTGGATGTAAGATCAGAAACCGTAAAATACATAAATAACTTAGGCAATAAATTCCATGACATCAGCCTTAGGGAGGTATTTGGGAACTCAACACAAGCAGCAGGAGAAACAAACAAAAACCGAACAGGACTACATCAATTTAAAAGCTTCTGCACAGTGGAAAAATAAACACATCCTACTGACTAGGAGAAGATAGTTGCACATTATACACCTGACAAGAGCTTCATATCCAAAATATAAACTTAAAATTCAACAGAAAAGCAATAACCCAGTTTTTAAATTGGGCAGAAGAATTAGATATTTCTCAAAAGAAAATATACATATACCAACAGGCATATAAAAATGTTTCTCACTTATTAGGGAAATGCAAATCAAAACACAATGAGCTATCACTTTACACCTATGAGAATGGCTATTATTCAAGCGTCTGGAAACAAATGCTGGCAAGGACACAGAAGGAACACTTTTTACAATGTTGGTAGGAATGTAAACCAGTCCAACTTTTATGGAAAGCAGCATGGAGATTCCTCAAAAAAATTAAGAATGAAAATTCTATGTGAGCCCATCATTCCACTTCTGGGTATTTATACAAAAAACCCCACTAATTTGCAGCAATATATACGCCCCCCCACCCCCCGCCATGTTTATTGCAGCATAACTTACAATAGCCAAGAATTGGAAACTACTTAAGTGCTCCTCATCAGATGAATGGATAAAGATGTGGTATATGTACAAAATTGAATACTACACAGTCCTAAAAAAGAAATCCTGTCATTTGTGACATGAACTAAAGGGGATTATGTTAAGTGAAATAAGTCAGCAGGAGACAGGCAAAACAGAAGATAATCTCATTCATGTGGAAGATAAAGCAAAGGAATAGATAAAACAAAGATCGACCCTTGGACATTGACAACAGAACATTAGCAAAGGGGGCTGCGGGTAGGAGCAAGGAGTCATGGGGTCCAGTGAACAGTGGTGGAAGACTTGTAATTTGGTAGTGGGCTGAGTGTGTTGTCATATTTGACAAATGGTGAACCTACATAAATGGGTTTATATTATTTTGTAAGTCAAAGGTAACTCAACAAATTTTTTTTTGAGCCAAGGAACTAGGTACTTGATAGATTCAGGGGAAGGGTACGTTGTTGAAGGGACAGCTCACCACCCACAGTGTGGAATAATCCAGACCAAGTGTTTATATCAGGGCTCCAGTATTCAACACACTGTGCCCAAAGTAGAACCTCCATCCATGAGTAGGGCTCCATTGAGGCTCTATAACAGGTCCAGTTGCATATATAAAGTTAGTTTTATTCTCAGATTTGAAAAGAAGGCTCTGCCCTCAGGAGGCCCAGAGAAACAGCCTAGAGAGGTTCCTGGGGGTTCCCTTGCTTCTGGAGGCCTACAAATCCCAGGTAGGAAATGCTGCTTGCCCTGGGTGGTCATGACTAGCTGAATAGAGAAAGTTATCAGAATGAAATCTAGTCCTAACACATAAAAAGTTGAGACATCATTGTTCAAGGAAAAACACTGAAAAGTCAATTTCTTAGAATCATTAGAAAATTGATGTCATGGGTAAGCTCCCACTTCGAAGTTTGGAGACAGAGGAATACAGATTCATAGCCAAGATCTATTTCCCAGTCATAGAATTAGTAGAAACTCTAGTATAACTAGCATAACTGGCAGAAACACAAGAGACAATTTTGACATGCTGAGCAAGTTTGAGAGTATGCAATAGTGTGGAACCCCCACATAATGGGAGGGTTTGACCTCCCAAAATCACATCAAGTCTTGCAAATGTCAGAAAAATCCCCTCATTTCAGACAAGTGGAAAAACTAATTTTATCATTTCAAAATAGTCAAGAAATTTCCTTAACAAAAACTGGTCTTTCAAGGACACCTATATTATCAAAGCATCACCTAATCTGGTAGAAGGGGAGTTAGCCAAATTCTGCCCCCTACAGCCTTCCTGTTGCCCAGGAGGTGAGAAAAAGGGGCCAAGATGTCCTTCTGAAGGTTACAGCTCAGGAACTCCAGCCCACTAAATGTACAATGCTTTCCATGCCCCACACATTTACACCACTTCAACAGAGTTACAGTGTAAGATGGATTATGGTAGAACCATAAGACATGGTCTCTAAGAAGGAATTCTTAGGGAAACTGAAGAACTAGAATAAAATGAATGCCAGAGGAAACTAAAGTTTCTAGTCTATATAGTTAGAGTTAGCACTATTATCTAGCTAAGCCTAGTTATATCAGTTCCTGTTAACCAATATGTCTAGTTTCCAAGTAAAAACCTTATAAAACACTAAAAGTCAAACTGAGGAGACAAAGCAAGCACCAGTCATATTCAGATATGATAAAATTTTGGACTTAAGAGATAAAGTTTAAAATAACCAATTAATATGTTAAAGGCTCAAGTGGAGAAAAAACAAAAAGAACAGGAATAAGAATGAAAACTAAGGACTAAAAGAAAATTCCATGAATCAAACATTACATAAGTAAGGAATGCCTTTGATAGGTTCACCGGTAGAACTGACACTGCCAAGGAAAAGCATAGAGAATTTGAAGATACGTCAACAGAAGTTTCTCCAAAATGCTGAGAGAAAAGTAAACACAATCTATCTTTGATTCCTGAGCAGCAGATATTCAGAGTTGGTCTCCTCTCTCATAGACTCAAGCAAGAATGTTCCTGAAAATGAAGTTCCCAGGCCAGCTAAGCATTAGGTTCTCCACCTGAAGCAACCCCAAAATCTGTCATGAAAAATTTAAAACTCCAAACTTTCTCTGTTCTCTGCACATCACTGTGTCTCTGGCTCTAACTGGAAGTCAGATGGGTTCCTTGACATAGCTGGTCTTCTAGATTGGGTCAGTGGTAGCCTCTTTTCTGCTATCCTTGTTAATGAAGAGAATATGAAATCTCTAAAAAACTCTCATTTGTCTTTTCCCATAGTTGCAGCATGTTCTTAACATTTCCCCAGAAACTTAGAGCTACATTCAATTCCTAGCACATCCTGGTACCCTAAATTCTTGAAAGCGGAGTCATTAGAGCTGTTGGCAGAAGTCTTAGCTAGCAGATCGGGAAATTGGGTTCTCCTCCCAAATTAGGAAACCTGGATTTCCTTCCCAAATAAGCTTTGCAACAGCCCATCTCATCCATAATACAGCATCTTAAACCCATCTTTGATCCATCTTTAAAAGCTAGGAATTAAGATAGAAGATTTAAGAGAAATCAGGGAAAAATTAGAACAAGCATTTCAGTACTATTGAGGCTAAAAACGCTGATAGAGGCTAAGGGACTAGGGTCTCCTTAGGCATCAGGCTATGTTGCACCATGAGAAGACACCTGTGATGTGATGAGGGAGCAGGACTAGGAGGTCTAGACAGTTCCTGGTATGTTAAGTGTGGGGAGGACGCGTATCTAATCCAACCCCAGCCTCAAAAGGGCTCAAGAGTAGGAACATCGTCTGTAACTTCTCTAACCCACAGATGAAGACCAGGGATGTTCATGCTGCTTATAATTGCTTTTTTTCTGAATAGTAGTAATTGATCTAGGGATACCTTTGGATCTTTGTCACTGATACCACAATGATACCTTAGTCCCTGGTCCCTTTCCCATCAGCAACCAGGAAAGTGGACAAGGTCTAGTTGAACTGACCCCGATCTTTCTAACTCCATGTCAAGACCCTGAATCCCACCAAGTAATAGTGTTTGTCCTACCTCTTCTCTAGGAATTGTTAATACAGAAGGAGGCAAAGAAGTGATCAATCTTCCACGGTCTCCAGAGGTACTGGCACCTGTTGTGCCCTTTTCCTCCATGCCCTCTTATTACAGGGATACCTGCTGGTAACATCTCCCACCAGGTTCCAAAACCAACTTTCTCAGGTCAAAGCAAAGCTTCCAGCATCCCTCCCTGGTATAGTAATTTAATTCTTCCAACTCAGGTGGATGACCATCTTTCATCTCTAGGTGACAGTTCCTGATGATGGGTCATGTTTGAACCTATCTTCACAACTCAACATTCACCTAACAGACATTTATGGGATATTATCATATTCAGTATAATCACACTCAACAATAACGGTACAAAAGTTTGAAAATGGTTGAGTTTTCCAAGCAAGTCATCCAATAAGTTCAGCAAACTTTCAGCCAAATCAAAGAGGTAGGCTCAATTTCATTTGATATAAGACAAATTCCAAGAGCAGCTAGAAGACAAAGGAATGCTATCTTTACAGAGAGGAGTCAGTCTAGATTTTCATACCTGGAAAAAATATTCTTCAGAACTAAAGGTGAAATAGTAAATGTTGATGAAAACTCAGCCAAAAGGCAAGCAATTTCAAATGGAATCCTAGCCTTTGGGAAGGGAAAGAAGCACACAGGAAAGATATCAGATAAGAAATAAGATCTGGAGCAAGCAGTAAGACTAGAACCAAAGCTAAAACCCTAACTCAAACACAGAAATCCCTTGTTAAGTTTGTTTTAAAGGAAAGGTACAGGCAGGAATGAAGGTGAGTAGGCAGGGAAAGAGGGGAAGAAGAGGCATTTCATTCAATTTTATTTTAGTTTTC